>CM051458.1:36573990-36610018 GCA_028274465.1 Plantago ovata
GTCTCGATTCAGCAAATAATATTTGTTATTTAGCCAAAGGCAATCCACAACTACAACAAAAACCGTAGTGTAGCAGTAGAATGACTCGAGTGTTGTTCTCTCAGGACTATAACTAGCTTTATCTATTTAATCAAGAAAATATAAAACAGCAGATAAAAAACGATAGGGGGTTTTCAAGCAGATAATGGAGGTTGGTGATAGTATGGTCCTTCTTAACATAATGGGTCGATAATCATGCATAAATTCCTCGGTCTTGCATAGAGATCTTTGAATGAATCTTGGATCCTGTTGTAAGTATTGTGCACTACGAAGATAGTATGGGTCTGACCTATCAACAACTAACGTCCTATTGTGTTCCGTAATCATTCAACACTACGAAGATAATTAAGTCTGATTGGCCGACAAGTGTCCTAGTTTGCATAATGATCAATACAACATACGAGAATTTTGGTGTTCAACTCATCAACGAAATAAAGCAATGACACGGAGTATAATGCGCGATATAGCCATTAGCATGATTATCTTCCCTCGCTAAGAATTCACATACTACCACCAACGATAAATTTAGCTACTCATAATGTGCATGCAATCAATAGCAATCATAGAAGAAAACATATTGAAAGAATATATAAAATAAGTAGATAAAAGTTGTAAGATACAAAGTTACCGAAGGTTGTCAATCTCCGGAAGATTGCGATCCTACGCGCTCCAATCTGCTATGAAAAAGTATCCCCTAAGCTATGGAACTCCCAGGACAGGCCCCGGGTAGTTCCTACCTAAAACTATAGAGAGAGGTGAGAAAGTAGGCTTGGAAAGATCTGATTTTCGGAGAGAAAACTCGCAACTATATAGGCCCGAAAATCCTCTGGGGTGGTTCGCCCGAGGCACGGGGCGGTTTGCCCCCTAGTTTTTCGCGGAATTTCCGCGTTTTTCGACGCGGATTTGGATTTCTTCACCTTTTCGGACTCGGTTTCAGACTTCTAATGGCCTTCTATCCTCCAGATTCGACCTCTAGACTCCAATTCCTATCCGGAAACCTTCAGATACTCCAAATACGCTTCTGGAACACCAATTCCTTGTAAACTTCAATATAATTGCCCGTAAATCTCCGAATTTCAACCAAAACCTGTAAAATAAAATCTAAAGGGAAACGTGACACTATTCTAATAAAATGTACTAAAATATAGCTAAATTAACATAGATGATAGATAAATTAGGTGAAAAAGACTCGAATGAAAGTGTAAAATACACGTTCATCAAACTCCCCAAACCGAACCTTTGCTTGTCCTCAAGCAACTAAGCTAGACTCTAATACAAAAAACATGCAAGACACAAAAATGGAGTTTCATGCCAAATAAAATGAACTAAATTACTGAATCTATCAAATAACATATGAACAAAAACCATATAAATCAAAGCATGAATGTAGGTTGAAGAATACCTCGATTGACTTATACACATCCACATATGCACTTATGTCAAGACAAGATAGCCTCTCGTAACATTCTCTACCTGGACCTAGTCAGTGACGACGTAATGATGCATGCTAAGATACGAATGGTTGCCCCGTGCCTATGAAACTGAGGACTTACTGCTGTTCAACCATGTTAAGACTTTTCCTCAAAAGAGGTCGAACCAGTACTAGCTCTCATCAAACGAAGGAGGGTTCCCTATAAAAGATAACACTCCCCTATTCTACCCATCTCTCAAGTAAAGTCTTAAGCTATTCATCACTTCCTGAATGGCAGGACGAAGGTGGTCTAGAACAGATGACACTTAAGACAAAAAAGATAAAAAATAGAAAAACACAATTATGAACAATACGAAAAATGGAAAAGACTCAAACTTTGCTAAACTGCTATTTGGCTTTATTTTTTGGACCCTTCTTTTCTTTTTTGGGGTCTTCTCTTTTTTTCTTTCCAGACTCTTTTTTCTTTTTCTTTTTTTTTCTTCTGGAATTTTTCTTTCTTTTTTTTTGATTTTTTTTCTAGCCAGCAGTAGCATAAAAAAGAGAAACAAAATGACTCACACGACTTCCCCAAACCTATTCGAAAGAATAGGTTGGAGTACAAAATTACGGAAAAGGAAAAATAAACTCACGATACGAAAAATGAAAAACAGAAACAAGTCTAATGATGGTGTAATCCCCTCCCCGAACCTATTCGGAAGAACAGGTTATAAACAAAGGATCACACAACCTCACACTACCTCCTTCCTAGGCATTTAGCAATCTCAAAGCATGGTGAAGACTTGTTGCCTCTTAGGTACATAATTACTCGGGAAAACAACCATAAGACCCTAACATGCATCATCCTATTATAAAGGCCTTCGTGAACCGCAGTAGAGAAAACACCACTAAGTGATGTCGAGACTACCATGCTTAACTAAGTGCAATACATAAATGTGACAAGCCAAGCGAGAAAAACCTCAAACAAATTCATAGAGATGAAGCATACGATTAATGGCATAGCTAGTTGATCTACCCAATAAAAAAGTTCAAAAAATTCGGCAATAAACTCCATATAAAACATGCAAGACTATCCTAGGATGAATAGTAGTGAAATGCAACCTAAAATATCTAAGAAAGCGGTAAACGTGCAAATGCAGACGGATAAAGCATGCGAGGTACTATACTCATCCTACCAATGCCAAGCTCTAAACTAACAACATCAAATCACTTAAATCCCATCCCCCTCATGAAATTAACGCTAGTCCCTAGCAGTAAGAAAATGAGATAATAAGATGTGATACTAGATGTTACCCATGGTTTGGCCTCGGTCGGCTGAGTATGCTGCTTGTGATTTATTGGGTCTCCTCTGTGAGCTTCATAGTGTGACATCAGGTCTTCTGGTGGGTGTGGTAGTTCCATTTTTAGGCCGGTCAGGAGCAACTCCTCTATCAGAGTCATCATTGCCCGTATGGCCTTCATTGTCACTACTGTCACCATCATCATCGCCAGTAGAGTTGCAGTGGCAGGTAGAATTCTCAAGATTAGCCGCCGCTATTATGGAATTCTCCATCCTGTAGCCCTTCACTAGGATGTGAACTGTTGAAGGGGAAACGGCAGTGGTATCACGACCTCCCCCTCCAACGATTTACACCTCGAGAAGGTTACAGTAAGCTGTTCGGACACTCAGAAGTCTTCTACCTTTTTCTCCAATTTTGACCACTTTATCCACTGTTGCTCCGACCAATGTCAATATGATGCTCACTTTAGAGGCTGGCAAGGGGCGCCCCAACGAGGGACTGTGTACCCATGTCGCTACATTTTGGAACCAAGCTAGCGCTTCGGAACCTTCTAGCAACTGCGAACTCAAGATCAAATCCGTCGCTGTTAGAATGTCCCGGTGCCTCCCTGTTCACTCGAACTCTGCAGTCCTCGTGATGGAGTGCTGACATAATAGTGGTTTCTGACCCTTCGGTGGTGCATGAATAGGCATAGGAGTCCTTACTCCAGGTGTATTCTAACTCCTCCTCTCGGATAATCCACGACATTGTTGCCAAACCCCTTGGCTCGAACGCACATCTAGCGAGATCACCTTCCTTGACATGGTTCTCACAGCAATCATACGAGAATACTCCCTACCCTTAGTATGGTACCTACAAACAGCGATTAGCACCTCGTACGACTCAAAACAGACTAAAATATATACTAGTGTAAAAGCGAGACACACAAGTGATAAATTCATCAATCGAACTCCCCAAACCGCAATGTCTAGCCTAGCTACTTCATCATGCAACATATCAACGTAACTACTACATGAAATACATCACATCATGCTCTTACTAGACAACCAATAACCTCGATAACAAGGTTTCAATTCATACCATAGCAGCGCAAAAAATTCAACAGCATAAATCCTTATTCTCAACTAATAAGCATTCTATCGTCAATTTCACCAACATTACACCAATAAACATATCCATATGCTATAAATCAAAGATAAAGACATAATGCATAACAAGATATATCATCTAATAGCAAAATACCCAAATCAACAATTTAAGCATAATCGAGCATGCAGTTGATAGTAAATAACATGTCTAATCACATAAACAACATACCCATGCATCAAACAAGCATAATTGAAGCTCAAATTAGAAAATCCCCAAATTTGAAAATTAGGGTTCTTAAAGATGATACCTCAGATCTGCAAATCTAACGAATTAGGATGAAATATGATCAGTTAGGATGATAGATCATGTAATAGGCTTCGAATTAAGCTAAAGAACACTCAATTTGGTCAAGAAACGAAGAAGTTATGAAGATTTAGAAGCAAAATCGCGCTTTTCGGGTTTTTTGGAGTATGGATGAAGAAGAATGAAGAAAATAATGATTTGGGGTTGAAATCCGCGTTTTTTTAAGATCTGGGACTGTGGGGTGGTTCGCCCCACGTGTGGGGCGGTTCGCCCCACCACGGGGCGGTTCGCCCCGTGCTCTCCAATGCGGGGAGACGGGTCCCGATGTTAGAAAATGCGGTATTAATCCCGAAACTAATTTTTTTTCAAAAAACCACTCGAAAAATCTCACTCAAACAAAAGCACATACGACACACACATGAACAAATTCGCATATGAGAAGCAAATAGTTCAAGAATGAAATGCATGCAGAAAAGCAGTAAAGAAAGCGATAAAAAATTCCGGGTTGCCTCCCGATAGCGTCATTGTTTAAAGTCTTTGACTCGACTCCTGTCTGCGCCTATCTCTTCTTTTTGCGGGTACTAGGCTTCCCCTTCATTGATCTTCTTTCCATGCCACGAACCTGTGTATAAGAAAGAATATAGGCTGCAAGACCACAATAGTGAGTAATAATATCTGGCGGCTCTGGTGGATCAGGTATGGCTTGCAATACGTGTTGTTTGCCATCCACCTCGATGGTGCAAGTTCTTTGGTAGATGTCCATTACTGAGCGTAGCTTGGTCAAGAATGTTTGTCCCGCCCTAAGAGTATGACATCCCCCGTCCCAGGTGCAGATGCCGACATAGCTACGAAATTGGTGTTTATTGATGCTTCACCAATCTTGACCAACACATTTTTCACAACGCCTTCGGGTCTCATAAATGATCCATCCGCCAGTCGCACAATAGCCCTTTCCTCAGATAGTTTTCCAAGGTTACTCTTTTCAAACACATTCAACGGAATTATGTTTGAGTAGGATCCCGTGTCTAGCGTGGCACGGACATCTTCAAGCTCACCAATCCCTACCTTAACGTCGAAACTTTTAGGGAGTGGTTCGGGATCCTCTTGCTCCTCATCACTTGTGTCAGAACCAAGATCCTCCTCTTCTTCCTCAGCCTGTAGAAGTTCTTCCTTCATGCAACACTCGCACCTAACGACCTTCTCAGTGTTGCCTTGTTCCTTACTTTCTCTTCGGTCGATCAACTCTTGCATCTTTTGATGGGCGAGCCTAGTGCTCTCTTCCAACCTATCGAGCCTTGCCCTAGTTTTCTCGGAATCCTCCTCATACCGTTTGAGAAAACTTTGTGTGTGATCGACCATCTTCTGTAAGTTCTCCATCAGTAGAGCCGTCTTCGACTTCGGTGGCTCTTTCGGAGCGGGGTTTTCGCAGTGATCATTACCATAGTTCAGCCTGCTAGGGTCTTGGTTAGGTCCATAGGTTTGGTTAGCCGGTGCATATCCTTGATTGTTACGGTATCCTCTTCTCCAGAATCCACCTCGAGGATTCCTACCGTCTTGTCCGTAGCTAACTTCTTGAGTACCAAACTCCGTAGCAAAGGCTTCTTCTTCGCCTCCTCGAGCCCAGTTTCCATCTTCGTATGCTAACTCCGATCTACACATATGAGCCCCATGCCCATAGTTCTTGCATATTCGGCATACCTCGTTCGAACCAGTTGTTCCGGTGGCGCTCTTGAGGACTTGCTTCAATTCGTTGGTAAAGCACTCGAATTGATCCCCCTTCCCCCTGTACATAGGGGCTTCTTGAGTCGGTGGAGCTTCAGGTCCACGTCTCCTAACCATTGCTCTTGGGTCCTTGAACTGCGAACCCTTTGCAAGCCTTTCGAAAACTGCCCAGACGGCTTCTGCGGTTTCCTCCCAAATATTGCCTCGGCATTGGAAATCCACCACTTGTTGGTTCTCGAAGGTTAGTCCATTGTAGAAGTGTTGGACTAGGTCGGAGAGTTCAAAACCATGGTGAGGGCACTTGTTCGTGAGATCTTGGAACCTCTCGAACGCGGTGTAGATGGTCTCATCATAGTCTTGCTTGAATCCAGTGATTTGCGCCTTAAGCGCGGTAGTAAGAGTGTGTGGGAAGTATTTCTCCATGAAAGCTGAAAAAACCTTTTCTCAAGTGTCCAGCAAGCCGGCTGGTAGAGAACTCAGCCATGACTTGGCTCTGTCGCCAAGTCCCATAGCAAAAACCTTCATCTCAACTCATCCGTTGTTATGTCAGCTCCGGGTCGTGGGAGTTGGTTGACGAAATCATCGATATCGTTCAAGTACCCCATCACATCTTCCCTTGATAAGCCATAGAACCTCGGAAGTTGTTGGAATGCGTGGTTCTTGATTTCCAGATCTCGGGTTGCGGGCGAAAGAACAATCGCCGGTCCCCTCATACGATCCTTGGTGGGTTGTACCCATGCCTTTAGTGGTCTAGCTTCTGCCATTCCGTCGATTTCCTTGAAAAGGAGTCGCCTTCTTTGGTGGTAGACTCTATCGATCTCAGCAATTGAATCAGCAAGCGGTATTCCTGCAGAACGTGTATGCGGCATACACAATCTGTGACAGACTAGGTAAAGTAATTAGAAACAAATAGGAAAAGCAGAGAGAGAAATTAAAAAGGAAAACTAAAACTAAAAGAAATAGGAATTTAAAGCTGTAAATAAAAACAAATTAAATAGAAAAAAGGAGTATAGTCCCCGGCAGCGGCACCAATTTGATGAACGGAGATTTGTCAGGTCTCGATTCAGCAAATAATATTTGTTATTTAGCCAAAGGCAATCCACAACTACAACGAAAACCGTAGTGTAGCAGTAGAATGACTCGAGTGTCGTTCTCTCAGGACTATAACTAGCTTTATCTATTTAATCAAGAAAATATAAAACAGCAGATAAAAAACGATAGGGGGTTTTCAAGCAGATAATGGAGGTTGGTGATAGTATGGTCCTTCTTAACATAATGGGTCGATATTCATGCATAAATTCCTCGGTCTTGCATAGAGATCTTTGAATGAATCTTGGGTCCTGTTGTAAGTATTGTGCACTACGAAGATAGTATGGGTCTGACCTGTCAACAACTAACGTCCTATTGTGTTCCGTAATCATTCAACACTACGAAGATAATTAAGTCTGATTGGCCGACAAGTGTCCTAGTGTGCATAATGATCAATACAACATACGAGAATTTTGGTGTTCAACTCATCAACGAAATAAAGCAATGACACGGAGTATAATGCGCGATATAGCCATTAGCATGATTATCTTCCCTCGCTAAGAATTCACATACTACCACCAACGATAAATTTAGCTACTCATAATGTGCATGCAATCAATAGCAATCATAGAAGAAAACATATTGAAAGAATATATAAAATAAGTAGATAAAAGTTGTAAGATACAAAGTTACCGAAGGTTGTCAATCTCCGGATGATTGCGATCCTACGCGCTTCAATCTGCTATGAAAAAGTATCCCCTAAGCTATGGAACTCCCAGGACAGGCCCCGGGAAGTTCCTACCTAAAACTATAGAGAGAGGTGAGAAAGTAGGCTTGGAAAGATCTGATTTTCGGAGAGAAAACTCGCAACTATATGTAGGCCTGAAATCCTCTGGGGCGGTTCGCCCCACGGGGCGGTTCGCCCCCCCAGTTTTTCGCGGAATTTCCGCGTTTTTAACACGCGGATTTGGATTTCTTCACCTTTTCGGACTCGGTTTCAGACTTCTAATGGCCTTCTACCTCCAGATTCGACCTCTAGACTCCAATTCCTATCCGGAAACCTTCAGATACTCCAAATAGGCTTCTGGAACACCAATTCCTTGTAAACTTCAATATAATTGCCCGTAAATCTTCGAATTTCAACCAAAACCTGTAAACTAAAATCTAAAGGGAAACGTGACACTATTCTAATAAAATGTACTAAAATATAGCTAAATTAACATAGAGGATAGCTAAATTAGGTGAAAAAGACTCGAATGAAAGTGTAAAATACACGTTCATCAAATAGTCTTTTCAAACTTTCGTCGTTTAAAAACTTTCTCAGCAAGTACTTATTACTTTTCAGTAATGAGTTTACTGATACTTAACTTTCTCAGCAAGCGCAAGTTACTTTTCAGTAACTAGTTTTGCTGATACTTAAAATCAGAGAGCGGAAGTCTTTGATACAATAAGTGCTTTGTCACTAAGTGCTAGTTTCAGCAAGTGAAGTGAGTGACTGTGTACAGATAGATATGCTTTGCTGAGAACTAAGTACAGTAAGTAAATCACACAAACACTTTTATAGTGGTATCTGAGAGTGGCGTAATCTCTCAACTAATCCACTTTTTCCTTTCTAGGACTGAATCCACTAAGATAAGATTGAGGTTCCTTACAACACCTATCTAGAGCGATCCGAACAGAAACCAAAGCACACATGCTTTGTTTCCAACCTAACTAGAGAACGTAACCTTGTTCTCCACCAAACTTGGTACTTTTAATCAGCAACACCACTGTGCTCGATTAAGTTCCCCCTGAATATCACGCCTGAAAGGGTGTATTTTCAGTTAGAGAGGTTTGGGATGAGATAACTTGATTATAACTTATTCAGCTACAACAAGTAATCTAAGAAACAAAACTTTGAGTACTTTGCAGTAAACAAATTTGATTGTTTCTGGTGTCAAGACTTGTTCTTGTTCGAAAGAAATAAAGAACACTTAACTAATTTCTTAGCCGTGTAAGTTCTACTTCTTCACAAGTAGCTTTTTCAAGATTTAAGTCCTGGAACGGATCAATGGCAGTAAAGAGTGTTTGAAGAGTATGTGAGTTTAAGCACAAGTGAGAGTATGATCACGTTGTTGACACACTTCAACTCTTTGCCGGATGACCTCTATTTATAGTGAAATAAGGAGCCGTTTGAATTTCAAATTCTAAGGCTTTTGTTCCTTAAAATGTCACTATCTTGCTTTTGTACTTTCAACAGCGTCCTTGTTTGTCTTCTAGTCTTCATGTTGATAAATGTGTATTTTACACTTTCATTTGAGTCTTTTTCACCTATTTTAGCTATCCTCTATGTTAATTTAGCTATATTTTAGTGCATTTTATTAGAATAGTGTCATGTTTCCCTTTAGTTTGTATTTTACAGGTTTTGGTTGAAAAACAAGGTTTTCCGAGCAATTATATTGAAGTAGACAAGGAATTGGTGTTCCAGAAGCCTAATTGGAGTATCTGAAAGATTCCGGATAGGATTTGAAGTCTACGGGTCGAGTCTGAAGGCTAAAAGGTCACTAGAAGGGAAAAACCGAGTCTGAAAAAGGAAAGAAATCCAAAAACGCGTCGAAAACACGTATCTAGCCAAAAAACACTCCCGGGCGAGTCGCCCGGGACGTGGGGCGAATCGCCCCACACCAGGCGAATCGCCCGGTGTGTGGGGCCCTTCGCCCCACACAATTCGAATGCTTATATATAGTTGCTCAGTTTTCTCCGTTTTTCATACTTTTCCAGACCTTTTCTCTCACCTTTCTCAGTAGTTTTAGGTAGGAATTCTCCAGAGCCTGTTCTGGGGGTTCTTAGCTTAGGAGATACTTTTTATTAGCAGTTTGGAGCTTGTAAGATCGCGATTCTTCGGAGATTGACAACCTTCGGTAACATTGTATCTTACAGTTTTTCTATTTATATTTATATATCTTTCATCATGTTTTCATTCATTCGTGGTATGATTTCTGTTGATTGCATGACAACTATGAGTAGCTAAACTTCTCGTTGGTGATAGCATGTGATTTCTTAGCGAAGGGTTAATAATTATGCTAATGGCTATATCGCGCATTATACTCTGAGTTATTGCTTTATTTCTTTGATCTATCTAAAACCTCTATCTTCGTAGTGTTGAATAATTACGGAACACAATTGGACAATTCATTGATCAAAGATCTCCATGCAAGACCGAGGAATTTATGCATGATTATTAACCTGTTATGCTTTGAATGACCACACTATCGCCAATCTCCATTATCTGTTAAGAAAAACCTTTGCTAAGACGTCTGTTGATTTTATATTCTTAAGTTAGATTAGATAAAGCTAGTTATAGTCCTTAGAGATTGACACTCGAGGTTATTCTACTGCTACACTACGATTTTCGTTGTAGTTGTGAATTGTCCTTTGGCTAAATACAAATTTATTTGATTAGTTGGAACCCGACAATTCCACGTTCATCAAATTGGCGCCGCTGTCGGGGACTATACTCCTTTTTTCTGTTTAGCTTTTTTTTTATTTTCAAGCATTCAATTCCAAGTTCTAGTAGTTTTTAGTTTTCCTACTTAATCTTTCTCTGATACTCCTTTCCTAGTCTTAGTAGTGTTCGATTTCTAGAAATTTTCTTGATCTTCGAGATTTCTAACGAGGCTAATTTTCAGTTTTGAGTTACTCCTGTTCCAGATTTCCAGGTATGACGACCTTAAAAGCTCGCTTGACACCTACATTCTCGCAAGTCAAGAAAGGGTCAGCTATATACTTGGAAGAAGAGTTATCGGGGTATGAGGTAACAAGTTCTATAGTGAGAAGGATACCGAGGTTCGAAGATGGACTGGGGATGAATCCGTTAAGCTTCATCAAGTCCTATGAAGAGGAAATAGCAAAAGTTCCAGCAAAGGGATTCACCGAGGATCAATTATGCAGGAAATTATTTCCTTTTGCTTTGGGATATGAACCAAGGATTTGGATAGCAAGGTTAGCACCAAGATCACTGAGGACCTGGAGCCAAGTAGTAGAGGAGTTCTTGGCACGTTTCATGCCTTACCATGAGACGATTGCACTGCGGAATCGGATCGAACACTTCAAGCAAGGAGAATACGAGCGGTTCTGTGGCACCTACGAATGTTTTGAGCTGTATAAACGTGAGTGCCCCCACCACCGTTTCGACGAAGGGGAGCTGATTTGGTTTTTTGTTGGTGGACTACGTGATGATGTTAGGCTTCAAGTGGATGGGATGTGTGGAGGTTTAGAAGAATGTACAGTTGAAGAGGCAGAGAAGGTCTTTCAAAAGTACGCCAATGGATCTGCACAATCCGAGAAGATAATGACGAGTCAAGTCACCAACATATATTCAAATTGGGGTGAAACTGACGGCTTATACGAAGGATATTCTGAAGACGAGGATATCAGTGAAGAGGAGGAACTTGCGTTTTACGCAGGGATTAAAGCCATTGAGAGTGTTTTCGAGATAGCACACGCAGGGCAAGCTGAAAACAATCTTCGCATCGAAAAGGCTTTTGAAGCGGTCGAAGTAACTGAGCAACGTATCAAGGAGCTTAGCCTTCTAAAGTGTGAAAAGTGCGGAAAAGCAGTCGAAGACGCCCCCTAGAAGTGGGGGGCGAACTGCCAAATGAGGGGGGCGAACCCCCCAACTCCAGGGAATTGGACGACCCCAGTTCCCCGATATGACACCTGAAACTGATCTCGAGGCACTTCCAAATGTTACTACCGAGGAGAATGAGTGCGAAGAGGTGAATCTACTACTCCGTGGAGGCAAGATGACCAAAATTCCTAACTTCGTGCGTCCTAAACGTGTTGAATCTACTGGGACAGAAAATGCATGACCGAGCACAGAACAAGAGGTTAGCGAAAGTTCCAAAGAACCTCAGGAAGTTCCAGGAAAGAATGATGAACCAAGACCATCTGTGGTAGACATAGGTGATGATGAAGTCGAGGTAGAAACTCCTACGCCAGGGGAATTTCACAAATCTTCTAATCCATATGTGCCTCCAAATCCACATGTACCATTCCCAAGTCGGATCAAGCCAGCCAAGAAGGATATTCGAGAGTCACCCCTATTCCAACGCCTCTCAAAGGTGGAAGTCAATGTACCTCTCTTGGAGTTAATCCAAAACATTCCGGCTTATACGAAATTCTTTCGTGAGATCAAGAACAAAAGGGTTACTTCAGGAAAGGAAGTGAATGGGGTTGAAACGGTCAACTCAATTGCCGGATTACCCGTGAAGAAAAAAGACCCTGGAAGTTTCATCATCAACATCTCTTTAGTGAACGGACGGACCACGAAGGCAATGCTTGACCTAGGGGCTAGCATTAACTTAATGCCCTATTCGGTATACAAGGCCCTGGATCTCGGAGAACTGACACCAACTGATATGGTCGTCCAAATGGCGGACCAAAGTGTGAAGAGGCCAGACGGGATAATAGAGGACATCCTTGTGAAGGTGGACAAATTGATAATCCCAGCTGATTTTGTAGTAATGAAGTCTGCAGACGTGGGGAAGAGCCATATTCGCGAGCACGTAGTACTACTTGAGAGACCATTTATGGTGACTACCAACACATGCCTTGAACTTAAGGGCAAGAAAATAACCATGGAGGTAATGGGTGAGAAGATTGAGTTGGTAGGATGTAGCATCGGAGATAAGGAAGTCGCGGAAGAGTTAAATTTTGTCGATTGCTATGATTCCGTGATTTCCAAATTTCATCATTGCCATGATAATCGTGAACCACTTGAGGAGGCACTAACCATGCAAACTGAGACGTGCTACATGACCGAGGAAGCAAGGGAACTAGTTGAAATAATGGATAGCACCCCAGAAATTCCCGCATGAGAGGAGGTACTTGAACCTTTAGATGAAGAAGAGGAAGAAAGTAGATTTCCTGAAGAGCCTAGCTTAGAGTTGAAACCACTTCCTGCGCACCTCAAGTATGTGTACTTAGGAGAAAACCAGAAGAAGCCTGTAATAGTCTCCTAACATCTCTCCAACGATGAAGAAAGTAGGCTGATAGAAGTATTGAAAGAAAATTCTGCAGCTATAGGATGGGGGATTAGTGATATCAAAGGAATTAGCCCTACACGGTGTGTGCACAACATCACTCTAGAACAAGATGCCAAACCCGTTAGGCAACCTGAGCGAAGGATAAATCCGGCCATGCAAGAGGTGGCAAAGAAAGAAGTGATCAAGTTGCTAGATGCCAATATGATTTACCCCATTCCTGATAGTCGATGGGTGAGCCCGGTACATGTAGTTCCTAAAAATCAGGAGTCACGGTGGAAGAGAATGAGAAGGGAGAGTTGGTACCGGTTAGGAAGACCACTGGATGGCGGATGTGCATTGACTATAGAAGATTAAATGCCGCCACTAAGAAAGACCACTTCCCTTTACCATTTATAGATGACATGCTAAACCGCCTTGCGGGGCGGAAATTTTATTGTTTTCTTGATGGTTTATCAGGTTTCTACCAGATGATGATGTCGTTTTTCACCAATTAAATTTGTTTAAAAAGCCAAAGAACACCTTTCAATACACAAACAGAGTGCAATGGCAAGTTGTCCCCGAGTGTCGTTCTCTCGGGACCTAACGTGGCTTTGATCAAGGTTTTTGCTAGCTAATTTCAGTCAACTAGATGATGATTTTTGAGAAAGATGTTTGAACAAAGGAAGTGAGAAATCAAGAGTTTTTGTAAACAAGTTTGGAAAACGGTCGGTGGTAGAAATCGAATATACATGCATGGATTACTAATATGCTCACAAGTTCAGTGCGTAAAACCTTCAACTAAGTCTGCTAAGCAACTTGTCTAGGTAACTTTCAAGACACACATCATGAAAGGTCACTATCAATAATTTAGAGGTGCTTGTCACTAACACCATTTATCTAGCATGCTGCAAATCACTAACGTACAATCCTATAGCTTTCATTGACCAACGAGTTTGTCTCATACTCTATTCGAATATATTTTATAGGCAACTACGAATCATATGCAGTAATTTGCAGCAAGATTGACTCACAACCTCATGTAAGCATAAGCATAATCCATAACATGCATAATTCTACATTCTACCACCAACACAAAGGATTTAGCTACTCATATTCATCAACATAGACATCAATTCATATGAATAATAATCAGAATACATCATATCAAACTACAAGACAAGAGAGTGATACAAGTTACCACCAAAGCTGTCACTAATCGGTGGAAATCAAAGAAAACCTCTCCGTAGATGATTACAAAGGATGAATTCCAATCAAAATCTTGAATCCCAAGCTAAATTACAATGAATCTCTGAGTTTCTCTGAGTTTTTGGGGCTTAGGGCTGTCCAAAACTCGTCTCCAATGTTCTGTATCTCAAAAAGTAACTCAAAAATCAAGTAATGAAGGCAAAATCTGGATCTGTAACGGCTACCAAGCGCTTCGCTTGGGCAGAGCCAAGCGAAGCGCTTGGCTTGGGCAGAGCCAAGCGAAGCGCTTGCTTCCTGTTCCTCTTTTGAAATCTCCTGAAATTCCAAGCGTCCCGCTTCTCCAATTCCAAGCGAAGGGCTTGCCTCCTGAGCAGATTTTGGCCTCGAAACTCGATCTTTTGCCCACGAACGGCCCTCGGGTGCCTTGGGCTCGTCCTTCTCGGCACTTATTGGGGCTCAGACACTCACGACAAGCCACGGAGATTGGGGAACTTCAACGAGGCCATCTTTTCCATCAAAAAGGCTCGTTTTTAGCTCCAAAAACGCCGTTTCGTACCTAAGTGCCTGAAAATGCACACAGAACGTGACACTATTCTACAAAACTAACCAAAAAACAAGGCTAAAAGATAGCAAAGGAAGGTAAAAAAGACAAGATGAACGCGTCAAAAATACGTTCATCAAACTCCCCCAACCAAACCTTTGCTTGTCCTCAAGCAACAAACTATCATAAATGCAATACAAAAGGAGTCTCATGCCAGGTAAAGTGAACTAATCTATTGAATATACCAAATGCTTATGAACAAAACCAAATGAGCATGACATGCAAGTAGGTTGAAGAATGCCTCGATTGCGAATATACACATTCTCATGTGCACTTGGTGAAGCATAGGAGTCTCTCGTAACATCTTCTACCTGGACCTGGTCAGTGACGACACAATGATTCACTTTATCATACTACAATTGGCCCATGCCTATGAAACCGAGGGCTTACTACTGTTCACCAAGCGAGACTTTTTCTCAAAAGAGGGCGAACCAATACTGGCTCTCATCAAACGAAGGAGGGCTCCCTAGAAAAAGAAGACACTCCCCTATTCTACCCAGACTCTCAAAGAACGAATCTCAATCAACCACTTCTTGAATATCAAGACGAGGGTGGTCAAGAACAGGCCTTGGACAAAGGCGACACGAAACAAAAGATAGAATTTACAACTCGATACTTCACAAGGACAAAATATTTACATGACACTTGACACTACGAGACTGCATTTGGCTTGCAACGACCCTTCTTTTGCTTTTGGGTCTTATTCTTTATTTTCTTTCTTCTTTTTATTTTCTCTTTTTCTTTTCTCTCTTTTTTTTTTTTTTTTTACATAGCTAGGCAAGCAGCAGTACTACGTGTCAAAAACCTCTCCAAACCTATTCGAGAGAATAGGTTTGAGCACAAAGACGAAAAAGGAAAAGGGAAAAACTTTTACAAAGACACCTCCCCAAACCTATTCGAGAGAATAGGTTGGGAAACAAAACAAAAGAAAAATAAACCTAAGAAAAATCTACAACGACTCAAGACGAAAGACAAGTATAACAACGTAACCCCCTCCCCAAACCTATTCGATAGAATAAGTTTAATACAAGGAATCACACACCTCACACTCCCTCCTTCCTAGGCATTTGGCAATCTCTAATAGAGGTGAAAAACTTGTCTCCTCTTACGTACATAATTACACGGGTTACAACCATAGATTCTAACATGCATCATTTTATATGGTCATCGTGAACCGCAGTAGAAGAAACACCACTCGAGGTGATGTCGAGACTACTAAGCTTAACTAGTGCACAAGTGAATGTGACAAACCAAGCGAGGCAAGCCTCAAACTACTTGCAAAGTGATGCAACATATGATAATGGTCATAAGCACTTAGTCTACACAATAGAAAAGTTCGAAAAAATTTGGCAATAGACTCCACACAACAACGTGCAACAACTAATCTATGGATGATATGCACGCAAAAATTTGAAAAAACATGACAAATCACATGAACTTGAGTAAAATATGGCATGCACGAACCACACAAGCATATAGTACTGAAATTCCAATACCCCCTCCCCAAACCTAAACTTTTGCTCGTCCTCGAGCAAAGAAAAGTTGAATGAAAAGGAAAATTGGATTGAAAGTACACTTCCCTGAGATAAAGGTTCGTGTCCAATCTCCTATATATGAGTAGTACCTGAAAGGACTCAAGAAACATGTGAAAATGGGTGCACAAAGGTGGCGAAATGAGAAAAAGGGGAAATATGGGGGAACAGGGCCCAAGCGGCCCGCTTGGACTATGCCAAGCGAAGCGCTTGGCCAAGCGCTCTGATGAACGCGTGGATGTCGTGCTCCGAGCGAATCAAATAAATTTGTAATTAAGCCAAAGGCAATCCACAACTACAACGAAAACCGTAGTGTAGCAGTAGAATGACTCGAGTGTCGTTCTCTAAGGACTATAACTAGCTTTATCTATTTAACAAGAAAATATAAAACAGCAGACAGATAGCAAGGGGTTTTCCTAACAGATAATGGAGATTGGTGATAATATGATCCTTCTTAGCATAACGGGTCGATAATCATGCATAAATTCCTCGGTCTTGCATAGAGATCTTTGAATCAATCTAGTGTCCTGTTGCAAATATTAAGCACTACGAAGATAATTGGTCTGACAAGCCAATCACTATTGTCCTATTGTGTTCCGTAATTATTCAACACTACGAAGATAAACTCTCACACAGGTCGACAAGTGTCCAATTGTGCATAATAATTAATACAACATATACGAGAATTTAGGTTGTGCCTGATCAACGAAATAAAGCAATGACACGGAGTATAATGCGCGATATAGCCATTGGCATGATTATCTTCCCTTCGCTAAGAATTCACATACCACCACCAACGATAAGTTTAGCTACTCATAATAGGCATGCAATCAATAGAAATCATAGAAGAAAACATATTGAAAGATATATAAAATAAGTAGATTAAACTGTAAGATACAAGTTACCGAAGGTTGTCAATCTCCGAAGAATTGCGATCCTACGAGCTCCAATCCGCTATGAAAAAGTGTCCCCTAAGCTACGGAACTCCCAGGACAGGCCCCGGGAAGTTCCTACCTAAAACTATAGAGAGAGGTGAGAAAGTAGGTCTGGAAAGATATGATTTTCGGAGAAAACTGAGCAACTATATATAGGCCCCGAAATACTGTGGGGCGGTTCGCCCCACACACCGGGCGGTTCGCCCCGGAGAGTATTTCGCGGAATTCCCCGTTTTCGACGCGTTTTTGGATTTCTTCCCCTTTTCGGACTCGGTTTCTGTCTTCTAGTAGCCTTCTAACCTCCAGATTCGGCCCCTAGACTCCAAATCCTATCCGGAAAACTTCAGATACTCCAAATAGGCTTCTGGAACACCAATTCCTTGTCAACTTCAATATAATTGCCCGGAAATCCTCGATTTTCACCCAAAACCTGTAAAATAAAATCTAAAGGGAAACGTGACACTATTCTAATAAAATGCATTAAAATATAGCTAAATTAACATAGAGGATAGCTAAAATAGGTGAAAAAGACTCGAATGAAAGTGTAAAATACACATTCATCAAACTCCCCAAACCGAACCTTTGCTTGTCCTCAAGCAACTAAGCTAGACTCTAATACAAAAAACATGCAAGACACAAAATGGAGTCTCATGCCAAATAAAATGAACTAATCTACTGAATCTGTCAAATAACATATGAACAAAAACCATATAAATCAAAGCATGAATATAGGTTGAAGAATCCCTCGATTGACTTATACACATCCACATAAGCACTTATGTCAAAATAAGATAGTCTCTCGTAACATTCTCTACCTGCACCTAGTCAGTGACGACGTAATGAAGCATGCTAAGATACGAATGGTTGCCCCGTGCCTATGAAACTGAGGACTTACTGCTGTTCCACCATGTTAAGACTTTTCCTCAAAAGAGGTCGAACCAGTACTGGCTCTCATCAAACGAAGGAGGGTTCCCTATAAAAGATAACACTCCCCTATTCTACCCATCTCTCAAGTAAAGTCTTAAGCTGTTCACCACTTCCTGAATGGCAGGACGATGGTGGTCTAGAACAGATGACACTCAAGAATAAAAGACAAAAAATAGAAAAACACGATTACGAACATTACAAGAATTGGAAAGGACTCAACACTTTGCTAAACTGCTATTCGGCTTTTCTTTTTGGACCCTTCCTTTGCTTTTTTGGGGTCTTTTCTTTTTTCTTCTTTTATTTTCTTTCCAGATTTTTTTTCTTTTTCTTTTTCTCTTTTTTATTCTGGAATTTTCCTTTCTTTCTTTATTTTTTTTTTTTTTTTTTTTTTAGCCAGCAGTAGCATAACAAAGAGAAACAAAATGACTCACACGACTTCCCCAAACCTATTTGAAAGAATATGTTGGAGTACAAAATTTACGGAAAATGAAAAATAAACTCACGATACGAAAATGAAAAACAGAAACAAGTCTATGATGGTGTAACCCCCTCCCCAAATCTATTCGGAAAAATAGGTTATAAACAAAGGATCACACAACCTCACACTACCTCCTTCCTAGGCATTTAGCAATCTCAAAGCATGGTGAAGACTTGTTGCCTCTTAGGTACATAATTACTCGGGAAAACAACCATAAGACCCTAACATGCATCATCCTATTATAAAGGCCTTCGTGAACCGCAGTAGAGAAAACACCACTAAGTGATGTCGAGACTACCAAGCTTAACTAAGTGCAATACATAAATGTGACAAGCCAAGCGAGAAAAACCTCAAACAAATTCATAGAGATGAAGCATACGATTAATGGCATAGTTAGTTGATCTACCCAATAAAAAAGTTCAAAAAATTCGGCAATAAACTCCATATAAAACATGCAACACTATCCTAGGAAAGCAGTAAACGTGCAAATGCAAAAAATTTCACGAGTTTATCATAAGCAAGATAAGTATAGAGATAACCAGCGATAGCCTCCTCCCCAAACCTGAACGTCGTCGCTCGTCTCGAACGTCGAAAGTGGATCCAAGGTGAGAGCTAATGCTTGTATAAGTGACCTATAATACTCAATAAAACTCGTGAGATAAAATCTAAAGCGGTAAAGAAAGCGATAAAATCTCCGGGTTGCCTCCCGGATAGCGCCATTGTTTAAAGTCTCTGACTAGACTCCTGTCTTCGCCTATCTTTTCCTTCTGAGGGTACTAGACTTCCCCTTCACGAGTCTCCTTCCCGTGCCTCGATCCTGTGAATAAGAATGAACATAGACGTTAATACCACTGTAATCAATAGTGTTAGAAGTACCAGGTGGATCAGGTGGATCAGATATGGCGTGCAACACATGTTGTTTGCCATCCACTTCAATAGTGAAAGTTCTTTGGTAGATGTTCATCACGGAGCGTAGCTTAGTCAAGAATGTTCGTCCTAAGAGTATGACATCCCCCGTTCCTGGTGCTAACGCCGACATAATTACAAAATCGGTGTAGACAGAAGCTTCACCAATTTTGACTAATACATTCTTCACAACGCCTTCGGGTTTCACAAGGGATCCATCCGCCAGTTGCACAATAGACTTAGGCACAGTTAGTTCTCCAAGGTTACTCTTTTCGAAAACGTTCAAAGGGAGCACATTAGAGTAGGATCCTGTGTCTAGTGTGGCTCGGACATCTTCGAGCTCCCCAATCCCGACCTTAACATCGAAACTTTGAGTGAGTGGCTCGGGATCCTCTTGCTCCTCTTCACCCTCACTAGTACCAAGGTCCTTCTCTTCTTCTTCGGCTGGTGGGGGCATTTCCCTCTTGCAACTCTCGCACTTAGCAACCTTCTTAATGGTGATTTCAACAGGTAGATCACCCACTAAGGTAATGGACATCGACTTCTCAGTGTTGCTAGGCAGCTTGCCTTGTTCCCTACTTGCTCCTCGGTCGATCAATTCTTGCATCTTTTGATGGGCAAGCCTAGTGCTCTCTTCCAACCTATCGAGCGTTGCCCTAGTCTTCTCAGAATCTTCTTCATAACGTTTGAGAAAACTTTGTGTGTGATCAACCATCTTTTGCAAGTTCTCCATTAGTTGAGCCGACTTCGACTTCGGTGGCTCTTTCGGAGCGGGGTTTTCGCAGTGATCATTACCATAGTTTAGCCAACTACGGTCTTGGTTAGGTCCATATGTTTGGTTAGCCGGTGCATATCCTTGATTGTTACGGTATCCTCTTCTCCAAAATCCACCTCGAGGATTCCTACCGTCCTGTCCGTAGCTAACTTCTTGAGTGCCAAACTCCGTAGCAAAGGCTTCTTCTTCGCCTCCTCGAGCCCAGTTGCCATCATCGTATGCCAACTCCGATCTACACATATGAGCCCCATGCCCATAGTTCTTGCATATTCGGCATACTTCGTTCGAAACAGTTGTTCCGGTGGCGCTCTTGAGGACTTGCTTCAACTCGTTGGTAAAACACTCGAATTGATCCCCATTCCCCCTATACATAGGGGCTTCTTGAGTCTGTGGAGCTTCAGGTCCACGTCTCCTAACCATTGCTCTTGGGTCCTTGAACTGCGAACCCTTAGCAAGCCTTTTGAAAACCGCCCAGACGGCTTCTGCGGTTTCCTCCCAAATATTGCCTCGGCATTGGAAATCCACCACTTGTTGGTTCTCGAAGGTTAGCCCATTGAAGAAGTGTTGGACTAGGTCGGAAAGTTCAAAACCATGGTGAGGGCACTTGTTCGTGAGATCTTGGAACCTCTCGAACGCGGTGTAGATGGTCTTATCATAGTCCTGCTTGAATCCAGTGATCTGCGCCTTTAGCGCGGTTGTCAAGGTGTGAGGGAAGTATTTCTCCATGAAAGCTGAAAAAACCTTCTCCCAAGTGTCCAGCGAGCCTGCTGGAAGAGAACTTAACCATGACTTGGCTCTGTCGCCAAGTCCCATAGCAAAAACCTTCATCCTCAACTCATCCGTTGTTATGTCAGCTCCGGGTCGTGGGAGTTGGTTGACGAAATCATCGATATCGTGCAAGTACCCCATCACATCTTCCCTTGATAAGCCATAGAACCTCGGAAGTTGTTGGAATGCGTGCTTCTTGATCTCCAGATCTCGGATTGCAGACGAAAGAACAATCGCCGGTCCCCTCATACGATCCTTGGTGGGTTGTACCCATGCCTTCAGTGGTCTAGCTTCTGCCATTCGGTCGATTTCCTTGAAGAGACTGAGTAGAGATTCAGAGAAATCGGTTTCCTCTATTTCCTCTAGTGCGCGCCTTTCAAGTAGTCGCCTTCTTTGGTGGTAGACTCTGTCGATCTCAGGAATTGAATCAGCAAGCGGTGTTCCTGCAGAACGTGTATGCGGCATACACTATCTGTAACAGACTAGGAAAGATGAATTAGAAACAGACTAGGAAAGCAGTATCAGAGAGAGATTAAAAAGGAAAACTAAAACTAGTAGGATTAGGAATCTAAAGCTGAAAATATAAACAAATTAAACAGAAAAAAGTAGTATAGTCCCCGGCAACGACGCCAATTTGATGAACGTGCGGATGTCGTGCTCCGAGCGAATCAAATAAATTTGTAATTAAGCCAAAGGCAATCCACAACTACAACGAAAACCGTAGTGTAGCAGTAGAATGACTCGAGTGTCGTTCTCTCAGGACTATAACTAGCTTTATCTATTTAACAAGAGAATATAAAACAGCAGACAGATAGCAAGGGGTTTTCCTAACAGATAATGGAGATTGGTGATAGTATGATCCTTCTTAGCATAACGGGTCGATAATCATGCATAAATTCCTCGGTCTTGCATAGAGATCTTTGAATCAATCTAGTGTCCTGTTGCAAATATTAAGCACTACGAAGATAATTGGTCTGACAAGTTAATCACTATTGTCCTATTGTGTTCCGTAATTATTCAACACTACGAAGATAAACTCTCACACAGGTCGACAAGTGTCCAATTCTGCATAATAATTAATACAACATACAAGAATTTAGGCTGTGCCTGATCAACGAAATAAAGCAATGACACGGAGTATAATGCGCGATATAGCCATTAGCATGATTATCTTCCCTTCGCTAAGAATTCACATACCACCACCAATGATAAGTTTAGCTACTCATAATAGGCATGCAATCAATAAAATCATAGAAGAAAACATATTGAAAGATATATAAAATAAGTAGATTAAACTGTAAGATACAAGTTATCGAAGGTTGTCAATCTCCGAAGAATTGCGATCCTACGAGCTCCAATCCGCTATGAAAAAGTGTCCCCTAAGCTACGGAACTCCCAGGACAGGCCCGGGAAGCTCCTACCTAAAACTATAGAGAGAGGTGAGAAAGTAGGTCTGGAAAGATATGATTTTCGGAGAAAACTGAGCAACTATATATAGGCCCCGAAATACTGTGGGGCGGTTCGCCCCGGAGATTTTTTCACGGAATTCCGCGTTTTTGGATTTCTTCCCCTTTTCGGACTCGGTTTCTGTCTTCTAGTAGCCTTCTAACCTCCAGATTCGGCCCCTAGACTCCAAATCCTATCTGGAAACCTTCAGATACTCCATATAGGCTTCTGGAACACCAATTCCTTGTCAACTTCAATATAATTTCCCGGAAATCCTCGATTTTCACCCAAAACCTGTAAAATAAAATCTAAAGGGAAACGTGACACTATTCTAATAAAATGCATTAAAATATAGCTAAATTAACATAGAGGATAGCTAAAATAGGTGAAAAAGACTCTAATGAAAGTGTAAAATACACATTCATCACGCTCCGCTTGGCATCATCCAGGCGGGCCGCTTGGATTTTCAGTAGGATTAAATCCTACTGAAAATCCAAGCGGTCCGCTTGGTGATGCCCAAGCGGGGCGCTTGGCCTGTTTCCCCATTTTTTCGATTTTTCTCAATTCTAACCAACTAAGGTACCGAGACAAAAGGCTAAGCTACTCTAAACACGACAAAAGGCACACAGGCCACAACTACAAAAGCAAACTAAGAGTACAAGAGTTATAAGTCATAGCATCATACAACCAAATCGAAAGAATAAGAGTTTCAACCAACAATAGTGAACAAGCCAAAATAACGATAATAAGGATACTACCGAATAAATGGCCTCTGTCAGCTGAGATCTCTAGAAGGAAAGAGGAAGGTTGCTTCCACTACCATCACCTTGCGGGTGGAACTTGGCGAGCTAGAGCATCATACCGGTTCATCGTGTCCTCCTGGTAAACTCTCCACCTCTCGGCGTCCTCTGCTCGTGCGGCCTCCCAACGCTCATCAACACGCGTCTGAAAGGCATCCCAACGCTGGCCGTCTCGCACCTGGTAGTCCTCCCACCTTTTGTCCTCTCGCTCCTCAAAGCTTCTGAATTGCTCGGTCATCTGGTTCGACTGAGCCGTCAACATGCTGGTTTGGAAGTTCCCAAACTGAGTGGCCAATAGCTGGTTGAACTCCAAAAGTCGAAGCCCCCTTGGCCGCTCCCTTGATCGGCTGAAGGTGGAGGAGATGGTGGTGCTACATAGCGTGGCTCCCTCGGCGGTGCAGCCTCCCCTTGGTGAAGGCACCAAGTCCCGTACATCTCATTGTATGTGTCAATGTTCATGGGCTTCTTAGCCCTCACAGTTGGCTCGATGTTGGGAACTCCGGCGGCCTTGCACATGCCCGTGATCAGATTGCCAAAGGCTAGCTTCCTATTTCTGTCGCGGCGTTACTTGAACTCCTCGAAAATGATGATGCCGGGAGTGAGAGCTACATCATTTAGAAGGGCGCACACCAAGGCTCCATAGTAAGACTGAATGGCGGTGTCATGAGTAGTAGGAATCAAGTTTGCATGGACAAACTTCAACATCATCCGAGCCTCGAAGGAGAGATCATTGTGGTGCAAGACACGGGGTGGTCCTCAGGCATCACATAATCATCCACGGTGATGCCCTCAACTATCTCCAATGGGAAGTGGGTGGTCTCCCAGTCGTAGACATAGACCTGAGTGTAGTCGCGCCTCTCATAGGGCTCGGGCCTGCGATTTGGGTCACGCTCCAGAGGCGTTTCCAATTGCATCAGAAAGCTGGTGATGCTCAAGGGAGTGAAGACAACTCCTACTCCTCGGACGGGGACTTCACCGGTCCGTTCATCTCGATCCTCAAAGCCAATGTAGAAATCCTCCACCACGGCTTGGTCCCAATTGGGCATAACTTCTCCATAGTACTTCCATCCCCGCTTGGTGATTAGGGCGTTGAGCTCACCAACACCGGGCAATTCATTTTCGCTAGCCGTAAAGCGAATGCTCCTCTCCCCAATGTATGTGTGGGGTCTGGAATGGAAGTGAGTTTCATATAACCTCGCTTTATCCGTTAGTTGATACCGAGCTCCCCTTTGATCATCCCTTGAGGATCCTTCTCCTCGGGTTCTCTTGTTCCTTCTTGTCGACATGGTACCTAGAAAAATCCCATTCGACCATTCCAATAGATCAAAATGACTAGACTCTTACACTACTACAAATCAATATACTTCTACTCTAAGACAAGTATACGTTCTTCGTTTAAAACAAGTCATAACGCAACAAGTCGACTCTTAGACGCCAAAACTCACTCAAGTGTTCTTTTTAACGAGTTTGAAGGCTTTCTAAAATTCAAACATAGCGAATCGAGAAGCTTTAACACTTCATTACGATTAGCTAATTCGAATCAAACCAAGCAAACAAACTCGCCATTAGAACTACCCAACCAATCCTACACATTCTCATGCAATCTAAACAACACCAACATCATATCAATACTCAATTTTCGCGCTAACAATCATGCAAACAATTATCTAGCAAGAATTCAAGCCATAGAGTTCATCAAAATCAAAGTAAGCAAAATTCGAATTTAGACATCACATCCAATAAGAAACATGCTCAACAATCAATATCAAACTCTAATTTATCAATACATAACACAATTGAAGCCAATAAGATCAAAATCCCAAATTCAAGAAAGTTAGGGTTCTTGAGGGTTACCTTCGATTCCTTGTGAATGATGCTTCAAACGTGAAATTTGTTCGGTTTAGATGATAGAGGAGGTGATGGGCTCTTTAGAATGCACAAGAATGCAAAAATTGGTGGAGAATTGAGTGAGATTGAAGTTTTTGGGGTGAAAAATCAGGAAGAAGATGAAAAAGAATGAAGAGGAGAGTTTCAAAACTCAAGTGGCTCACTTGGCTTTTAAAGAAGCCAAGCGAGCCACTTGAGCGTCCCAAGCGAAGCGCTTGGTTCAAGTGGGACACTTGGGTCGCCCCAAGCGCTTCGCTTGGATTTACAGTAGGAGAAGTTCCTACTGTAAATCCAAGCGGTCCGCTTGGCTTGAACCAAGCGGAGCGCTTGGCCAAGCGGTCCGCTTGTCTTGAGCCAAGCGGAGCGCTTGGGTCCTGGAGTTCCTAACTTCATTTTTTTTCGACTTTTTCTCAATTTTCACCTCAAAAACCTTGTCTACTCAACAAAATAAAATTTAAACATGCTTCTAATTTATATGCAATTACCTACAACCTCGGGTTGCCTCCCGAGAAGCGCCTTTGTTTAGAATTCGTTGGCTCGACTCGTCTTAGCTCATGCGGGATCAATTTCGCATCGGGTACTAGACTTCTGTCCAAGTGCTCTTCAAAGCATCAAGTCCCTGCACATCTTGACGAACATAAATAGGACCAAAGAATCCTACAAGTTCGTTAGTATCAACATAAGCACATGAATTAATTATGGCTCGCAACGTATGTTGCTTGCCATTTACCTCGAAGCTACATGTACGACGATACATGTCTATCACCATATGTACTTTGTTGATGAAGGCTCTACCCAAAAGAACCACATCCTTGAGATTTGCGGAGGATGTAGGCATGACGATGAAGTTCGTATTGACCTCTACACCGGCGACTCTTACCACTAGATTCTCGATCACACCCAATGGCTTCTTCATAGACCCTGTCCGCCAATTGTACCATGCACTTCATTGGTCTTAAGCCAGACAAACCCGACTCTTCGTACACGTTCAAAGGTATGACATTCACACCCGCTCCCGTGTCTAGAGTTCCCACTATTCCATCCTTCTTACCCAAGCCGATTTCCACATCAAAGCTCTCTTGGATAGGCACTTCCACCATATCCACCAACTCATCCTCAGACGATGAGTTTTCATTCACTTCTTCCACTATCGCATCAGATTGTGATGATGTCGTTTTTCACCAATTAAATTTGTTTAAAAGCCTAAGAACACTTATCACTACACAAACTAGAGTGCATTGGCAAGTTGTCCCCGAGTGTCGTTCTCTCGGGACCTAACGTGGCTTTGTTTGAGGTTTTTGCTAGCAATTTCAGTCAACGAATTCAAATGTTGATAGAATCGTTTTCCTAAGAACAAGGCAACGAGAAATCAGATTGTTGTAAATCAAGCTTGGAAAACGGTTGGTGGTAGAAATCAAATACACATGCATGGGTTACGAATATGCTCACAAGTTCAGTGCGTAAAACCTTCGATCAAGTCTGCTAAGCAACTCGTCTAGGCAACTTTAAGACACACATCATAAAAGATCACTATCAATACTTTAGAGGTGCTTGTCACCAACACCATTTATCTAGCATGCTGCAAATCTCTAACATACAATCCTATAGCTTTCATTGACCAAGAGTTTGTCACTATACTCAATTCGAATATATTTTATAGGCAACTAAGAATCATATGAAGGGATTTGCAGCAAGATTGAATCACAATCTCATGTAATCATAAACATAACCCATAGCATGCATATTCTACATTCTACCACCAACACAAAAGATTTAGCTACTCATATTCATCAACATAGACATCAATTCATATGAATAATAATCAGAATACATCATATCAAACTACAAGACAAGAGAGTGATACAAGTTACCACCAAAGCTGTCACTAATCGGTGAAAATCAAAGAAAACCTCTCCGTAGATGATTACAAAGGATGAATCCCTATCAAAACCTTGAATCCCAAGCTAAAATACAATGCTAATCTGAGTTTTCTCTGAGTTTTGGGGCTTAGGAGCTCTCCAAAACGAAGTTACAGTTCAAAAGATAATCAAAAAATGATCAAAGATCAGATCTAAGAAGGAAAATCCGAAAACGTAACCGCTGCCAAGCGGACCGCTTGGAGAAGCCAAGCGGAGCGCTTGGCAAGCGAAGCGCTTCGGGCACACCAAGCGCTTCGCTTGGCTTCTGTGCCAAGGCTCCTGGAAATTGAAGCGGAGCGCTTCACTATTCCAGGCGCTTAGCTTGGCTCCTGGGCAGATTTTTGTCTTCAAACTCAATCTTTTTGCCCTCGCATGGCCATCGGGTGCCTTGGACTCATCCTTCTCGATGCTTATTGATGCTCAAACACTTACGAACAAGCCACGGAGATTGGAGAACTTCAACGGGGCCATCTTTTCCATCAAAAAGGCTCGTTTTTAGCTCCAAAAACGTCGTTTCGTACCTAAGTGCCTGAAAATGCAGAAAACACAAAACGTGACACTATTCTACAAAACTAACCAAAAAACAAGGCTAGAAGATAGCAAAAGAAGGTAAAAAAGACAAGATGAACGCGTCAAAAATACGTTCATCAAACTCCCCAAACCAAACCTTTGCTTGTCCTCAAGATACAAACTATCCTAAATGCAACACAAAAGGAGTCTCATGCCAAGTAAAGTGAACTAATCTATTGAATCTACCAAATGCTTATTAACAAAACCAAATGAGCATGACATGCAAATAGGTTGAAGTATGCCTCGATTGCGAATATACACATTCTCAAGTGCACTTGTGTTGGTCCCTTTAAACAACAAGAAAAGACTAGAGGGGGGGGGTGAATAGTCTTTTCAAACTTTTGTCGTTTAAAACTTTTCAGCAAGTACTTATTACTTTACAGTAATGAGGTTGCTGATACTTAACTTTCTCAGCAAGCGTAAGTTACTTTACAGTAGCTTAGTTTGCTGATACTTAAAATCAGAGAGCGGAAGTCTTTGAAACGATAAGTGCTTTTTCAGCAAGTAAAGAGTTTCAGCAAGTGATGTCAGTGACTGTGTACAAACAGATATAATTTGCTGAAAGCTAAATGCAGTAAGTAAATCACACAAACACTTTAGAGTGGTATCTGAGAGTGGCGTAATCTCTCAACTAATCCACTTTGTCCTTTCTAGGACTGAATCCACTAAGATATGATTGAGGTTCCTTACAATCTCCTATCTAAAGCGATTCAACAGAAACCAAAGCACACTTGCTTTGTCTCCAACCTAAACTAGAGAACTCAACCTTGTTCTCCACCAAACTTGGTACTTTTAATCAGCAAAAGCTTGCTCGATTAAGTTCCCCCTGAATATCACGCCTGAAAGGGTGTATTTTCAGTTAGAGAGTTTTGGGGTGAGATAACTTAATTATAACTTATTCAGTTACAACAAGTAATCTAAGAAACACAACTTGGAATACTTTGCAGTAAACAAGTTTGATTGTTTCTGGTGTCAAGACTTGTTCTTGTTCGAAAGAAAGAACACTTAACTAATTTCTTAGCCGAGTTTGTTCTACTTCTTCACAAGTAGCTTTTTCAAGCTTTAAGTCTTGGAACGGATCAATGGCAGTAAGAGTGTTTGAAGGTTTGTGAGTTTTTAAGCACAAGTGAGAGTTTGATCACGTTGTTGACACACTTCAACTCTTTGCCGGATGACCTCTATTTATAGTGCAAGTAAGGAGCCGTTTGAATTTCAAATCCTAAGGCTTTTGTTCCTTAACATGTCACTATCTTGCTTTTGTACTTTCAGCAGCAACCTTTGTTTGTCTTCTAGTCTTCATGTCCTTTGTGTGTAAGCTTTGCATTAAATGCACCTTTGAATAGAATTCAAACAGTAACATTGGAGCGCAAAATCACGTACATTCAGCAAGAGGTCACATATGTTCATCAGCAAGTGTTCATTCTCAGTTTCAGCAAGCACAACCTACTCTGTCTTTCAGATTTTCACTTATGCAATGTTGTTGCTGAAAATTTCACTTTCTGAGCAACACGTGCCTTACCAGTCTTCAGCAATCTTCAAGTCTTCAAGTCTTCAAGTCTTCAGATCTTCAAAAGTCTTCAAGATTCTGACCGGTTTCTTATTTGCTTCAATAATTTGTTTGTAATAAACAAAATACATCTTCAGCAAATGCTTCAATAGGTCATTTTCTTTTCAGAAGATAAGATACATCAAAGCTAAGCATCAATAAGATATTTTCTTTTCAGAAAATAAAATACATCATACGCTAATTTGTGTCAATAGATTAATTTCTTCACAGAAATTAAAGTACGTCATCCACCGAAGAAATAACTTATCTAACACCTATCTAAGTCATCAGCAAACGTTCCTCTTTTACAATGTCCTTAAAATTCTAAATTCCTATGGACCTTAAGAGTACTAGTTACTGGACTGTTCTTAATTTAGCATGGTTAATTGCTCATCAAAATTACAAGTTTCCTAACAAATTTCCCCTTTTTGATGTTAGCAATCCATGGCTAAATTAATTGTTACCCTTTTAGAGATTTCTGATGTTGAATAAATCAGATGATTAATGCAAGCATACTTGAAATAATAAACAGTAAGCATAAGTAAGTTGCATAATCAAAAACCAATAAGAGTCAAAAAGAATTCATTGCTGAAAGTTATCATTCAGAAGTTTACAAGAAAGCTTAGATAACAATGAATCAGCAAACAAAAACTTTAACAAGAAACTATTGCAGGGACTTAAACTCTTTCAGAGGATTTTCTCAGAATCTCTCTTACACGTCTTCTCAGCAAGAGCAGTGAATTCAACACAATCCTTCTCGTAGTTTTCCAGAAGCCTACGGACTTGTAGTTGAAGAATTCTTGCATTTTTGCAGGCCGTATGATGATGCTTTTCAGCATTCATTTCCATGTAGTTAACTACCCACAAATGCATGCCCCAATTGCTGGCATGGAGAAGCTGTGTATCTGAAATGTTTCTCGGATGAATCTTTCTTAACCAGAGAAGATCTTCTTCTTGATCCTGAGCAGTAAGATAGAAGTACTCATACGGAATCAATCCAAGTTTCTTCTTAGGTGTCTTTGTTACCGGGTCAGCATAGTAAGCGATGCCAGGTGGTTTGATCAGATTTGGTTCTTGCTTGTATGTCTTACCAATGGCAACTCTTCTTACATAGACCTCTAGATTCAACCATTTCCCAGCAATATTTCTTGGGAGGGATTCTTCCCTTTGCTTTCTTTGGACCTTGAGTTCAATCCATTTGAACATTTGATTCAAATGGCTGTAGGAAAGAACTCATCACCAGCAAGTCTTCCAGCTTTAAAATCCAGCAACCATGAATGTTTCTGATCACATTCTGAGTGGTTTCCTCATTGCTGGTCTTAGTATATTCAATGCCGGAGCCAATAGTAATGCTGGCCAGCCTTTTCTCTTCCTGTCTTTGCCTTCTTCTTCTTGTTTTAGCATTGTCTTGATCTCTTGCTGAAGAGTCAGACGAAAAATGCCTTGAGTGGCCAGACGGAGTTATGGCTGTTAAGGGTCTAGCTCTTATGGCTTGAGCTATTGTTTGATTGTCATCATCTTCTTCATCATCTTCATTCAGATTGTGATGACTTTCAATGTGACAGAAATCTTGAGTTTCAGCAGCGGTTTTTCTCTTTTTGGTACTTGCTGAATTTAACTCAGTTTCTGCTTGTCTTTTAGAACTTTGCTCTCTTTCAGCAAGAGGTTCTAGTGGAAGTGGCACATTAGCAGCAGGAGTAGGAGGGGTTTGATTGCTTTTTCTAGTCTTCTTTTCCCCCTTAGACATGGATTGCAACATCGGAGTGATGTGCAGAGAATAAAACTCATTGCAATTTTCAGCAAGAGTGTTGAGGCTGTTATACTTCATGATGATTTCCTGTTGGTCAGAGTTCATTGTTGCTAACTCTTTTTGAATATTCATCATGTTCTCTTCATGTCTTTTCTCTGTTGCGGCATTCTCATCCATAATATTCTGAGCTTTGACGAGAGCAGTCTTTGCAAGCCTGAGCGCCTGACTTACATCTTCTTCATAGCTCTTGTGATAAAGACTTATGTCTCTCTGAGCTATTGTCAAAGTTGTAGTGCGTCTCAGCACTGTAGCCAATATCTTTCCAATGTCAAGTGGGCTCTCAGCAAGCAATGCCTCATCTTCAGCTTTGCAGGCATCATGGACTTGCTTTAGTGCTAGAATTCTGGGAGTAAACTCCTCAACTCTTGGGAACGGCACTAAATGCGGTGTTAAGGAATGAACCTTAATTTCAGAAGCAAACTGATCATCACGCGTCAGCAATTCGGCTCTTAGTCCATCGTCTAAATCATCGATGTAATCAGGAGGAGGAATCTGAACGACTTTTGGGTCTCTTTTGGATTGTTCATCATCATTTTCTGACAAGTCGTCATCATCCTCTGATTCATTAAGTTGAGCGACTTTGGAGCCTTTGTCAGTAGCTTCACTTCCTTTTTGTTGAGTGGTTGCTGATGGCAACACTTCAGACTCAACGACTGGAGTTTCACCAGTAGATAGTTGTTTCAATTGAGTTTGGGGCTCAATTACTGGAGTTTCGCCAGTAGTTAGTTTTAATTGAGTAGTTGCTGAGGGCAACGTTTGAGACTCAATAACTGGAGTTGCGCCAGTAGTAAGTGGAAGGGATGGAACTTCCTTCGATTTTGGTCTTGAAGATTCACCAATTTCCAGATCCTGCGTATGCCTTGCATGGATCACGAGACTATTTTGTAGAGCTCGTTGGTAATCTTCATCTTCTTCATCCTCATCTTCAAAGTTTTCTTCAGTAACCTTGGCATCAGAAACTGGACTCTTGCCATTTTTCAAGGCAGCCCTTTTTCTGGCGTATTCTTCTTTAGTATCAGCACCTTGTACAGGTGCTTGATTTTCAGCAGCAGCAGGAGGAGGTTGAGATTCTTGTTGAGATTGTTGTTGTTCAGCTTGCTGATTGTCAGAGGGATTAGTTTCAGCAACTGTTAACTTTAATCCACCAGCACAAGGACTTGGACCTTGATTGTCATCATCGTCATCCTTTTTGTCCTTAGAATCTTTCCCTTCATCATCACTGGGATCAGTAGGAATGTTCTCATCTTCTTCTTCTTCTTCATCATCTGTCAAAATGACTATCTCAACGTGCTTATACAAAGCAACACTTGTCACTTCCTCTTCCTCAGTTAGTTTGTGGGGATCAGCCACCACAGGAACAAAAGAGCCTTTGAGCATCACAGCTTGTTCAGCTGGAGAGGCACTCTTAAATTTGGCCTTCATATTCTCTCTGATTTGAGCAATCATATTTGAACTCATTTGCTGAGAATATGTCATTTCGTCAGGAAGGATGGAGTGGACAAATGTTTCGAGCTTCAGCAGTCAAGATCTCTTTTTCTCATTTGAGAGATGAAGGTGAAGATCTGAGAAGTCCATTCTCCTATATCTTTGCCAGTTGCTGACGGACTTAGCAACTCTTGACAAAGTTGTCCTCTTGAAGCTCAAGTAAAGTTCTTCAGAACTTACTTGCTGATCTTCAGTGATGAGTACCACTTCAGTGGTCTCCTTTTGAGCCTGCTGAGAGTCAGCAAGCTCATGTAGTACAATTTCCATTCCATGAGGAGCTGGGGTAGCATCCTCCATTTGTTCATCCTGCTGAGCAGGGAGTGTTGGTTCTGGTTCAGAGGCTTCAGCAACCATCTGACTTGTATCTTGAGAAGTCTGCTGAGGAAGGACAGGTTGTGGCTTAGTCCTTTCAGCATTAACAGTTTCTTCAGCTTCTTGGACTGTTTCTTCAGCAGACTTCTGAGTTTGCTCTAACTGAGAAAGCTGTGCGGTTTCAGCAATCTCCCTTGTCTCTGAATTGACAAGTTGAGCAGAAGCAACTTGACCTTTAAGCTCACTGCTTGTCATGAAGAGATCAATTGACTTGTTGGATGATTCTTCAATCTCCAACTCCATTTGTTTGCTTAAATCTTCCAGTACAAGCTGTACTTTGTCAATTGAAGTCTTGGGTGAACTTCGGCCAGTATTCTCAGCATCAAGAGATGCGTCTTTGAATAATGCTTCTTGAGTTTCAGCAACTTCAGGAACAGGAACCATTGCTATCTCAGCAACTGGTCCATCAGCAAGCTGGGTTTCAGCAACTTGATGAGTTGCTTGTTCAGCAACTATCTGTTCAGCAGCATCAGCAAGTGCCGCTCTTTGCAGATCAGCAGCAATGTTGCTTACTGGTTTCCATGGTTTGATCATCTAGATTATCTACAAAGTAGATATCTGGGACTTGGGCAGGAATTTCATTTCCACTGCCTTGTGGTCTATTCTCAGTAGAATTATCAACATTAAGTTGATTGTTGAAGGCTTCCGCAAACACTTCAACATTGCTGATGTATTTTTCAGTGATTATTTCAGCAACATCTACTGGCAAATGCGTTTCAGCATTTGTCTGGGAATTGACTGAGGAGTCTTGGACATTGGGGACTGACTGAGAAGCCAGTGTCTTCTTTCTTTTGTTACTTGTTCGTCTCCTCTTAGGTACGGGATTTGCTGATGACGCTGCAGTCTGAGTGTCATCATCAGCTTTCCTCTTTTTCTTTTTAGATTTCTCCAGTTTCCCAGAGTCATCTATTGTTGCATTTTCAGCAACGGCTCTTGTACACGTACCTTGTTGATTTTCTACAGCAGTTTCATTTGTGTTACCACCACCAACAGTAGTTTCATCTCTAAGTTGCTGAGTGGTAACATCTGCAGCTGTTGTATACCTTTCTTGCTGGCTTGTGCTGACAACATTTGCATTTGTTGTCTTCTTGGTTTTCTTACCAACAATCTTAGGTACATTCTGCTTGTAGAAAGATCTCCCCACATTGCACACAGATTTCTTGATTGGCAATGGGTTTCTTAGCTGAATCCTGAAATGTTCAAGGATATAGCATATCTTGATTCCATACATAACTGGAAAGGAAGGTGAGACCTTGTTGTCTTCTACCTTTACCTTAAACTTAGTAACACAATCAACAAGCCTGTTGAAAATGTACTTAGCCCAGTTAAGTTCCGATTTATTCTCATGGATATGCATCAACAATGGCCATCTTCTCAGGCCTACTTGGTCAATTCCTCCTACTTGGGAGTCAAGAACTTTAATCAGTAGCAGAGCTACTAGACCAAGTGAAGGACAGAGATGCTTTCTTTTAACGTGCTTTGTCCAAGTCACGGGGGCTATCTCGCCTTTCTTCATTTTTGCATTTCTGACGTCACTGTAGAAAGCTTCAATTTCTTCGTCAGAAGCAGTGACGTCATCTTCAGTTCCAGTGGTTGGAATCTGAAAAATCTCCTCTAAATCAGTCCATTTCAGGACGATTTGCGTGTTCTGAACATAAGTAAGGATCACTTTTTCAGTGACTCCATTACTGTCTGTAAGGGACTGGATTTCTGCATTATTGTAGAACTCCATGGTATCAATCATGCTCACTTGCTTAGTGCGAGCAGAGATAAAGTTCATGAGGCCTTGCTGCTTGATGAACTCAAGCGCCTCTTCATTTTGGTCATCAAGTTCTTGTTCATAAAAGTACCTAATGTACTTTTCTTTTGCAAACCCTCCCCATTGCATCAACATCTCACACTTTGCAGTGTCAAGATATGACGGAGGCATAGGTTTTACAGTGATTCGGTCGTTTTTCAACACAACTTTGCTGTGTCTTGGGTCAGAGAATCACCGGAGCAGTCACCGGAGCAATGCGTGTTTCAGCACTGTCAACCTTTGACGATTTTGAGGACTTAGATGACTGTCTTGGGAGCCATTTTTATATAGAGCAAGAAATTGTACGAAAAAAGATAGTTTGCTTTTTGACCGGAGGTACAGTAGTTTCAGGCTAGAAATTGCAGAGAAAGGAAATGTGAGTTAAAGAATTTTGTCATTTCTCTAACTCCTTCTTTATATAGTGTCTCTGGTGTGTGAAAACTCAATCGATTTGAGTTCTCAGCAAGGGTAAAACAGAGAGAAACACTGGAGATAGTGGAGCCTTTGCATTGAATGCGTAGTGGCCCACTAACTAAAACCGTCAGAGCACTCTCTCTCTTTGTTTGTTAGCCGTTAGATTAATAACTCCTTTTAATCAATGGCCACGATTGAATTTCATGTCATGATTTATTGCGAGTTTATCTGTGCCAGCTTAACGTCACAAATTGATTTTACCGAGTAATAAGGGATAGATTGCTTGCTGAAATAGACAAGAATCTTTTCAGCGAGTTTGAATTAACAATCTAGCTACTTGCTGAAAGTTCCCCTTACTTAGATATCTCATATTTTCTAAGTTTAAAAGATATTTCTGATTTCCCGTATCAGTAAATTCTTTTTGCAATTTGAGACATCTTTGGTAAAATCTGAGAGATGAGATTTGCTCTTTTTCTGAATTCCCGTTTCAGAAATCCTTTGATACTTGAATACCTGTTTCAGTATCTTTTGATTGTCTAAGTACCCGTCTCAGCAATCCTTAAGTTCTTTCACTTACTGAGTTCCTGTCTCAGCAAGTGATCAAGTTTCCTAACAAATACCTGTTTTGAAGGAATTACTTGCTGAATGCCTGTTTTCAGCAATCATGTTGTGACTTATCATTTCTTAGAAGAAATCAGTGACTTGGTCTTTGGACAGGAATACTTTGGCTTGCTGAATACCTGTTTCAGCATTCTGCCAAGTGTATCCTTTATTGAGGTAGTTCAATCAATCCAAGGGTTATACCTTAGCATTGCGAACCTATTATCGGTAGGGGCTTGGTAAAGATGTCAGCAAGCTGATCTTCAGTACCTACTTTCACAACCTCAATATCACCTTTTTCCACATGATCTCTAATGAAATGATGTCTATCAATGTGCTTGGTCCTAGAGTGAAACA
>CM051458.1:36610118-36683042 GCA_028274465.1 Plantago ovata
GAATGCCTGTTTTTCAGCAATCATGTTGTGACTTATCATTTCTTAGAAGAAATTAGTGACTTGGTCTTTTGGACAGGAATACTTTGGCTTGCTGAATACCTGTTTCAGCATTCTGCCAAGTGTATCCTTTATTGAGGTAGTTCAATCAATCCAAGGTTATACCTTAGCATTGCGAACCTATTATCCGGTAGGGGCTTGGTAAAGATGTCAGCAAGCTGATCTTCAGTACCTACTTTCACAACCTCAATATCACCTTTTTCCACATGATCTCTAATGAAATGATGTCTAATATCAATGTGCTTGGTCCTAGAGTGAAACTTAGGATTTTGCGTAATTGCAATAGCACTTGTATTATCACAAAAGATTGGTGTTTTCTTTGCAGAAATACCATAATCTCTTAATTGTTGCTGAATCCATAGGATTTGAGCTGTGCAACAACCAGCTGCAATGTATTCAGATTCAGTAGATGAATTGGCGACACACGTTTGCTTCTTGCTGAACCATGATATTAATCTAGTACCCAAAAACTGACAAGTTCCAGAGGTACTTTTTCTATCAAGAGTTGATCCACCATGATCAGCATGAGAATAGCCAACCAATTCAAGTCCAGAATCTTTTGGATACCATAATCCAACATTGACTGTACCTTTAACATATTTCAGTATTTTAATTGCCTTTTTGTAGTGTGATTCTCTTGGATCCGATTGGAATCTTGCACACACACAAACAGCATACTGAATGTCAGGTCTACTTGCTGTTAAATACAACAAGGAACCAATGAGCTTCCTATATTTGTGTTCTTCAACACTTTTGTCCTCTTTAGTATAGCCCAATTTGGTACCAACACTCATATGGATCTTTTCAGGTTTTTCATCCTCTTTGATCCTAAACTTTATGAGCATTTCTTTCGCATACTTTGCTTGATTTATGAATATTCCATCTTTGAGTTGCTTGACTTGCAACCCTAGGAAATAATTCAATTTTCCCATCATACTCATTTCAAACTTATTTGTCATGAGTTTGGCAAAATTATCACAAAGTTGCTTGTCCTTAGATCCAAAAATTATGTCATCCACATAAATTTGAACTAAGATTAATTTACCATCATGGTTCATGGTAAAAAGAGTTTTGTCAACTTCACCTTTCTTGAAACCATTTTCCAGCAAGAACTTAGCTAAGGTATCATACCATGCTCTTGGTGCTTGCTTTAGACCATATACAGCTTTCTGAAGCTTATATACCATCTTGGTTTCTGAGGGAAGTTCAAAGCCAGGGGGTTGTTCTAGGTAGACTTCTTCAGCAAGTTCACCATTTAAGAATGCACTCTTAACATCCATTTGGTAAACAATGAAGTCATTGTGAGCAGCAAAGGCCAAGAAAAGCCTAATTGCATCCAATCTTGCAACTGGAGCGTAAGACTCATCATAGTCGAATCCTTCAGTCTGACAGTAACCTTGAGCAACTAAGCATGCTTGTTTCTTGTTACTTCACCAGACTCGCTCAGCTTGTTTCTGAACACCCACTTTGTACCAATAGCTTTCTTATTTTCAGCAAGTGGCACAAGTTTCCAGACTTTGTTTCTTTCAAATTGATCCAATTCTTCTTGCATTGCCTTTATCCATTCAGAATGCTTCAAAGCTTCTTCTATGGTTTTAGGTTCAATTTCTGAAACAAAGCAAGAGAATAAAGATTCTACTTCTACGACAGTTGCTTCTTCAGCAAGTCCTTGAGTAGCTTTGGATCTAGTCACTTGGCGTTTATTAATATCGCCAATCATATCCGTAGAGGGATGATCTCTAATCCATTTATTAACAGGTTTCCTGTTTGTTGGATCAGGATATGTTTGCTTATCAGCATGTGACTCTTCAGTATGTACTTGTTCAGTACTACTGGGAATTTGTGTCTCTGCTGAAATTTGATCGTCAGCAACTGCTTGCTCAGCATTGCTGGGTTGAGATATGTCATCAGCAGGCACTGGAGATTGCGTAATTTCAGCAACTTCCGGAGCAACCGCATCTTTTGCTGGAAATTCTTTGTCGTGAACTATATTTATCTTGTCATGACTTGGGGAAGGAGAATCATTGTCAGAATCATCATTTAGTTCAATTGACTTGATTTGCCTAGCATCAGACTCAGTTCTTTGCTCATGTATGATTAGCTTTTTCATACATTCTGATATTTCTTCTTCAGCAGGCACACCTTGTGTCTTTTCGTAGAATACAACATGCACAGATTCTTCAATCTTTTGTGCCTTTTTGTTGTAAACTCTGTAAGCTTTACTATGCAAGGAGTAGCCAAGAAATATCGCTTCGTCTGCCTTTGGTTGAAATCTTCATAGGTATTCTCTACCATTGTTAAGAACGAAACACTTGCAACCAAATACTCTTAGATGAGTGATGTTGGGAGGTCTTCCAACAAACAATTCATAAGGAGTTTTGTTGTATTCCTTAGTAATCAAACATCTATTCTGAGTATAGCAGGCGGTATTAATCGCTTCAACCCAGTAAGCCTCACTTATCTCAGTGTCAGCAAGCATTGTTCTTGCGGCTTCTTTCAGGGTACGATTCTTCCGTTCAGCAACACCATTTTGCTGTGGTGTCCTTACTGAGGATAACTGATGTTGAATACCTTTGGAGGTACAATATTCAGTTATGTACTGGTTTACAAACTCAGTACCATGGTCTGTCCTTATGACTCTTACCTTGTCAATTTTCATGACTTCAAGCTTATTCAGCAAGTTAGGTATTTCAGTCTTGGTTTCAGATTTGTGTTTGATGAATACTACCCAAGTGAATCTTGAATAGTCATCTACCACGACTAGACCATACTTCTTACCAGCATAGCTTGTTGAAGAAGATTCAAAGAAGTCCATGTGTAAGAGTTGTAAAGGTTTTGTAGTTGACGGTACTGCCTTGTTCTTGAAAGAAGATTTGGTTTGCTTTCCTTGCTGACATGCATTGCAAACACCATCCTTCTTAAAAGTAACCCTAGGTAATCCAACTACAAGTGCCTTTTTAGACAGCTTATTCAGCGTCTTGAAGTTTAGATGACTTGTTCGTTTATGCCATAACCATGCTTTTTCAGCAAGGCAATCATGATCTGAGACAAGGCATTTTTCAACGTTTGCTGAAGACCAATCAACGGTGTACAAGCCTCCTGATCTTCTTGCAATCATTATAACCTTTTTAGTCTCAAAATCTATAAGTTTACATTCATCACTTTTAATTTCGATGAAATATCCTTTGTCAGCAAATTGACTCATGCTGAAAAGGTTAAACTTAAGATTTTTGACATAAAGAACTCCAGAAATGGTTATGCATCCCAACTTCACATCACCATAGCCTTTTGCAGATCCGGAGCCTCCACCAGCAAACCTTATTGTTGGACCTTTAGACCACCGTCTATAGTTTATAAGGTTATTCTTGTTGCCCGTCATGTGCTTTCCACAACCACTATCAAAGTGCCAGATTGCATCGTTTGTCTCCGTGGCTGCAGTCTGCACAATCAAGAGCAAACAAGTTAATTATCCAATGATGGATGTCCATTAACATGTTCAAGAATACGTCCAGTGGAAACCCAAGTCTGAAGTTTTTCAACTTTGACTTGTTTTCTACTTGCTGAGGAACTAAGAGGCTTTGAGCTGAAAGACTTTTGACTCGTGCTGGTCAAATCCACTTTCTGATGTGGTGTCTTGCTCTGTTGACCTTTTTGCTGAACATACTTTTCAGTAAGTTCTTTTCTAGCAAGGTTCCTTCTAGTCCTAGCATTGGGAGTCTTTTCAAAACTCTTAGGCTTGGTTTTCTTCATCTCTTTGAAGTATCTTTGCTGACTTTGCTTATACTCATGAAAGAGTTGACTTTGCTTGGTTTTGAAACCGAGTCCACTCTTTGGAGAATGCTGAGCTTTAGCATCAGCAACCTTACTTGATTCAGGTTTGTCAGCAAAGGACTTCTGATTACTTTTGGTAATCTTGCCTTTAGACTTAACAACTTGCTTTTCAGCAACTTGTTTGGCGGAATGCTTCACGGCATTCTTTTTCTTTCCAGTTTGCTTCACAGCAACCTGTTTTCCTTTTAAAGTCTTGTTACTTTGAGTAGCAACAGCGGGCTTTATGGTCATAGGTACTTGATTGCATGTTTCAGCAATCTTAGTTTGACCAAACTGATAGATCACTGGTGGACTACTATCAGTAGCACGTACAAAGGAGATTGGTGATTTATCTTTTCTCAAGATTTCTACGTTATCACCTTCACACGTTGCTCCTAAACCTTCTTTCTGAGATGGATCTCTCAAATAAGAGTTTAGTTCAGTCAGCGTATTACTTGCTTCCACATAGGATTTGAAATTGATTTTCATCTTTTTCATTTCTTGAATTTCAGCAAGTAACTTTAGAATTGAGGACTGATACTCTTCCAATTCTAATGCCATTTGAGAATTTTTCTCTGCAGCCTCAGCAATCAATTTCTTAAGACGCCTTATTTCAGCATCCTTTTCTTCTGTCTCTTCCTTCAGCAAAGCGTACTTTTTAGTAGTTTGCTTGGTCAGAGTTTCAGCAAATTGAAGTTTTTCTTGCTGTTTGCTGAGAGTTTTCTCAAATCTTTCGATTTCTCCTTGAATCTTGTCAAGATCAATCTCGTCTTCACTTTCTGAATCAGAGTCAGAGGTAGAATTATTTACCTGACCGGCCATGAGGCAGAATTCGTAGTTCGACACATCTGGATAAGCTTCCATAGCTATCCCACACACTTCTTTGCCAATCTCCACGTCTAGAGTGGCTTCCTCATCGTCGGTGTCTGAACTTTCATCCTCACTGTCTTCGGAGCTTGTCTCAATGCACAATGCATCGATTTTTGCTTGAAGCTTCTTCTTTTCTTCAGCAATGAAAGCTCTTTTGAACTTCTTCTTCTTTTCAGCAGATTTGCCTTTCAGCAAAGGGCAATTAGCTTTGAAGTGTCCAGGCTTTTTGCAGTAAAAACATAGATCATTTCCAACTGCTGGTTCTTCTGATGATGTAGCTTGTTGAGCTTGCTTGTTCAGCGAGCTAGTATCATTCTTGTACTTATGGTAGTTATTACCAAGATGCTTTTTCAGCTTCTCTTTTGCTTTTCGCCTTTCAAGTTCCTTACTGATGAATTTCTTCATGTTTTTAACAACTAAAGCATTTTCATCAGCAGGCTCTTTATCATTCTTCTTTTCAGAAGATGACGGCTTTGCAGCAAGAGCAATGTTTTGCGATTTTTCAGCAAACACATTTTCTCTTTGCTTTGTCTCATAATTGACAGTAGCAAGATGAGAGAACAACTCAGTTGGTGTAATGTCAGGCATTCCTTGATTATAATAGAAATTCTGAGTATGGATCCATTCTTGATTCAAACTTCTGATGATAGTTTTCACTTTCTCAGAATCTGAATAAAGATTTCCAACACCCAGCGCTGCCATTTCACTAACAAGAGTTGTGAATCTGAAGTCCAAGTCTTCCAGTGACTCGTTAGCACCTTGCTTAAAGTTTTGAAACATTAGCTTAAGTACTTCAAGTTTGTTTTCCTTGGTCTTGTCAGATCCAGCACAAAGATCTTGAACCATTTTCCAAGCCTCCTTAGCAGTCTTAGCACCCCACAGTTTGCACTGTATGGTATCTGGAGTTGATCTGATGATGATATTTCTTGCCTGGCCATCAAGACGGAATCTCTTAGCTTCGTCAGAAGTCCATTCCTCTCTTGGTTTTGGCACAACCGTATCTAATGGTTCGCCTTGGATGGTTTCCTTTCCAGCTTCAGTGGTTCTATGAGGGAAACTCCTTTCAACCTTGGTGATCTTGATAGGTCCATCATTAATGACGGTGACCATCTCATCACTAATGGCCTCAAGATGTAACTTCATGTTGTTTCGCCATTTCTCGTAATTTTCCAACTTCAGCAAGGGAGCATCTCCTAAAGACATCCTGTCAGCAAAGCACTACCAAACTGATCAAGTGAAAGAGATTTACGGAAAGCACTTAAGACATCCTATCACCATATGTACTTTGTTGATGAAGGCTCTACCCAAAAGAACCACATCCTTGAGATTTGCGGAGGATGTAGGCATGACGATGAAGTTCGTATTGACCTCTACACCGGCGACTCTTACCACTAGATTCTCGATCACACCCAATGGCTTCTTCATAGACCCGTCCGCCAATTGCACCATGCACTTCATTGGTCTTAAGCCAGACAAACCCGACTCTTCGTACACGTTCAAAGGTATGACATTCACACCCGCTCCCGTGTCTAGAGTTCCCACTATTCCATCCTTCTTACCCAAGTCGATTTCCACATCAAAGCTCTCTTGGATAGGCACTTCCACCATATCCACCAACTCATCCTCAGACGATGAGTTTTCATTCACTTCTTCCACTATCGCATCAGATTGTGATGATGTCGTTTTTCACCAATTAAATTTGTTTAAAAGCCTAAGAACAGTTATCACTACACAAACTAGAGTGCATTGGCAAGTTGTCCCCGAGTGTCGTTCTCTCGGGACCTAACGTGGCTTTGTTTGAGGTTTTTGCTAGCAATTTCAGTCAACGAATTCAAATGTTGATAGAATCGTTTTCCTAAGAACAAGGCAACGAGAAATCAGATTGTTGTAAATCAAGCTTGGAAAACGGTTGGTGGTAGAAATCAAATACACATGCATGGGTTACGAATATGCTCACAAGTTCAGTGCGTAAAACCTTCGATCAAGTCTGCTAAGCAACTCGTCTAGGCAACTTTAAGACACACATCATAAAAGATCACTATCAATACTTTAGAGGTGCTTGTCACCAACACCATTTATCTAGCATGCTGCAAATCTCTAACATACAATCCTATAGCTTTCATTGACCAAGAGTTTGTCACTATACTCAATTCGAATATATTTTATAGGCAACTAAGAATCATATGAAGGGATTTGCAGCAAGATTGAATCACAATCTCATGTAATCATAAACATAACCCATAGCATGCATATTCTACATTCTACCACCAACACAAAAGATTTAGCTACTCATATTCATCAACATAGACATCAATTCATATGAATAATAATCAGAATACATCATATCAAACTACAAGACAAGAGAGTGATACAAGTTACCACCAAAGTTGTCACTAATCGGTGAAAATCAAAGAAAACCTCTCCGTAGATGATTACAAAGGATGAATCCCAATCAAAACCTTGAATCCCAAGCTAAAATACAATGTAATCTGAGTTTTCTCTGAGTTTTGGGGCTTAGGAGCTCTCCAAAACGAAGTTACAGTTCAAAAGATAATCAAAAAATGATCAAAGATCAGATCTAAGAAGGAAAATCCGAAAACGTAACCGCTGCCAAGCGGAGCGCTTGGCAAGCGAAGCGCTTCGGGCACACCAAGCGCTTCGCTTGGCTTCTGTGCCAAGGCTCCTGGAAATTGAAGCGGAGCGCTTCACTATTCCAGGCGCTTAGCTTGGCTCCTGGGCAGATTTTTGTCTTCAAACTCAATCTTTTTGCCCTCGCATGGCCTCGGGTGCCTTGGACTCATCCTTCTCGATGCTTATTGATGCTCAAACACTTACGAACAAGCCACGGAGATTGGGGAACTTCAACGGGGCCATCTTTTCCATCAAAAAGGCTCGTTTTTAGCTCCAAAAACGTCGTTTCGTACCTAAGTGCCTGAAAATGCAGAAAACACAAAACGTGACACTATTCTACAAAACTAACCAAAAAACAAGGCTAGAAGATAGCAAAAGAAGGTAAAAAAGACAAGATGAACGCGTCAAAAATACGTTCATCAAACTCCCCAAACCAAACCTTTGCTTGTCCTCAAGATACAAACTATCCTAAATGCAACACAAAAGGAGTCTCATGCCAAGTAAAGTGAACTAATCTATTGAATCTACCAAATGCTTATTAACAAAACCAAATGAGCATGACATGCAAATAGGTTGAAGTATGCCTCGATTGCGAATATACACATTCTCAAGTGCACTTGTGTTGGTCCCTTTAAACAACAAGAAAAGACTAGAGGGGGGGGGGGTGAATAGTCTTTTCAAACTTTTGTCGTTTAAAACTTTCTCAGCAAGTACTTATTACTTTACAGTAATGAGGTTGCTGATACTTAACTTTCTCAGCAAGCGTAAGTTACTTTACAGTAGCTTAGTTTGCTGATACTTAAAATCAGAGAGCGGAAGTCTTTGAAACGATAAGTGCTTTTTCAGCAAGTAAAGAGTTTCAGCAAGTGATGTGAGTGACTGTGTACAAACAGATATAATTTGCTGAAAGCTAAATGCAGTAAGTAAATCACACAAACACTTTAGAGTGGTATCTGAGAGTGGCGTAATCTCTCAACTAATCCACTTTGTCCTTTCTAGGACTGAATCCACTAAGATATGATTGAGGTTCCTTACAATCTCCTATCTAAAGCGATTCAACAGAAACCAAAGCACACTTGCTTTGTCTCCAACCTAAACTAGAGAACTCAACCTTGTTCTCCACCAAACTTGGTACTTTTAATCAGCAAAAGCTTGCTCGATTAAGTTCCCCCTGAATATCACGCCTGAAAGGGTGTATTTTCAGTTAGAGAGTTTTGGGGTGAGATAACTTAATTATAACTTATTCAGTTACAACAAGTAATCTAAGAAACATAACTTGGAATACTTTGCAGTAAACAAGTTTGATTGTTTCTGGTGTCAAGACTTATTCTTGTTCGAAAGAAAGAACACTTAACTAATTTCTTAGCCGAGTTTGTTCTACTTCTTCACAAGTAGCTTTTTCAAGCTTTAAGTCTTGGAATGGATCAATGGCAGTAAGAGTGTTTGAAGGTTTGTGAGTTTTTAAGCACAAGTGAGAGTTTGATCACGTTGTTGACACACTTCAACTCTTTGCCGGATGACCTCTATTTATAGTGCAAGTAAGGAGCCGTTTGAATTTCAAATCCTAAGGCTTTTGTTCCTTAACATGTCACTATCTTGCTTTTGTACTTTCAGCAGCAACCTTTGTTTGTCTTCTAGTCTTCATGTCCTTTGTGTGTAAGCTTTGCATTAAATGCACCTTTGAATAGAATTCAAACAGTAACATTGGAGCGCAAAATCACGTACATTCAGCAAGAGGTCACATATGTTCATCAGCAAGTGTTCATTCTCAGTTTCAGCAAGCACAACCTACTCTGTCTTTCAGATTTTCACTTATGCAATGTTGTTGCTGAAAATTTCACTTTCTGAGCAACACGTGCCTTACCAGTCTTCAGCAATCTTCAAGTCTTCAAGTCTTCAAGTCTTCAGATCTTCAAAAGTCTTCAAGATTCTGACCGGTTTCTTATTTGCTTCAATAATTTGTTTGTAATAAACAAAATACATCTTCAGCAAATGCTTCAATAGGTCATTTTCTTTTCAGAAAATAAGATACATCAAAGCTAAGCATCAATAAGATATTTTCTTTTCAGAAAATAAAATACATCATACGCTAATTTGTGTCAATAGATTAATTTCTTCACAGAAATTAAAGTACGTCATCCACCGAAGAAATAACTTATCTAACACCTATCTAAGTCATCAGCAAACGTTCCTCTTTTACAATGTCCTTAAAATTCTAAATTCCTATGGACCTTAAGAGTACTAGTTACTGGACTGTTCTTAATTTAGCATGGTTAATTGCTCATCAAAATTACAAGTTTCCTAACAACTTGGTTAAACAAAGGAGTCTCACGTAACATCTTCTACCACTACAAGAAAACAGCATTTTAGCAACCACATTTAGCAACCGATGGATCCGTTGCTAAAATTAGCGACCGATCGGTCTTTTAGCGACGGATGGGAGAGCTTAGCGACGGATGGATAAATTCACCCTTAGAGCGGCTGAATATTTAGCGGCTTATCCGTTGCTATTTAGCAGACGGATGGAGTTATCCGTTGCTATTTAGCGACGGATAACTCTATCCGTCGCTAAAATTCCAATGTTTTTTATTTTTTTTTTACGCCGGTCAATGCGTTTAGCGACGGATGACAGTCATCCGTCGATAAACTATATTTAAAAAAAAAAAATAATAATACAGCAACGGATGGTTATCCGTCGCTAATATAGTGACCGATCGCTATATTAGCAACGGATCACCATCCGTCGCTAACTTCTTCTTCTTCTCCACCGGCCGATTTACAGAACGCTATTCTCCTCTTTCTCTCTTCTTCTCCATTTTTCTCACTTCTTCTCTCCAATTCCAATCTTCCCTTATACTCCATCATTTCTTCCAATCTTGGTGTCAAATCGAAGCTAATTCAACAAGGAACGTAGTGAGACATTCAATTTGAAGTGGGTTGTTCTATTTATTCCGCAATAAAGGTACTAATCTCGAAATCTAACTTTTGTAAATTTGGTATTTTTTCAATTTTGAAGTGTTTTATGGTTTATTAGCTAGTTTTGATGTTAGTATTGTTCAATTGGGATGTTTTGGGATGTAGTGGGTTCGATTATGTTTGAGATTTGAATTGGGTTTGATTATCTTTAGGATTTCAATCGGGTTCGATTATGTTTGGGATTATCTACGTAGTTAGTTTTGTTCAATTAGTGTAGTTTGTTTGGGATATACTAATTAGATTTGAAAATTGCATAAGTATAATTATAATGGAAATATGAGTAATATAGTGTATTGTAATTAGTTATTATAATGGAAATTGTATAAATATAATGAAAATATAGATAAATATAGGTAATTATAGTGTATTGCAAGTTTTTATTATAATGAAAATTCCATAAGTATAATGGAAATATATAGATAAATATAGGTAATTATAGTGTATTGGTAGTTGTTACTATAATGCAAATTGCATAATTATAATGAAAAATATATGTATATAGTGTATTGTAAGTAGTTATTATAATGAAAATTGTACAAGTATAATGGAAATATAGATAAATATAGGTAATTATTGTTTAAAAAAATTGTAAGTATGAAGGAAATAACTCATTGATAAATTAAAGTTAGAAGATAATATGAGTATTTTTATTTCTAATGTAGAAATATTGGGAGTATATATAATGCAATGTAAAAAATTGATAATTAAAATGAGTACTTGGTGAAAAACAACGTTAGCCGCAATGTACTAAACTTCCATTGGCCAGGTTTAGCATTCAATTATGAATCCCGATCGTACTTGGATGTACAGTAGGATTGCAGATGGAATACTTTTGCCTATGTTTGTACAAGGGGTCAATGCATTTGTCGAATTTGCATTGTCAAAACCCGAGTGTTTGAGTACTGGGATGATGAAGTGTCCTTGCAACCATAAGAAATGTAGGAACCGTCAGTACTTACCCTCTACGGTGGTTGTAGACCATTTGAAGCGTAATGGTTTTGTCCCTAAATATGAGGTGTGGAATCATCATGGTGAGGCAGTTCGTTTGTTGGGGGACTATTCCATGTTGTCGGGGAAGCGTAGGAAAAGGCACGAGAGTAGTGCTACACCAGGTGCCTGTACTCATGATGATGCCACAGGGGACCGGATGGAAGAGATGGTCCATAACGCTGCGGGTCAAGAATTCACGGAGGGTGTTGTTAATGAGGAGCCTCCGAATGCTGAGTCACAACAGTTCTTTGACTTGTTGGAAGCGTCCAAGATGCCACTCTACCCGGGGTGCAGGATGAATGAATTGTCCTGCTTGTCTAGAATTATGAGCAACAAGGAGGGTGGTGGGAATTCAGAAAACAGCTGCAACGATTGGTTGAGTTTGATCACGGATATTGCGCCTGAAGGAAGCCTAGTTCCAACAAACTATTACCAAGCGCAGAAGAAGATGAAGGCAATGGGATTGCCTATGGAGAAAATAGATTGCTGCCCGGGTATGTGTATGATCTATTGGGGGGAGGATGAAGGTTTGTTGAAATGTAAACATTGTGGGAAGGATCGGTATAGTCGTTACAAGGAGGGCGCTGCAATGAAACGACAGAAGAAGAATCTCTCCCACAAGAAAATGTGGTACTTCCCTATAGGTCCTCGTCTGAAGAGGTTGTATGGATCAGATGCATGTGCAGATAAGATGCGTTGGCACAAGGAGAGAGTAGTCGCGGATGACCAAGAGGGTAAGATGGGTCACCCATCAGACTCGCCGGCATGGAAAGAGTTTGATGTGAAATATCCACAGTTTGCAGCCCAGTCTAGAAATGTAAGATTGGGACTTAGTACTGATGGTTTCAACCCGTTTGGGAGTGAACGGAAGTATTCGTGCTGGCCAGTGATGCTTACACCTTACAACTTGCCTCCGGGTGACTGTTTGAAAGAACCATTCATCTCTTGACCGTGCTGGTGCCAGGGCCGGATGATCCAGGACAGAAGATAGATGTCTTCTTGCAGCCACTGATCAAGGAGCTTATAGAGTTGTGGGAGGATGGTATCTCGGCATACGATGTCTCAACAAAGACGAACTTTACCTTGAGAGCAGCACTACTCTGGACCATCAGTGATTTCCCTGCGTACTCCATGTTGTCTGGAAGGAAAACATCCGGATACAAGGCATGTCCACATTGTCTGGATGATGTTGATTCACACTATCTGCCGAAGAGTCGAAAGGAATCTTGGTTTGATTGTCATCGCAGGTTTCTAGACGATGAACACCCGTTCAGAAAGAACAAGACTCAGTTTCTTAAGAACAAAGTGGTGTTGAAGAAGGCCCCTAAAGAATTAACAAGTGCACAACAATTTGCTATTATAGAACGCTTGGGGTACAAGAAAGTAACTGAGGTTGGGTGGGAACAACATAACGAGAATATCAAAAGTGAGTATGGATGATACCGACGGAGAGGACACCTGGCAGGGCTCCCCTACTGTTTTAGGGACTCCACCTGGGTCGAGCAGGGGATCGACTCCTCATTCCTCCCTCCACGACCCGTGGGCCCACGTTCCAGACGACGGTTGTCCCTTTCAAAGGCCGGAAGATGGTCTTATGTGGAATGGTCGCCCTGTCCTTTACCCCAATGGAGAGAAGTAAGTATTAGGCATTAACTGATTTACGAACTTTTAATATATATATATAATGAACTAACCATGTTTTTACATTCCGTTCGACCGCTATGCATGCGAGGGTAGGCGGCGCCCTCTTATATGTCGGACCGCATATTTATGTATGGGTAGGCGGCACCCATTATATGCTTGACCGCGTTTAGAACTAGAATGGATAGGCGGCATCCATTACGTGTAGACCGTTCATGCATGATGGGTAGGCGGCGTCCTTATTTGTTTGTAGATGACTGTTAACAACCCGATATACCTGAATAGATGTTGTTTTCCCTTGTTATATATTTGATACATGTTAGCTCCCCTTGTTATACTTGAATGTTTTTTAAGTATTCACCAACGTATGTGTTTCGATGTTTATTTGTAATTGTGTAGAAAGAATTCTTCCTTCCGAAAGCATTGCTGATGGATCTCTGGTGGAGCTTCAACTCTCACGGTAGTTCCCTTTACAAGTGCATGGTTCATAGCCTGAAGAAAATGTGGAAAGAAAACCGTCCACGTACCGGTGATTGGCCCGGAGATGCAATTTGGGAGGCGTGGAAGGTGTATTTGACTGACGCGAGAGTCCAGGCGCAGGCTGACCAGAACACTGAGAACCGGAAGAAGCAGCCGAATGATGGGAGCCGTACCCTGGTGACACACCGTTTTGGCTCTGAGTCGATCGCTACAGCACATGTGAGGCAGAAGGTAAGTATATTAACTTTGTGAATTCATCATTCTTATACTTGTTATTTACTTGCATTTCGAACTTTCAAACTAAGTATATGATGCTTTCATGTGTCATTCAGTTGAAGGATAAGGAGAGTCTCCTATTCACCCTGTTCTCGAGATCTCAGAAGGCCAAGAACGGACAGTGGTTGTGTGACGAGGCCACAGCAATTGCGGTAAGTATCAACAATACATGTGTTTATTAAATACTGATGATTTCATAACTAATTAACAACATAACTAACACCTTATACTCTTGATTTATAATTTCAGACGGCCTACGAGGACAGGATTCGTGATCAGGATCTCACTGTTGAGGAAATGAATGCCATTTTCCTCGAGGTGAATCCTCCAGACGAGAAGGGCCAGTCGCTTGGGACTTGGGAGTGCAGCAGCGTCCCTGAATTGGACTCGAGGCCGACTCGTCGTTCCCGTGCCAGTACATCTTCATCATCTTCAGCAGCAGCAGCAGCTTCCGCTCGAGAGCAGGCCCTCTTACTTCAGTTGCAGGAGAGGGATGAGGAGATGAAGAGGTTAGCTAAGGAGCAGGCTGCGCAGAAGGCACAATTTGTTACTATGTTTGTTGAGCTGTATGCGAAGCTGGGGATGCCTCCACCTCCCTTTCCATGATACCCCTATCCTTTTCGACTTTATTTACTATTTTCTACATGAATACTGTGTACACTATGATATTATTTTGGATTAGTATTATGTACGTATGATGATTATTATATGTATGGAGGGTTTTGGTACATTTATTATGATTTTTTTGGATTATTTTTTGGTTTATTTGGTCTATAGAATTTCTGTAACATGTTGCTTAATTAAACAGGTTGCATTTGATTTTGAGTCTCATTATTATATCTAAAAAAAAAAAAAAAAAAAAAAAATTTAGCAACCGATGGCCTCATCCGTCGCTATATACAGCGACAGATAAGCTTATCCGTCGCTAAATGTCTCGGACTTTTAGCGACGGATAACGCTCATCGGTTGCTAATAATTAGCAACCGATGAGACTCATCCGTCGCTAAAAGTCCGGTGACTTTAGCAACGGATAAGTCATCGGTTGCTAAAAAGTCAACCTCATTTTCCATCGCTAATCCGTCGCTAATCCGTCGCAAATTCGCGACGGATTACTCATCGGTCGCTAAATCGCTAGCGACGACGATTTTAGCGACGACGATTTTATCCGTCGCTAAAAACACCGATCGGTCGCTAGCGAATTTAGCAACCGATCGGGGAGGTTTAGCGACGGATTGTTCCGTCGCTAAACTCAAGGTTGCTTGTAGTGTACCTGGACCTGGTCAGTGACGACACAATGATGCATGTTATCATACTACAATTTCCCCGTGCCTATCAAACCGAGGGCTTACTTCTGTTCACCAAGCTAGACTTTTCCTCAAGAGAGGGCGTACCAATACTGGCTCTCATCAAACGAAGGAGGGTTCCCTTAGATAGATAACACTCCCCTATTCTACCCAGACTCTCAAGAATGAGCCTCTTTCAACCACTTCTTGAATAGCAAGACGAGGGTGGTCAAGAACAGGCCTTGGACAAAGGCGACACGAAACGAAAGATAGAATTTACAACTCGACACTTCAATAACAAATATTTACATGACACTTGACTCTTTACTAGACTGCTTTTGGCTTGCAACGACCCTTCTTTTGCTTTTGGGTCTTATTCTTTATTTTCTTTCTTCTTTTTTTTATTTTCTCTTTTCTTTTTTCTTTTCTCTTTTTTTTTTCTTCTTTTCTTTTTCTCCCTTTTTTTCTTTTTTTATATAGGGGCAAGCAGCAGTACTAAGTGTCAAAAACACCTCCCCAAACCTATTCGAAAGAATAGGTTGGGACACAAAACAAAAAAAGAAAAAGAAAAAGAAACTTTACAACGACTCAAAGACGAAAGACAAGATCAACGTAGCAACCCCCTCCCCAAACCTATTCGATAGAATAGGTTTAATACAAGGAATCGCACACCTCACACTACCTCCTTCCTAGGCATTTGGTAATCTCTAATCGAGGTGAAGAACTTGTCGCCTCTTACGTACATAATTACACGGGTTACAACCATAGACTCTAACATGCATCATTTCATAAGGTCATCGTGAACCGCAGCAGAAGAAACACCACTCAAGGTGATGTCGAGACTACTAAGCTTAACTAGTGCACATGCGAATGTGACAAACCAAGCGAGACAAGCCTCAAACTACTTGCAAAGTGATGCAACATATGATCAATGGTCATAAACACTTAGTCTACTCAATAAAAAAGTTCAAAAGACTTGGCAATAAACTCCACACACAACAACGTGCAACAACTAATCTAGGGATGATATGCATGCAAAAATTTGAAAAAACACGACAAATCACATGAACTTGAGTAAAATCAGGCATGTACGAACCACACAAGCATATAGTACTGAAAATCTAATACCCCCTCCCCAAACCTAAACTTTTGCTCGTCCTCGAGCAAAGAAAAGTTGAATGAAAAGGAAAAATTGGATTGAAAGTAAACTTCCCTGAGATAAAGGTTCTTGTCCAATCTCCTATATATGAGTAGTACCTGAAAGGACTCAAGAAACAAGTGAAAACGGGTGCGCCAAGGTGAGAAGAATGGAAAAAACGAGGAAAATCTGGGTACAGGGTCCAAGCGGACCGCTTGGCGGGAGCCAAGCGGTTCGCTTGGTCAAGCGGAGCGCTTGGGAGGCTCCAGATTTTCGATGTTTTTTCTATCTTAATCACCTAAGGCACCAAGACAAAAACTAACCTAAACAAATCACGACAAAAGGCACACAAGCCACAACTACAAAAACAAAATAAAAAGTACAAGAGTCATAAGTCATAATATCAGATAAGAATATCAAAAAGGAGTACCACCACCGCAAAATCACTCGGATTCGAACCCTTGCTCTACTTCGAAGCGGTGGAGTATCAGATCGTGTGTCTCTATGCCGATTGGTTCCCTCGATGCCTCGGTGAGCCGGATGTTTGGCACATTTGTTTTCTCACACATAGCAGTGATCAGATGTGGGAAGACTAGTGGGTGGCCGGGTTCTCATTTAATCTCGAATTGCTGGAAGATGATGTCCCCGGGAGTGATGGGCAAGTTCGCCATGAGGGAATAGACTAAGATCTCGACTTCCGGCGTTATCTCTTAGGTTATGAGTCCTGGGATCAGATTAGCTACCACGAAAGGTAGGATCATGCGGGCGTGCAAATGCAAATCTTTATACTTCAAGGTGTTATCGAGACGCGTCTTCCTTGGCTTATAGTCCTCGGTTGTCAGAACCCCGGCTATCTTCCTCGGAATCTTCTCAATCGTTGGGTCATAGACATAGTGCACAAAGGGATCACTCACATAGTATGCTACCTTATTCTTGTCTTCCCGCAAGGGTTCCTCTAGTCCCATAATGAAACTAGTGATACTCAATGGCGAGAAAGGGACCATCACACCACGAATAGGTACTGCTTCGGCCTTATAGTTATAGTCCTCGAAGGCAATGTGGAACTCCTCGACAAGGTCACTATCCCATCCGGAGAGTTCTTTCCCATAGAAGATCCATCCTCTCGCCGTTATAAGCCTGGTAAGGTGATCATAGGGTGCATAGGGTGCATCAAAGAAAAGCCCCTTGCTCTCATATTTTGTCCCCTTAAGTGCGTCCAACTCCTTTGAAGTAAAGGAGATGCTACGGTCCCAAATCACTGACCTTCTCCTCCCCTATAGAAGTTGTATCGGAACCTCCGCAATGCGTCCGATTCTTTGTATGGGTCACGGTCGCTTTCATCACGGGGAATCTCCTTGGAGGTTGAAGCTCCATCCTTCCTTGCTTTCTTCTTGGCTCTTGTGTCCATGGTACCTAGAAAAATCTTATTAGATAACTTCAAGAGACAATGAGACTTAGACTCGACTCCTAGACTCCAATACTCACTCAAGTAATCTCATGGTGAGTTTGAAGGCTTGCTAAAGTTCATATGAAAAAAATCGAGAAGCTTTAACACTTCGTTACGATAAATCCATACGAATCAAACCAAGCAAACAAACTCTCCAATTAAATTACCCAACCAATCCAACACATTCTCATGCAATCACAACATCACCATAATCATATCATAACTCAAATTCAAGGCTAACCATCATCAAACAATTACATAGCAAAAAATTCGAATCATAACATAACTCAAATTCAAGGCTAACAATCATCAAACAATTACATAGCAAAAATTCAAATCACTAGAGTTCATCATAAATCAAGAGGAGCAAAATTCGAATTTAGACATCACATCTAGTAAGAAACATGCTCAATAATCATTATCAAACTCTAATTCACCAATGCATAACACAATTGAAGCTAATTAAGATGAAATCCAAAATTCAAGAAAGTTAGGGTTCAAGAGAGGTACCTGTGTTTCCTTGTTATGGATGCTTCAAACGTGAAATTTGATCGGTTTATATGATAGAGGGGGTGATGGGCTTTGTAAAATGCACAAGATTTCAAGAATTGGTGGAGAAATGAGAGAGATTGAGATTTTTGGGGTGCAAAATCGGCAATGGAGGAAGAAAACGAAGTGGGGGGGCTTTGAATCTCAAGTGCCCCGCTTGCTTCCTTAAGGAAAGCCAAGCGAAGCGCTTGGGCGTCCCAAGCGAAGCGCTTGGCAAGCGGTCCGCTTGGGAACTCCCAAGCGCTCCACTTGGATTTCCAGTAGGAATTTTCATTCCTACTGGAAATTCAAGCGGACCGCTTGGGCGCGCCAAGCGCTTCGCTTGGATTTCCAGTAAGAATGGGATTCTTACTTGAAATCCAAGCGGACCTGAAGCTCCCAAATCCATTTTTTTCAACTTGTGCTAAATTTTCACCCCAAAAACCTTGTCTAAACAACGAAACAAAATTTTAAACGTGCTTCTAATCTACATGCAATTACAATCAACCTCGGGTTGCCTCCCGAGAAGCGCCTTCGTTTAAAAGTCGTTGACTCGACTCATCTTAGCTCATGCGGGATCAATTTTGCATCGGGTACTAGACTTCCCCGTCCAAGTGCTCTTCAAAGCACTAAGTCCCTGCACATCTTGACGAACGTAAAGAGGACCAAAGAATCCTACAAGTTCGTTAGTATCAACATAAGCACATGAATTAACTTTGGCTCGCAACGTATGTTGCTTGCCATTTACCACGAAGCTACATGTACGACGGTACATGTCTATCACCATATGTACTTTGTTGATGAAGGCTCTACCCAAAAGAACCACATCCTTGAGTTTTGCGGAGGATGTAGGCATGACGATGAAGTTCGTCTTGACCTCTACACCGGCGACTCTTACCACTAGATTCTCGATCACACCCAATGGCTTCTTCATAGACCCATCCGCCAATTGCACCATGCACTTCATTGGTCTTAAGCCAGACAAACCCGACTCTTCGTACACGTTTAAAGGTATGACATTCACACCCGCTCCCGTGTCTAGAGTTGCCACTATTCCATCCTTCTTACCCAAGCCGATTTCCACATCAAAGCTCTCTTGGATAGGCACTTCCACCATATCCACCAACTCATCCTCAGACGATGAGTTTTCATTCACTTCTTCAACTATCGCATCAGATTGTGCGACCACTTTCTCTTCCACAACTACCTTAGGAGTCTCAAGCTCCTCACTCACTTTGCAAGTTTCAGTTATCTTGCAACTTGGCACCTCAACTAGTGCATTGTCTCTCACAACCGTGATCTCCACGGGAAAATCAGTCACCACGGTTATGGCCATAGCCTTCTACGTGTTTCCGGGAAACTTCCCTTGCTCTCTACTCGCCCCTCGATCTATAAGCTCTTGTAGCTTCTTATGGAGGTTGCTACTACTAGCCTCAAGCTTCTCAAAGCGTTGATTGTTAGTAGCCTCATTACGATAGTAATGCTCCATGAATTTGTTCGTCTTCTTAACCAGATCATTGAGTGAAGAGACAAGAGGTGAAGGAAGCACCCCTCCACCTTGTGGTCCTGAACTAGCAACCTGAGGTGGAGGTGTAGGATTAGAAGGCGGTGCTCCTTCATACCAATTGTTCCCATAGCTGAGACGACTTCTATCTTTATTAGGCCCATAGGCATTTTGATCCGAGTTATGAAAATAACCACGGTTGCCTTGATTCTGGTACCCACCTAGGGGTCCACGGTTTTGTGGCCTCACATTGCCATAACCTTGCCCGTAGTTCACATCTCCAACTACTTGCTCTCCCTCAGCAGCATATACTTCTTGACGGACATCGTTCGTGATATATTGCTCTCTAGCAAATTCAGAACGACATAAGTAGGCCGGGTGCCCATAGTTCTTGCACACAGCACAAACTTCCGTAGAAGGAGAAGGAACGCTTTGCCTCAAAGCTTGCTTCATTTCATGGGCGAACCCATCGAAGGCATTTTGCTCCACTACTACCTTGGCCTCACCTCTTTGCTCCTTTTGGAGCACACGAGCCCTCACATTCCGGTTTTGGGAATTCCGGTACATCATGTCCAGCTTCAATTGGGCTTGAGAAGGAAGAAACTCCCCCATACTACCTCCACAAATACTATCCACTTGAGATTGAATCTCAGGATGTAGACCATTGTAAAAGAATTGGAGAAGCTGACCTTTGTCATACCCGTTATGTGGGCATCGATGATGCAACCCCATGAAACGATCATAGGCCTCGTGGAAAGGCTCATCGTACCTCTGCTCGAAGGAGCTAATTTGGCTCTTCATAGCCATTGTCTTGGAAGCGGGGTAGTAACGCTCCATGAACTTATCGAAACATAGATCCCATGTTGTCAAAGACCCGGCCTCCAAAGTATTAAGGCAAGCCTTTGCACGATCTCCTAGCCCCATAGAAAAGACCTTCATGCGGAGATCATCATCCGTAACACCAGCTCCTGGTCGCCCAAGATGGAGAACAAAGTTCTCGAGCTCATTCAAGTACCCTATCACGTCCTCATTAGCCATCCCATATAATTTGGGAAGTTGTTGGAACATGTGATTCTTGATCTCCAAGTTCCTGGTGGCATCATTGAGGACAATTGCTGGTCCTCTAGCCCCAACCGTAGGCTTAGTAAGTGTACGTATAGGTCTCTCCGCCATTTCACCTTCCAAGTAAACTGATTCAAGAATTGGCTCCAAAAGATAAGTAGAAGACTCTTCCCGAGCTCTAGATGCTACTCCTTCAAACTCGAGATTCAAATTCCTCCTTCTCCTTTGAAACAAACGATCGATCTCGTCTACAAAAGGTTCAATAATAGGTCCACCCGTTCGGGTTCTAGGCATGCACTCACCTGAAATACAAAATAGTGAGTATCTCAAGCAAAAAGAAACAAAAACAGAAATGAGACAAAGAAGAGATGTTGGCTGAAAAAACCAAAACAAAAACACCAACCAAAGGAGTTAAGTCCCCGGCAACGGCGCCAAATTGATGATGTCGTTTTTCACCAATTAAATTTGTTTAAAAACCTAAGAACACTTATCACTACACAAACTAGAGTGCAATGGCAAGTTGTCCCCGAGTGTCGTTCTCTCGGGACCTAATGTGGCTTTGTTTGAGGTTTTTGCTAACAATTTCAGTCAACGAATTCAAATGTTGATAGAATCGTTTTCTTAAGAACAAGGCAACGAGAAATCAGATTGTTGTAAATCAAGCTTGGAAAACGGTTGGTGGTAGAAATCAAATACACATGCATGTGTTACGAATATGCTCACAAGTTCAGTGCGTAAAACCTTCGATCAAGTCTGCTAAGCAACTCGTCTAGGCAACTTTAAGACACACATCATAAAAGATCACTATCAATACTTTAGAGGTGCTTGTCACCAACACCATTTATCTAGCATGTTGCAAATCTCTAACATACAATCCTATAGCTTTCATTGAGCAAGAGTTTGTCACTATACTCAATTCGAATATATTTTATAGGCAACTAAGAATCATATGAAGGGATTTGCAGCAAGATTGAATCACAATCTCATGTAAGCATAAACATAACCCATAACATGCATATTCTACATTCTACCACCAACACAAAAGATTTAGCTACTCATATTCATCAACATAGACATCAATTCATATGAATAATAATCAGAATACATCATATCAAACTACAAGACAAGAGAGTGATACAAGTTACCACCAAAGCTGTCACTAATCGGTGGAAATCAAAGAAAACCTCTCCGTAGATGATTACAAAGGATGAATCCCAATCAAAACCTTGAATCCGAAGCTAAAATATAATGTAATCTGAGTTTTCTCTGAGTTTTGGGGCTTAGGAGCTCTCCAAAACGAAGTTACAGTTCAAAAGATAATCAAAAAATGATCAAAGATCATATCTAAGAAGGAAAATCCGAAAACGTAACCGCTGCCAAGCGGACCGCTTGGAGAAGCCAAGCGGAGCGCTTGTCAAGCGAAGCGCTTCGGGCACACCAAGCGCTTCGCTTGGCTTCTGTGCCAAGGCTCCTGGAAATTGAAGCGGAGCGCTTCACTATTCCAGGCGCTTAGCTTGGCTCCTGTGCAAATTTTTGTCTTCAAACTCAATCTTTTTGCCCTCGGGTGCCTTGGACTCATCCTTCTCGATGCTTATTGATGCTCAAACACTTACGAACAAGCCACGGAGATTGGGGAACTTCAACGGGGCCATCTTTTCCATAAAAAAGGCTCGTTTTTAGCTCCAAAAACGCCGTTTCGTACCTAAGTGCCTGAAAATGCAGAAAACACAAAACGTGACACTATTCTACAAAACTAACCAAAAAACAAGGCTAGAAGATAGCAAAAGAAGGTAAAAAAGACAAGATGAACGCGTCAAAAATACGTTCATCAGATTGTGCGACCACTTTCTCTTCCACAACTACCTTAGGAGTCTCAAGCTCCTCACTCACTTTGCAAGTTTCAGTTATCTTGCAACTTGGCACCTCAACTCGTGCATTGTCTCTCAAAACCGTGATCTCCACGGGCAAATCAGTCACCACGGTTATAGCCATGGCTTTCTCCGTGTTTCCGGGAAACTTCCCTTGCTCTCTACTCGCCCCTCGATCTATAAGCTCTTGTAGCTTCTTATGGAGACTGCTACTACTAGCCTCCAGCTTCTCAAAGCGTTGATTGTTAGTAGCCTCATTACGATAGTAATGCTCCATGAATTTGTTCGTCTTCATAACCAGATCATTGAGTGAAGTAACAAGAGGAGAAGGGAGCACCCCTCCACCTTGCGGTCCTGAACTAGCAACCGGAGGTGGGGGTGTGGGATTAGAAGGTGGTGCTCCTTCATACCAGTTGTTCCCATAGCTGAGACGGCTTCGATCTTGATGTGGACCATAGGCATATTGGTCCGGGTTGTGGACATAACAACGGTTGCCTTGGTTCTGGTGCCCACCTCGTGGTCCTTGTCCCCCACGGTTTTGTGGTCTAACATTGCCATATCCTTGGCCATAGTTCACGTCCTCGGTCACTTGCTCCCCTTCGGCAGCAGCATAGACCTCTTGACGGACCTCGTTCTTGATGAATTGCTCTCTAGCAAACTCAGAACGGCATAGATAGGCCGGGTGCCCATAATTCTTGCAGACACCACAAATCTCCGTAGATGGGATAGGAACGCTTTGCCTCAAAGCTTGCTTGACCTCATGGGCGAACCCATCAATTGCATCTTGTTCCACTACTACCTTTGCCTCTCCCCTTTGCTCCTTTTAAAGCACACGAGCTCTAACATTCCGGTTTTGAGAATTCCGGTACATCGTGTCTAGCTTCATTTGAGCTTGAGTAGGAGTCAACTCTCCCATACTTCCACCGCAAATGCTATCCACTTGAGATTGAATCTCAGGATGCAAGCCATTGTAAAAGAATTGGAGAAGCTGACCTTTATCATACCCATGGTGAGGGCATCTAGGTTGCAACCCCATGAAACGATCATAAGCCTCGTGAAAAGCTTCATCATATCGCTGATCAAAGGTGCTAATTTGGCTCTTCATAGCCATCGTCTTGGAAGCGGGGTAGTACCGATCCATGAACTTGTCGAAACAGAGCGCCCATGTAGTCAAAGACCCAGCCTCTAGAGTATTGAGCCAAGCCTTTGCTCGATCACCTAGACCCATGGAGAAAACCATCATGCGAAGATCATCGTACGTCACTCCAGCACCCGGTCACCAAGATGGAGAACAAAGTTCTCGAGCTCATTCAAGAACCCAATCACGTCCTCATTAACCATCCCATAGAACTTGGGAAGTTGTTGGAACATGTGGTTCTTTATCTCCAGGTTCCTAGTGGCATCATTGAGGACAATTGCTGGTCCTCTAGCCCCAACCGTTGGCTTGGTGAGTGAACGAATAGGTTGCTCCGCCATTTCACCTTCCACGAAAACCGACTCAAGAATTGGTTCAGAGAGATGTGAGAAAGATTCTTCTCTACTTCCAGATGTGGAAGCTCTAGATGATACCCTTTCAAACTGAGAATTGAGATTCCTTCTTCTCCTCCGATACAAGCGATCGATTTCGTCTATGTAAGGTTCAACGTTAGGCCCACCCGTTCGGGTTCTAGGCATACACACACCTGAAATAGAAGATAGTGAGTATCTCAAGCAAAAAGAAACAAAAATAGAAATGAGACAAAGAAGAGATGTTGGCTGAAAAAACCAAACAAAAACACCAACCAAAGGAGTTAAGTCCCCGGCAACGGCGCCAAATTGATGATGTCGTTTTTCACCAATTAAATTTGTTTAAAAACCCAAAGAACACCTTTCACTACACAAACAGAGTGCAATGGCAAGTTGTCCCCGAGTGTCGTTCTCTCGGGACCTAACGTGGCTTTGATCAAGGTTTTTGCTAGCTAATTCCAGTCAACTAGATGATGATTTTTGAGAAAGATGTTTCAACAAAGGAAGTGAGAAATCAAGAGTTTTTGTAAACAAGTTTGGAAAACGGTCGGTGGTAGAAATCGAATACACATGCATGGATTACTAATATGCTCACAAGTTCAGTGCGTAAAACCTTCAACTAAGTCTGCTAAGCAACTTGTCTAGGTAACTTTCAAGACACACATCATGAAAGGTCACTATCAATAATTTAGAGGTGCTTGTCACTAACACCATTTATCTAGCATGCTGCAAATCACTAACATACAATCCTATAGCTTTCATTGACCAACGAGTTTGTCACATACTCTATTCGAATATATTTTATAGGCAACTACGAATCATATGAAGTAATTTGCAGCAAGATTGACTCACAACCTCATGTAAGCATAAGCATAATCCATAACATGCATAATTCTACATTCTACCACCAACACAAAGGATTTAGCTACTCATTTTCATCAACATAGACATCAATTCATATGAATAATAATCAGAATACATCATATCAATCTACAAGACAAGAGAGTGATACAAGTTACCACCAAAGCTGTCACTAATCGGTGGAAATCAAAGAAAACCTCTCCATAGGTGATTACAAAGGATGAATTCCAATCAAAATCTTGAATCCCAAGCTAAATTACAATGAATCTCTGAGTTTCTCTGAGTTTTTGGGGCTTAGGGATGTCCAAAACTCGTCTCCAATGTTCTGTATCTCAAAAAGTAACTCCAAAATTAAGTAATGAAGGCAAAATCTGGATCTGTAACGGCTGCCAAGCGCAGCGAAGCGCTTGCTTCTTGTTCCTCTTTTGAAATCTCCTGAAATTCCAAGCGTCCCGCTTCTCCAATTCCAAGCGAAGGGCTTGCCTCCTGGGCAGATTTGGCCTCAAACCTCGATCTTTTGCCCACGAACGGCCCTCGGGTGCCTTGGGCTCGTCCTTCTCGGCACTTATTGGGGCTCAGACACTCACGAACAAGCCACGGAGATTGGGGAACTTCAACGGGGCCATTTTTGCCATAAAAAAGGCTCGTTTTTAGTTCCAAAAACACCGTTTCGTACCTAAGTGCCTGAAAATGCAGAAAACACAAAACGTGACACTATTCTACAAAACTAACCAAAAAACAAGGCTAAAAGATAGCAAAGGAAGGTAAAAAAGACAAGATGAACGCGTCAAAAATACGTTCATCACCAGATTCCGATTGCACCGGAGGATCAGGAGAAGACGACATTCACTTGCCCATTCGGAACATTTGCCTATAGTAGGATGCCATTTGGACTATGCAACGCTCCCGCCACTTGTCAAAGGTGCATGCTTTCTGTTTTCTCTGACATGGTAACTAAGTTTGTTGAAGTTTTCATGGATGATTTTTCCCTTTTTGGTGATTCGTTTGATGAATGCTTACAACGATTAGATCTTGTTTTGAAAAGGTGCATTGAATGCAATTTGACCTTAAGCTGGGAGAAAAGTCATTACATGGTTAGAAAAGGAATTGTTCTAGGACATGTAGTTTCTGAAAGAGGTATTGAGGTAGACAAGGCTAAGATCGAAATCATTGAAAAACTTCCCACACCTACTTGTGTGAAAGAATTGCAATCTTTTCTTGGCCATGTAGGGTTTCATAGGAGGTTTATTAAAGATTTTTCGAAAATTGCTAAACCTTTAAGTAGCTTGCTTGCAAAAGATGTGGTTTTCCATTTCTCTAATGAATGCTTAGTTGCTTTTAATACCCTTAAGGAAAAGCTTGTTTCTGCTCCCATTGTTGTGCCGCCTGACTGGAGTCTTCCTTTTGAGATTATGTGTGATGCTTCAAATTTTTCTATGGGTGCTGTTTTATGCCAAAAAGTTGATAAGCAGTATCGTGTGATTTATTATGTTAGTAAGACTCTAGACTCTGCGCAAGTTAATTATACAACTACTGAAAATGAATTTTTAGTTGTTGTCTTTGCTTTACAAAAGTTTAGGTCTTATTTAATTGGTCATCCTGTGAATGTCCATACTGATCACGCTGCTTTGAGACATTTGATAGCTAAGCAAGATTCTAAGCCTAGATTAATCCGTTGGGTCCTTTTGCTGCAAGGCTTTGATTTGACCATAGTGGATAGAGCTGGTAGGGAGAATTTAGTAGCAGATCATTTATCTAGAATACCTAATATCTCTGTTGATTCGATACCCATCAATGAGGACCTCCCTGATGAGCACTTAATGAAGGCTAATGAAGAGCCATGGTATGCAGATATTGTAAACTATTTGGCTATTGATGAAACGTTGTCAAGGTCAATCAAATAAATTTGTAATTAGCCAAAGGCAATCCACAACTACAACGAAAACCGTAGTTTAGTAGCAGAATGACTCGAGTGTCGTTTTCTCAGGACTATAACTTGCTTTATCTATTTAACAAGAGAATATAAAACAGCAGACAAATAGCAATAGGGGGTTTCTAGCAGAGAATGGAGATTGGTGATAGTATGGTCCTTCTTAGCATAATGGGTCGATAATCATGCATAAATTTATCGGTCTTGCATAGAGATCTTTGAATCAATCTAGTGTCCTGTTGCAAGTATTAAGCACTACGAAGATAACCTGGTCTGACTAGTCAATCACGATTGTCTTAATGTGTTCCGTAATTATTCAACACTACGAAGATAATTGGTCTGATGGTCGACTAGTGTCCAATTGTGCATAATGATCAATACAACATACGAGAATTTTGGTTACAACTGATCAACGAAATAAAGCAATGACGCGGAGTATAATGCGCGATATAGCCATTAGCATGATTATCTTCCATCGCTAAGAATTCACATACTACCACCAATGATAATTTTAGCTACTCATAATAGGCATGCAATCAACAGATATCATAGAAGAAAACATGTTGAAAGAATATAAAATAAGTAGAATAAAACTTGTAAGATACAAAGTTATCGAAGGTTGTCAAACTCCGGATGATTGCGGTCCTACGAGTTCCAAACTGCTATGAAAAAGTATCCCCTAAGCTACGGAACTCCCAGGACAGGCCCCGGGAAGTTCCTACCTAAAACTATAGAGAGAGGTGAGAAAGTAGGCTTGGAAAGATATGATTTTCGGAGAAAACTGAGCTCTATATATACGCCCCGAATTAACTGTGGGGCGGTTCGCCCGAGGCTGGGGCGGTTCGCCCCCCGGCTTTTTTGCGGAATTCCGCGTTTTTCGACGCGGATTTGAATTTCTTCACCTTTTCGGACTCGATTTCAGACTTCTAATGGCCTTCTAACCTCCAGATTCGACCCCTAGACTCCAAATCCTATCCGGAAACCTTCAGATACTCCAAATAGGCTTCTGGAACACCAATTCCTTGTCAGCTTCAATATATTTGCCCAGAAATCCCCGAATTTCAACCAAAACCTGTAAAATAAAATCTAAAGGGAAACGTGACACTATTCTAATAAAATGTACTAAAATATAGCTAAATTAACATAGAGGATAGCTAAAATAGGTGAAAAAGACTCGAATGAAAGTGTAAAATACACATTCATCAAACTCCCCAAACCGAACCTTTGCTTGTCCTCAAGCAACTAAGCTAGACTCTAATATAAAAAACATGCAAGACACAAAATGGAGTTTCATGCCAAATAAAATGAACTAATCTACTGAATCTACCAAATAACATATGAACAAAAACCATATGAATCAAAGCATGAATATAGGTTGAAGAATACCTCGATTGACTTATACACATCCACATAAGCACTTATGTCAAGACAAGATAGTCTCTCGTAACATTCTCTACCTGGACCTAGTCAGTGACGACGTAATGAAGCATGCTAAGATACGAATGGTTGCCCCGTGCTTATGAAACTGAGGTCTTACTGCTGCTCCACCATGTTAAGACTTTCCTCAAAAGAGGTCGAACCAGTACTGGCTCTCATCAAACGAAGGAGGGTTCCCTATAAAAGATAACACTCCCCTATTATACCCATCTCTTAAGTAAAGTCTTAAACTATTCACCACTTCCTGAATGGCAGGACGAGGGTGGTCTAGAACAAATGACACTCAAGACAAAAAAGATAAAAAATAGAAAAACACGATTACGAACATTACAAAAATGAAAAAGACTCAAACTTTGCTAAACTGCTATTTGGCTTTCTTTTTGGACCCTTCTTTGCTTTTTTGGGTCTTTTTTTCTTTTTTTTTTCTTTTTTTTTCTTTCCAGATTCTTTTTTCCTGGAAATTTTCTTTCTTTTTTCTTTTTCGATTTTTTCTAGCCAGCAGTAGCATAACAATGAGAGAAACAAAAAGACTCACACGACTTCCCCAAACCTATTCGAAAGAATAGGTTGGAGTACAAAATTTACGAAAAGAGAAAAATAAACTCACGATTCGAAAATGAAAAGACAGAAACAAGTCTATGATGGTGTAACCCCCTCCCCAAACCTATTCGGAAGAATAGGTTATAAACAAAGGATCACACACCTCACACTACCTCCTTACTAGGCATTTAGCAATCTCAAAGCATGGTGAAGACTTGTTGCCTCTTAGGTACATAATTACTCGGGAAAACAACCATAAGACCCTAACATGCATCATCCTATTATAAAGGCCTTCGTGAACCGCAGTAGAGAAAACACCACTTAGTGATGTCGAGACTACCTAGCTCAACTAAGTGCAATACATAAATGTGACAAGCCAAGCGAGAAAACCTCAAACAAATTCATAGAGATGAAGCATACGTTTAATGGCATAGCTAGTTGATCTACCCAATAAAAAAGTTCAAACAATTCGGCAATAAACTCCATATAAAACATGCAAGACTATCCTAGGATGAATGTAGTGAAATGCAACCTAAAAATCTAAGAAAGCAGTAAACGTGCAAATGCAAATGCAGACTGATAAAGCATGCGAGGTACTATACTCATCCTACCAATACCAAGCTCCAAACTAACGACATCAGATCACTTAAATCCCATCCCCCCTCATGAAATTTACGCTAGTCCCTAGCAGTAAGAAAATGAGGAAATAAGATGTGATACTAGATGTTACCCCATGGTTTGGCCTCGGTCGGCTGAGTATGCTGCTTGTGGGTTATTGGGCCTCCTCTGTGAGCTTTATAGGTTGTCATCAGGTGTTCTGGTAAGTGCGGTAGTTCCACTTATAGGCTGGACAGGAACAACTCCTCTATCAGGATCATCATTGCCCGTATGGCCTTCATTGTCACTACTTTCACGCACATCCTCACCAGTAGAGTTGTAGTGGCAGGTAGAATTCTCAAGAGTAGCCGCCGCTGTTATGGAATCCTCCATCCTGGAGCCCTCCAATAGGATGTGAACTGTTGAAGGGGAAAGGGCAGTGGTATCAGGACCTCCCCCTCCAACGTTTTACACCTCGAGAAGGTTTCAGTAAGCTGCTTGGACACTCAGAAGTCTTCTACCTTTTTCTCCAATTTTGTCCACATTATCTACCGTGTATCCGACCGATGTCTATATGATGCTCACTTTAGAGGCAGGCAAGGGGCACCCCAACAAGGTTCTGGGTACCCATGTCATTACGTTTTGGAACCAAGCTAGCGCTTCGGAACCTTTGAGCAACTTCGGACTCAAGATCGAATCCGTCGCAGCAAGACTGTCCCGGTGCCTTCCTGTTCACTCGAACTCTGCAGTCCTCGTGATGGAGTGCTGACATAATAGTGGTTTCTGACCCTTTGGTGGTGCATGAATAGGCATAGGAGTCCTTACTCCAGGCGTACTCTAGCTCCTCCTCTTGGATAATCCACGACGTTGTTGCCAAACCCCTTGGTTCGAACGCACATCTAGCGAGATCACCTTCCTTGACATGGTTCTTCACAGCGATCATACGGGAATGCTCCTTCCCCTTGGTATGGTACCTACAAACAGCTGTTAGCACCTCGAATGACTCAAAACTGACTCAAATACATACTAGTGTAAAAATGAAACACACAAGTGATAAAATCAACAATCGAACTCCCCAAACCGCAATGTCTAGCCTAGCTTCCTCAACATGCAACATACCAATGTAACTACTACATGCAATACATCACATCATGCTCTTACTAGACAACCAATATCCTTGATAACAAGGCTCAATTCATACCATAGCAGCGCAAAAATTCTACCAGCATAAATCCTCATTCTCAACTAATAAGCATTCTATCGTCAAATCCACCAACATTACACCAATAAACATATCCATATGCTAGAAATCAAAGATAAAGACATAATGCATAACAAGATATATCATCTAATAACAAAATACCCAAATCAACAATTTAAGCAAAATTGAGCATGCAATTGATAGTAAATAACATGTCTAATCATATAAACAACATACCCATGCATCAAACAAGCATAATTGAAGCTCAAATTAGAAAACCCCCAAATTCGAAAATTAGGGTTCTTAAAGATGATACCATAGATCTGCAAATCTAACGAATTAGGATGAAATCTGTTCGGATAGGATGATAGATCATGTAATAGGTTTCGAATTAAGCTAAAGAACACTCAATTTGGTCAAGAAATGAAGAAGTTATGAAGATTTAGAAGCAAAATCGCACTTTTCGGCTTTTTTGTGAGTATGGATGAAGAAGAATGAAGAAAATAAGGTTTTGGGGTTCAAATCCGCGTTTTTGAAGATATGGGGACGTGGGGCGGTTCGCCCCGTGGTTCCCTTCGTCAGAAAAATGCGGTTTTAATCCCTGAAACAAATTTTTTTCAAAAAACCACTCGAAAAATCTCAATCAAACAAAAGCACATACGACACACACATGAACAAATTCGCGTATGAGAAGCAAATAGTTCAAGAATGAATGCATGCAGAAAAGCAGTAAAGAAAGCGATAAAAAATTCCGGGTTGCCTCCCGGATAGCGTCATTGTTTAAAGTCTTTGACTCGACTCCTGTCTGCGCCTATCTCCTCTTTTTTCGGGTACTAGACTTCCCCTTCATTGATCTCCTCTACATTCCACGAACCTGTGAATAAGAAAGAATATAGGCTGCAAGACCACAGTAGTGAGTAGTAATATCTGGCGGTTCCGGTGGATCAGGTATGGCTTGCAATACGTGTCGCTTGCCTTCCACTTCGATGGTGCAAGTTCTTTGGTAGATGTCCATCACGGAGCGTAGCTTGGTCAAGAATGTTTGCCCTAAGAGTATGACATCCCCCGTCCCAGGTGCAGATGCCGGCATAACTACGAAATTGGTGTATATAGATGCTTCACCAATCTTGACCAACACATTTTTCACAACGCCCTCGGGTCTCATAAAGGATCCATCCGCCAGTTGCACAATAGCCCTTTGCTCAGATAGTTTTCCAATGTTGCTCTTTTCAAACACATTCAAAGGAATTGTGTTTGAGTAGGATCCCGTATCTAGTGTGGCACGGACATCTTCAAGCTCACCAATCCCTACCTTAACATCGAAACTTTTAGGGAGTGGTTCGGGATCCTCTTCCTCCTCATCACTTGTGTCAGAACTAAGGCCCTTCTCTTCTTCCTCAGCCTGTAGAAGTTCTTCCTTCATGCAACACTCGCACCTAACAACCTTCTTGATGGTGACTCCGTCAGGTACATCACCAGCCAATGTAATGACATTCGTCTTCACAGTGTTGCTAGGCAGTTTGCCTTGTTCCCTACTTGCTCCTCGGTCGATCAACTCTTGCATCTTTTGATGGGCAAGCCTAGTGCTCTCTTCCAACCTATCAAGCCTTGCCCTAGTCTTCTCAGAATCTTCTTCATATCGTTTGAGAAAACTTTGTGTGTGATCGACCATCTTTTGCAAGTTCTCCATTAGTTGAGCCGACTTCGACTTCGGTGGCTCTTTCGGAGCGGGGTTTTCGCAGTGGTCATTACCATAGTTTAGCCTACTACGGTCTTGGTTAGGTCCATAAGTCTGGTTAGCCGGTGCATATCCTTGATTATTGCGGTATCCTCTTCTCCAGAATCCCCTTTGAGGATTCCTACCGTCTTGTCCGTAGCTAACTTCTTGAGTACCAAACTCCGTAGCAAAGGCTTCTTCTTCGCTTCCTCGAGCCCAGTTGCCATCATCGTATGCCAGCTCCGATCTACACATATGAGCCCCATGCCCATAGTTCTTGCATATTCGGCATACTTCGTTCAAAACAGTTGTTCCGGTGGCGCTCTTGAGGACTTGCTTCAATTCGTTGGTAAAGCACTCGAATTGATCCCCATTCCCCCTGTACATAGGGGCTTCTTGAGTCGGTGGAGCTTCAGGTCCACGTCTCCTAACCATTGCTCTCGGGTCCTTGAACTGCGAACCCTTAGCAAGCCTTTCGAAAACAGCCCAGACGGCTTCTGCGGTTTCCTCCCAAATATTGCCTCGGCATTGGAAATCCACCACTTGTTGGTTCTCGAAGGTTAGTCCATTGTAGAAGTGTTGGACTAAGTCGGAAAGTTCAAAACCATGGTGAGGGCACTTGTTCGTGAGATCTTGGAACCTCTCGAATGCAGTGTAGATGGTCTCATCATAGTCCTGCTTTAATCCAGTGATCTGCGCCTTTAGCGCGGTAGTCAAGGTGTGAGGGAAGTATTTCTCCATGAAAGCTGAAAAAACCTTTTCCCAAGTGTCCAGCGAGCCGGCTGGTAGAGAACTCAGCCATGACTTGGCTCTGTCGCCAAGTCCCATAGCAAAAACCTTCATCCTCAACTCATCCGTTGTTATGTCAGCTCCGGGTCGTGGGAGTTGGTTGACGAAATCATCGATATCGTGCAAGTACCCCATCACATCTTCCCTTGATAAGCCATAGAACCTCGGAAGTTGTTGGAATGTGTGGTTCTTGATCTCCAGATCTTGGGTTGCAGACGAAAGAACAATCGCCGGTCCCCTCATACGATCCTTGGTGGGTTGTACCCATGCCTTCAGTGGTCTAGCTTCTGCCATTCCGTCGATTTCCTCGAAAAGACTAAGTAGAGATTCAGAGAAATCAGTTTCCTCTATTTCCTCTAGTTCGCGCCTTTCAAGTAGTCGCCTTCTTTGGTGGTAGACTCTATCGATCTCAGCAATTGAATCAGCAAGCGGTGTTCTTGCAGAACGTGTATGCGGCATACACAATCTGTGACAGACTAGGAAAGGTGATTAGAAACAGACTAGGAAAGCAGTAATAGAGAGAGATTAAAAAGGAAAACTAAAACTAATAGAATTAGGAATCTAAAGCTGTAAATATAAACAAATTAAATAGAAAAAAGGAGTATAGTCCCCGGCAACGGCGCCAATTTGATGAAACGTTGTCAAGGTCAATCAAATAAATTTGTAATTAGCCAAAGACAATCCACAACTACAACGAAAACCGTAGTGTAGTAGAAGAATGACTCGAGTGTCGTTCTCTCAGGACTATAACTTGCTTTATCTATTTAACAAGAGAATATAAAACAGCAGACAGATAGCAATAAGGGGTTTCTAGCAGATAATGGAGATTGGTGATAGTATGGTCCTTCTTAGCATAATGGGTCGATAATCATGCATAAATTCCTCGGTCTTGCATAGAGATCGTTGAATCAATCTAGTGTCCTGTTGCAAGTATTAAGCACTACGAAGATAACCTGGTCTGACTAGTCAATCACGATTGTCCTAATGTGTTCCGTAATTATTCAACACTACGAAGATAATTGGTCTGATGGTCGACTAGTGTCCAATTGTGCATAATGATCAATACAACGTACGAGAATTTTGGTTACAACTAATCAACGAAATAAAGCAATGACACGGAGTATAATGCGCGATATAGCCATTAGCATGATTATCTTCCCTCTCTAAGAATTCACATACTACCACCAATGATAAGTTTAGCTACTCATAATAGGCATGCAATCAACAGATATCATAGAAGAAAACATGTTGAAAGAATATAAAATAAGTAGAATAAAACTTGTAAGATACAAAGTTACCGAAGGTTGTCAATCTCCGGATGATTGCGGTCCTACGAGCTCCAAATTGCTATGAAAAAGTATCCCGTAAGCTACGGAACTCCCAGGACAGGCCCCGGGAAGTTCCTACCTAAAACTATAGAGAGAGGTGAGAAAGTAAGCTTGGAAAGATATGATTTTCGGAGAAAAAGTGAGCTCTATATATAGGCCCCGAATTAACTGTGGGGCGGGCGCGCCCCCCGGTTTTTTCGCGGAATTCCGCATTTTTCGACGCGGATTTGGATTTCTTCACCTTTTCGGACTCGGTTTCAGACTTCTAATGGCCTTCTAACCTCCAGATTCGACCCCTAGACTCCAAATCCTATCCGGAAACCTTCAGATACTCCAAATAGGCTTCTGGAACACCAATTCCTTGTCAGCTTCAATATATTTGCCCAGAAATCCCCGAATTTCAACCAAAACCTGTAAAATAAAATCTAAAGGGAAACGTGACACTATTCTAATAAAATGTACTAAAATATAGCTAAATTAACATAGAGGATAGGTAAAATAGGTGAAAATGACTCGAATGAAAGTGTAAAATACACATTCATCAGCTATGAATGTTTGCCCCACTAACTTTTCAGCCTCAGACAAGAGAGCTCTTGTCAAGCGTTGCAGGACTTACATATGGGATGATCCGCATCTATTCAAAGAAGGATCTGATGGGATTCTAAGGAGATGCGTGCCACAAGAAGAGCAACAAAGTGTGTTGAGTCATTGCCATGAGCTTAATTGTGGGGGACACTATAGTGGCTTGAAAACAGCTCGTAAGGTACTGCAAGCAGGATTTTTCTGGCCAACAATATACCGAGATGCTCGAATTTTTGTGAAAAATTGTGACCCATGTCAACGAGGTGGTAATATTGGCAAGAAAGACGAAATGCCCCTTTAAGGGAATCTAGTGGTCGAACCTTTCGACGTATGGGGCATTGATTTCATGGGACCATTTCTATCAAGTGGAGGCTATGTATACATTCTCGTTGCGGTGGATTATGTGACCAAATGGGTGGAGGCAATTCCTACAAAAACAAATGACGGCGCAGTTGTTATGAAGTTCTTGAAGGAGGTAATATTCTCTAGATTTGGGTGCCCTAGGACAATCATCAGTGATGGAGGGTCACACATCGTCAATAGAACCTTTGCCTCCCTTCTTAAGAGATACAGTGTCCACCATAGTGTCGCTACGCCATATCACCCACAGACATCGGGTCAAGTCGAAGTCAGCAACCGTCAAATTAAGAAGATCATGGAGCGAGTAGTGAAGCCTAGTAGGAAAGATTGGGCAGGAAAATTGAATGATGCACTTTGGGCATACAGGACTAGATACAAGACGGTGATCGTAACCACTCCGTACAGACTTGTGTATGGGAAAGCATGTCATCTTCCCGTAGAACTGGAACACAAGGCATATTGGGCTATAAAAGCACTCAATCTTGATATGGGAAAAGCTGGCGAGGAACGATTGTTGCAACTAGATGAGCTTGATGAATTACGACTAGGTGCTTATGAAAATGCCAAGATCTACAAGGAACGTACTAAGAAGTATCATGATCATGGTATAGTACGTAAGGAATTGATTCCTGGACAAAAAGCTTTGGTATTTAACTCTCACCTTTGACTATTTCGTGGAAAGCTCCGTACTCGTTGGGATGGACCGTACGAAATTATCGAAGTTGCTCCCCATGGAGCTGTAAAACTCTTTGATCCAAAGACGGGCAATACCTTCAAGGTGAATGGCCAGCGAGTGAAGCCATACTTCGAGATATCTAGTGATCAAAGGGAGGTTGATCACCTTGAGCTTACCCTTACCGCCTCCACTAAAGGTTAGTGTGTTTTGTTGTTTTGTTTTCTCACGAGTTTGATTGAGTATTACAGGCCACTTATACAAGTATTAGCTCTCACCTTGAATCCACTTTCGACGTTCGGGACGAGCGACGACGTTCAGGTTTGGGGGGGTTATCGCTGGTTATCTCTATACTTGTTTTGCTTATGATAAACTCGTGAATTTGTTTTTTGCATTTGCACGTTTACTGCTTTCTTAGTTTTTAGTTGCATTCACTACATTCATCCTAGGATAGTCTTGCATGTTTTGTGTGGAGTTTATTGCCAAACTTTTTTGAACTTTTTTATTGGGTAGATCAACTAATTATGCCATTAATCATATGCTTCATCTCTATGAATTTGTTTGAGGTTTTTCTCGCTTGGCTTGTCACATTCATGTATTGCACTTAGTTAAGCTCGGTAGTCTCGACATCACTTAGTGGTGTTTTCTCTACTTCGGTTCACGAAGGCCTTTATAATAGGATGATGCATGTTAGGGTCTTATGGTTGTTTCCCGAGTAATTATGTACCTAAGAGGCAACAAGTCTTCACCTTGCTTTGAGATTGCTAAATGCCTAGGAAGGAGGTAGTGTGAGATTGTGTGATCATTTGTTTGCAACCTATTCTTCCGAATAGGTTTGGGGAGGGGGTTACACTATCATTAGACTTGTTTTTCGTTTTTCAATTTTGTGTTGTGAGTTTATTTTCCTTTTGTACTCCAACCTATTCTTTCGAATAGGTTTGGGGAAGTCAATTGTGTGTCATTTTTGTTTCTCTTTTCGTTGTGCTACTGCTGGCTAAAAAAATCGAAAAAAAAGAGAAAAAGAAAAATTCGAGGAAAAAAGAGAAAAAAGAAAGAAAAGACCCCAAAAAAAGCAAAGAAGGGTCCAAAAAAGCCAAAAAGAAGTTTAGCAAAGTGTTTTATCTCATTTTCCAATTCTTGTAATGTTCGTAATCGTGTTGTAATTTTTTATCTTTTGTTTTGAGTGTCATCTGTTCTAGACCACCCTCGTCCTGCCATTCAGGAAGTGGTGAATAGCTTAAGGCTTTGCTGGAGAGATGGGTAGAATAGGGGAGTGTTATCTTTTTTAGGGAACCCTCCTTCGTTTGATGAGAGCCAGTATTGGTTCGACCTCTTTGAGGAAAAGTCTTAACTTGGTGAACAACAGTAAGTCCTCAGTTTCATAGGCACGGGACAACCATTCGTATTCTAACATGTTTCATTACGTCGTCACTGACTAGGTCCAGGTAGAGAATGTTACGAGAGACTATCTTGTCTTGACATAAGTGCTTATGTGGATGTGTATGAGTCAATCGAGACATTCTTCAACCTATATTCATGATATGATTCGTATGGTTTTTGTTCATATGTTTTTGGATAGATTCGATAGATTAGTTCATTTCATTTGGCATGAGACTCCATTTTTTGTGTTGCATTGTTTTTTGCATTAGAGTCTAGCTTAGTTGCTTGAGAACAAGCAAAGGTTCGGTTTGGGGAGTTTGATGAATGTGTATTTTACACTTTCATTTGAGTCTTTTTCACCTATTTTAGCTATCCTCTATGTTAATTTAGCTATATTTTAGTGCATTTTATTAGAATAGTGTCACGTTTCCCTTTAGTTTGTATTTTACAGGTTTTGGTTGAAAAACGAGGTTTTCCGAGCAATTATATTGAAGTAGACAAGGAATTGGTGTTCCAGGAGCCTAATTGATGTATCTGAAAGATTCCGGATAGGATTTGAAGTCTAGGGGTCGAGTCTGAAGGCTAAAAGGTCACTAGAAGGCAAAAACCGATTCCGAAAAGGGGAAGAAATCCAAAAACGCGTCGAAAACGCGTATCTGTCCGAAAAACACCCCAGGCGAGTTGCCCGGGACGTGGGGCGAATCGCCCTACACCAGGAGAATCGCCCGGTGTGTGGGGCCCTTCGCCCCACACAATTCGAACGCCTATATATAGTTGCTCAGTTTTCTCCGTTTTTCATACTTTTCCAGACCTTTTCTCTCACCTTTCTCATTAGTTTTAGGTAGGAATTCTCCAGAGCCTGTTCTGGGGGTTCTTAGCTTAGGAGATACTTTTTCTTAGCAGTTTGGAGCTTGTAAGATCGTGATTCTTCAGACATTGACAACCTTCTGTAACATTGTATCTTACAGTTTTTCTATTTATATTTATATATCTTTCATCATGTTTTCATTCATTCGTGGTATGATTTCTGTTGATTGCATGACAACTATGAGTAGCTAAACTTCTCGTTGGTGATAGTATGTGATTTCTTAGCGAAGGGTTAATAATTATGCTAATGGCTATATCGCGCATTATACTCTGAGTTATTGCTTTATTTCTTTGATCTATCTAAAACCTCTATCTTCGTAGTGTTGAATAATTACGGAACACAATTGGACAATTCATTGATCAAAGATCTCAATGCAAGACCGAGGAATTTATGCATGATTATTAACCTGCTATGCTTTGAATGACCATACTATCGCCAATCTCCATTATCTGTTAAGAAAACCCTCTGCTAAGACGTCTGTTGATTTTATATTCTTAAGTTAGATTAGATAAAGCTAGTTATAGTCCTTAGAGATCGACACTGGAGGTTATTCTACTGCTACACTACGGTTTTCGTTGTTGTTGTGAATTGCCTTTGGCTAAATACAAATTTATTTGATTAGTTGGAACCCGACAATTCCACGTTCATCACATGTCCTTCGCGTGCATGCTTTGCATTTAGTGCTCATTTGAATAAAATTCAAACACTAACATTGGAGCGCAAATACAAGTACTTTCAGCAAGAGGTCACAAATATTCATCAGCAAGTGGTCAGTCTCAGTTTCAGCAAGCACAACCTACTCTAGTCGTTTAGATTTTCACTTATGCAAGTTGTTGCTGAAGTTTCCACTTTCTCAGCAACATGTGCCTTTGTAGATACCAGTCTTCAGAAATCTTCTAGTCTTCAGTCTTCGAAATCTTCAAGTTTCTGAGAGGTTCTAAATGCTTCAATAGTTTGTTTGTGTAAACAAAGTACATCATCAGCAAATGCTTCAATAGGTTGTTTTTCTTTTCAGAAAACAAGATACATCATAAGCGGTAAGACCAACCTATCTAGCACCTACTCTAAGTCTTCAGCAAACGTTCCTCTTTTACAATGTCCTTAAAATTCTAAATTCCTATGGACCTTAAGAGTACTAGTTACTGGACTTTCCTTAATTTAGCATGGTTAATTACTCATCAAAATTACAAGTTTCCTAACAGTCTCCGTGGCTGAAGTCTGCACAATCAAGAGAAAACAAGTTAATTATCCAATATTGGATGTCCATTAACATGTTCAAGAAAGCGTCCAGTGAAAACCCAAGTCTTGAGTTTGTCAACTTTGACTTGTTTTCTACTTGCTGAGGAACTAGAAGGTTTTGAGCCGAAAGACTTTTGATCATTGCTAATCAAGTCCACTTTCTGATGTGGTGTCTTGCTCGGTTGACCTTTTTGCTGAACATACTTTTCAGTAAGTTCTTTTCTGGCAAGGTTCCTTCTAGTCCTAGCGTTTTGAGTTTTGTCAGAACTCTAAGGCTTGGTTTTGTTCATCTCTTTGAAGTATCTTTGCTGACTTTGCTTATACTCATGAAAAAGTTGACTTTGCTTGGTTTTGAAACCAAGTCCACTTTTCGGAGAATGCTAAGCTTTTGTCTCAACAACCTTACTTGATTCAGGTTTGTCAGCAAAGGTCTTCTGATTACTTTTAGTAATCTCGCATTTTGTCTTAACAAATTGCTTTTCAACAACTTGTTTGGCGGAATACTTTACAGCATCCTTTTTCTTAACAGTTTTCTTTTCAGCAACCTGTTTACCTTTTAAAGTCTTGTTACTTTGAGTAGCAACAGCGAGCTTTACGGTCGTAGGTACTTGATTGCAGATTTCAGCAACCTTAGATTGACCAATTTGATAGACTGACCACTATCAGTTGCACACACAAAGGTAATAGGTGATTTGTCTTTTCTCAAGATTATTTAATCATCACCTTCATACGTTGCACCTAAACCTTCTTTCTGAGATGGTTCTCTCAGATAAGAGTTTAGTTCAGTCAGCGTATTACTTGCATCAGCATACGATTTGAAATTGATTTTCCTCTTTTTCATTTCTTGTATTTCAGCAATTAACTTTAGAATTGAGGACTGATACTCTTCCAATTCTATTGCCATTTGAAAATTCTTCTCTGTAGCTTCAGCAATTAACTTCTTGAGATGCAATATTTCAGCATCCTTCTTTTCTGACTCTTCTTTCAGCTAAACATACTTTTCAGTAGTTTGCTTGGTCAGAATTTCAGCATTCTGTAGTTTCTCTTGCTGTTTGCTTAGAGTTTTCTCAAATTTTTCGATTTCTCCTTGAATTCTATCAAGGTCAATATCATCTTCACTTTCTGAGTCAGAGTCAGAGGTAGGACAATTTACCTGACCGGCCATGAGGCAGAATTCGTAGTTTGACACATCTGGATAAGCTTCCATAGCTATTCCACAAACTTCCTTGCCAATCTCTACATCAAGAGTGGCTTCTTCTTCTTCAGTGTCTGAGCTCTCTACCTCACTGTCTTCAGAACTAGTATCAATGCAAAGCGCATCGATTTTTGCTTGAAGCTTTTTCTTTTCTTCAGCAATCAAAGCCCTTTTGAACTTCTTCTTCTTTTTCAGCAGATTTTCCTTTCAGCAAAGGACAATTTGCTTTGAAGTGTCCAGGATTTTTGCAGTAAAAACAGAGATCATTGCCAACTACTGGTTCTTCAGAAGAATTTGCTTGCTGAGCTTGCTTGTTCAGCGAGCTAGCTTCATTCTTGTATTTATGGTAGTTGTTATCAAGATGCTTTTTAGTTTCTCTTTTGCTTTTCGCCTTTCGAGTTCCTTACTGATGAATTTCTTCATGTTTTTAACAACTAAAGCATTTTCATCAGCAGGCTCTTTATCATTCTTCTTTTCAGAAGATGACGGCTTTGCAGCAAGAGCAATATTTTGCGATTTTTCAGCAAATACATTTTCTCTTTGCTTTGTCTCGTAGTTGACAGTAGCAAGAGGAGAGAACAACTATGTAGGTGTGATATTTGGCATTCCTTGATTATAATAGAAATTTTGAGTATGGATCCATTCTTGGTTCAGACTTCTAATAATGGTTTTCACCTTCTCAGAATCTGAATTATCAACCCTTCGCTAAGAATTCACATACTATCACCAACGAGAAGTTTAGCTACTCATAGTTGTCATGCAATCAACAGAAATCATAGAAGAAGACATATTGAAAGATATATAAAAATAAGTAGAAAAACTGTAATATACAATGTTACCGAAGGTTGTCAGTCTCCGAAGAATCGCGATCTTACAAGCTCCAAACTGCTATGAAAAAGTATCTCCTAAGCTATGAACCCCAGAACAGGCTCTGGGATGTTCCAGCCTAAAACTACAGAGAAAGGTGAGAGAATAGGTCTGGAAAAGTATGAAAATCAGAGAAAAACTGAGCAACTATATATAGTATTCGAATTAGTGTGGGGCAAAGGGCCCCACACACCGGGCGAGTCGCCTGGTGTGGGGCGATTCGCCCCACATCCCAGGCGATTCGCCCGGGAGAAAATCTCGGGAATTTACGCGTTTTTGGATTTCTTCCCCTTTTCGGACTCGGTTTCTGACTTCTAGTGGCCTTCTAACCTCCAGATTCGACCGCTAGACTCCAAATCCTATCCGGAAACCTTCAGATACTCCAAATAGGCTTCTGGAACACCAATCCTTGTCAACTTCAATATAATTGCCCGGAAAACCTTGTTTTTCAACCAAAACCTGTAAAATAAAAACTAAAGGGAAGCGTGACACTATTCTAATAAAATGCACTAAAATATAGCTAATTTAACATAGAGGATAGCTAAATTAGGTGAAAAATACTCAAATGAAAGTGTAAAATACACATTCATCAAATTCCCCAAACCGAACCATTGCTTGTCCTCAAGCAACTAAGCTAGACCCTAATGAAAAAAACAATGCAACACAAAAAATGAAGTCTCATGCCAAATAAAATGAACTAATCTACCGAATCTATCAAAAAACATATGAACAAGAACCATATAAATCAAAACATGAATATAGGTTGAAGAATGCCTCGATTGACTCATACACATCCACATAAGCACTTATGTTAAGACAAGATAGTCTCTCGTAACATTCTCTACCTGGACCTAGTGAGTGACGACGTAATGAAACATGTTAAGATACGAATGGTTGTCCCGTGCCTATGAAACTGAGGACTTACTGCTGTTCACCAAGTTAAGACTTTTACTCAAAGAGGTCGAACCAATATTGGATCTCATCAAACGAAGGAGGGTTCCCTATAAAAGATAACACTCCCCTATTCTACCCATCTCTCAAGCAAAGCCTTAAGATTTTCACCACTTCCTGAATGGCAGGAAGAGGGTGGTCTAGAACAGATGACACTCAAAAATCAAAAGACAGAAAATAGAAAATTACAACACGGTTACGAACATTACAAGAATTGGAAAATGAGACACAACACTTTGCTAAACTGCTATTTGGCTTTTCTTTTTTTGGACCCTTCTTTGCTCTTTTGGGGTCTTTTTTTTTTTTTCTTTCCAGTTTCTTTTTTCTTTTTTCCTGGAATTTTTTTTTCTTTTTTTTCGATTTTTTTTTAGCCAGCAGTAGCACAACGAAAATGAAACAAAAAAGACACACGAACGACTTCCCCAAACCTATTCGAAAGAATAGGTTGGAGTACAATATTTACGAGAAAGGAAAAATAAACTCACAACACAAAATTGAAAAACGAAAAACACGTCTAATGATAGTGTAACCCCCTCCCCAAACCTATTCGGAAGAATAGGTTGCAAACAAAGGATCACACAATCTCACACTACCTCCTTTCTAGATATTTAGCAATCTCAAAGCATGGTGAAGACTTGTTGCCTCTTAGGTATATAATTACTCCGGAAAACAACCATAAGACCCTAACATGCATCATCCTATTATAAAGGCCTTCGTGAACCGCAGTAGAGAAAACACCACTAAGTGATGTCGAGACTACCAAGCTTAACTAAGTGCAATACATAAATGTGACAAGCCAAGCGAGAAAAACCTCAAACAAATTCATAGAGATGAAGCATATGATTAATGTCATAATTAGTTAATCTACCCAATAAAAAAGTTCAAAAAATTTGGCAATAAACTCACCATAAAACATGCAACACTATCCTAGGATGAATGTAGTGTATGCAACTAAATACTAAGAAAGCGGTAAACGTGCAAATGCAAACAAAAGGTTTCACGAGTAATCATAAGCAAAACAAGTATACGAATACCCAGCGATAATCCCCCTCCCAAACCTGAACGTCGTCGCTCGTCCCGAACGTCGAAAGTAGATTTAAGGTGAGAGCTAAACTTGTACCTGTAACCTATAGTACTCAAAGAAACTCGTGAGAAACCAAAAACATACGAAAATATAAAATAAAACACAATGATATGCATGCAATAAAGCGGTAAAAAAGCGATAAAAACTCCGGGTTGCCTCCCGGATAGCGTCATTGTTTATAGTCTTTGACTCGACTCCTTCTTGCGCCTAGCTCTTCTTCTTGAGGGTACTAGACTTCCCCTTCATGGATCTTCTCCTCATGCCACGAACCTGTGAATAAGAATGAACATAGACAGCAAGACCACATTAGTTAACAGTGTGAGAAGCATTGAAGTGATCAGGTGGATCAGATATGGATCGCAACACATGTCGCTTGCCATCCACCTCAATGGTGCAAGTCCTTCGGTAGATGTCTATCACGGAGCGTAGTTTGGTCAAGAACGTTCGCCCCAAGAGAACAACATCCCCCATCCCAGGTGTAGACGTTGGCATAACTACAAAATTGGTGTACACAGAAGCTTCACCAATCTTAACCAATACGTTCTTCACAACGCCTTCGGGTCTCACAAAGGATCCATCCGCTAGTTGCACAATGGACTTATGCTTCGAAAGTTCTCCAAGGCCACTCTTCTCAAACACATTCATGGGTAGCACATTCGAGTAAGATCCCGTATCTAGTGTAGCACGGACGTCATCGAGACTACCAATCCCAACCTTATCATCAAAGCTATCAGAATTGGTTTAGGATCCTTAGGTTCTTCATTACTTACGTTTGAGTCCCAGATCTTTATCTTCCTCCTTGGCCAATGGAGGCTCGTCTTTTGCACCACACTCGCACGCAACAACTTGCTTAATGGTGATTTCCACTGGAAGATCTCCCACCAAGTTGATCGACATGGACCTCTCAGTGCTGCTATGTAACTTCCCTTGCTCTCTACTAGCTCTAACTTCCAATTGATCTAGACGAGCATTGATCTTTGCCGAATCCTCCTCGTCTCTCTTCAAAAACACTTGGGTGAAATCCACCAATTTCTGTAAATTATCCAAGAGAGTTGCTGACTTGGATGTAGATGCTTCGACCTTAGGGGTAGGATTACTACGGTTTACCTAGTGAACATCTTCTCGTGCTAGATCTGATCTACACATATGAGCCCCATGCCCATAATTCTTGCACACCCTACATACCTCGTTGGAGAGAGATGTTCCGATTAGGCCACTTATTGCTTGCCTCATCTGATTGGCGAAACCTTCGAACCTATCGCCACTCACACCATTCACTTCATGCATTGGGATCTCCTGGTTTGGTGGAGCCTCAGGTCCACGCCTCCTAACCATTGCTCTTGGATCCTTGGACTGAGATCCTTTAGCAAGCCTTTCCAAACACGCCCATACATCCTCGGCGGTCTCTTCCCAGATAGTACCACGGCATTGGAAATCCACCACCTGTTGACTCTCATATGTGAGTCCATTGTAGAAGTGCTGGACAAGATCAGGAAGCTCAAAGCCATGGTGTGGACACTTGTGCATGAGGTCCTTGAACCTCTCGAAAGAGGTGTAGATGGTCTCATCATAGTCCTGTTTGAATCCAGTGATTTGCGCCTTAAGCGCGGTAGTCAATGTAGTGAGGAAAGTATTTCTCCATAAAAGCAGAATACACCTTGTCCCAGGTGTCTAGTGATCCGGCTTCCAGAGAGCCTAACCATGCCTTGGCTTTATCACCAAGCGCCATAGCAAAAACCTTCATCCTCAGCTCATCGTCCGTTATCCCTGCTCCAGGCCTTGGAACCCATAGAACCTCGGGAGTTGCTGGAACATGCAACATTTGATTTCCAAATCACGAGTTGCAGCAGAAAGAACAATAGCCGGACCTCTCATCAGTGCTCTGTTGGGTTGAACCCATGATTTCAAAAGTGGGCGAGCCATCACAAGACCTGAATATCTGCGACAAGCTAGGAAAGGAGTATCAGAGAGAGATTAAATAGGAAAACTAAAACTACTAGAACTAGGAATTGAATGCTGAAAATATAAACAAATTAAACAGAAAAAAGGAGTATAGTCCCCGGCAGCGGCGCCAATTTGATGAACGCGTGGATGTCGGGTCCAACGTATCAAATAAATTTGTTATTTAGCCAAAGGCAATTCACAACTACAACGAAAACCATAGTGTAGCAGTAGAATGATCTCGAGTGTCGATCTCTAAGGACTATAACTAGCTTTATCTAATCTAATTTAGAATATAAAGACGACAGACGATATAGCAAAGGTTTTTCTTAACAGATAATGGAGATTGGTGATAGTATGGTCCTTCAAAGCATAACGTGTTAATAATCAGCGTAAATTCCTCGGTTTTGCATGGAGATCTTTGATCAATAAATTGTCCTGTTGTAATTATCAAACACTACGAAGATATAGATTTTGATAGGTCAAAGACCAATGAATTGCCCAATTGTGTGCAATAATTCATCAACAATACGAAGATAGAGATTTAGATAGATCAAAGAAATAAAGCAATAACACGGAGTATAATGCGCGATATAGCCATTAGCATAATTATCAACCCTTCGCTAAGAATTCACATACTATCACCAACGAGAAGTTTAGCTACTCATAGTTGTCATGCAATCAACAGAAATCATAGAAGAAGACATATTGAAAGATATATAAAAATAAGTAGAAAAACTGTAAGATACAATGTTACCGAAGGTTGTCAGTCTCCGAAGAATCGCGATCTTACAAGCTCCAAACTGCTATGAAAAAGTATCTCCTAAGCTATGAACCCCAGAACAGGCTCTGGGAAGTTCCTACCTAAAACTACAGAGAAAGGTGAGAGAATAGGTCTGGAAAAGTATAAAAATCGGAGAAAAACTGAGCAACTATATAGTATTCGAATTAGTGTGGGGCGAAGGGCCCCACACACCGGGCGAGTCGCCTGGTGTGGGGCGATTCGCCCCACATCTCGGGCGATTCGCCCGGGAGAAAATCTCGGGAATTTACGCGTTTTCGACGCGTTTTTGGATTTCTTCCCCTTTTCGGACTCGGTTTCTGACTTCTAGTGGCCTTCTAACCTCCAGATTCGACCCCTAGACTCCAAATCCTATCCGAAAACCTTCAGATACTCCAAATAGGCTTCTGGAACACCAATTCCTTGTCAACTTCAATATAATTTCCCGGAAAACCTCGTTTTTCAACCAAAACCTGTAAAATAAAAACTAAAGGGAAACGTGACATTATTCTAATAAAATGCACTAAAATATAGCTAATTTAACATAGAGGATAGCTAAATTAGGTGAAAAAGACTCAAATGAAAGTGTAAAATACACATTCATCATGAATCTCGAACTCGGACTTAGGATAAATTGGACTGGTTAACGTGAGGTTTTGGACTGTTGGTATTGTTTGTTCGTTTGTGTGTTGACCGAGTTTGACCATTCGAGGTCTTTTAGTCTCTAACTTGGTTGTTTGTGGACTGATTCAAACTTGAAAACTGAACGGGACTGTTTGTGACTAACCTGAACTCTGTTTAGTTCGTTGGAATTGCATATTAGGTTCTAGTTTCTGTTGGGGTCATTTGGGAATTTCTGAAAACTGTAAGGACCTGTTTGTAATTTTTGGGTTGACCTTAGTTGACTGGCAGAGGACCTGACTACGAACTTTGTAATTTTAGTGGCCTGTTTTGAATGAGTTGAAAAACCTATGAGACTTGTTTGGTTTTCTGAAGCTTAAAGAGGGGTTATTCTGTAAATTTACCTCAAGGGCAGAATAGTAATTTCACTTCTATACATTATGTTACTCGTATTAAGATGGTTCTGTTTTCTGAAAAAGGTTATTCTGTTTCAATTCTAGTACTGAGAGTTACTTCTGTAAATTCAAACTGAGGTTAAAGGTCCTTTTTAAAAGTTGTTCAGGTTTAAATGCGTTTTGTTTGATATTAAGATACAAGTTGACTTGCTAGCATAGTGGTCTGTGAGTTAGAGTTTAACATAGAGGTCCCAAGTTCGAATTCCACCTTCGCCACCTTTCCTTCGACCTTTTTTAGCTTTTACCGTTTTGACTTTTGTTCCGATTTCTAGTTAGTAACTAGACGTTTTCTATTTAGGTGCTTCGTCCGTTAGCCAGTAGTTCGATGTACCTTTTTGTGGTTCTTGCGTGCAAGGTTTAAGGTGAGTGTTCACCCCAAAGTTATTTATTTGCAAAACCTGGAAGGCAATGTGTTATGTATGTATGTATGTATATATTTACGTGTATTGTATTCTGTATGCTTCCACAACTCTATGTAGTCCTAAGTATGACTATTTTCTGCATCCACCTTTAAGACTGTACTCTATTTTTGTGCTAACTCTTCTACAGGATTGCTCGATTTCTCGAGCTCTGTTGTGTTATTGTTTGTTCTGCTCTGTTGTCTGTTCTGTCTGTTTCTGTTAGGAAACTTGTAATTTTGATGAGCAATTAACCATGCTAAATTAAGAAAAGTCCAGTAACTAGTACTCTTAAGGTCCATAGGAATTTAGAATTTTAAGGACATTGTACCAGAGGAACGTTTGCTGAAGACTTAGAGTAGGTGCTAGATAGGTTAGTTTTACCGCTTATGATGTATCTTGTTTTCTGAAAAGAAATACAACCTATTGAAGCATTTGCTGATGATGTACTTTGCTTTCACAAACAAACTATTGAAGCATTTAGAACCGTTCAGAAACTTGAAGAATTCGAAGAACTGAAGACTAGAAGATTTCTGAAGACCGGTATCTACAAAGGCACATGTTGCTCAGAAAGTGGAAACTTCAGCAACAGCTTGCATAAGTAAAAATCTAAACGACAGAGTAGGTTGTGCTTGCTGAAACTGAGACTGACCACTTGCTGATGAACATTTGTGACCTCCTTGCTGAAAGTACTTGCATTTGCGCTCCAACGTTAATGTTTGAATTTCATTCAAATGAACATTAAATTCAAAGCATGCACGCGAAGGACATGAAGACTAGAAGACAAATAAAGGACGCTGCTGAAAGTACAAAAGCAAGATAGTGACATCTTAAGGAACAAAAGCCTTAGAATTTGAAATTCAAACGGCTCCTTGATTCACTATAAATAGAGGTCATCCGGAAAAGAGTTGAAGTGTGTCAACAACGTGATCAAACACTCACTTGTGCTTAAACTCACATACCCTTCAAACACTCTTTACTGCCATTGATCCGTTCCAAGACTTAAAGCTTGAAAAAGCTACTTGTGAAGAAGTAGAACTTACACGACTAAGAAATTAGTTAAAGTGTTCTTTCTTTCGAACAAGAACAAGTCTTGACACCAAAAACAATCAAACTTGTTTACTGCAAAGTATTCAAAGTTTTGTTTCTTAGATTACTTGTTGTAACTGAATAAGTTATAATTAAGTTATCTCATCCCAAACCTCTCTAACTGAAAATACACCCTTTCAGGCGTGATATTCAGGGGGAACTTAATCGAGCATAGTGTTGCTGATTAAAAGTCCCAAGTTTGGTGGAGAACAAGGTTTCATTCTCTAGTTAGGTTGGAAACGAAGCAAGTCTGCTTTGGTTTCTGTTTGAATCGCTCTAGATAGGTGTTGTAAGGAACCTCAAACTTGTCTTAGTGGATTCAGTCCTAGAAAGGACAAAGTGGATTAGTTGAGAGATTACGCCACTCTCAGATACCACTATAAAAGTGTTTGTGTGATTTACTTACTGCATTTAGTTTTCAGCAAAGCATATCTATCTGTACACAGTCACTCACTCCACTTGCTGAAACTATCACTTACTGACAAAGCACTTATTGTATCAAAGACTTCCGCTCTCTGATTTTAAGTATCAGCAAAACTCGTTACTGAGAAGTAACTTGCGCTTGCTGAGAAAGTTAAGTATCAGCAAACTCATTACTGAAAAGTAATAAGTCCTTGATGAGAAAGTTTTTTAAACGACGAAAGTTTGAAAAGACTATTCACCCCCCCCCCCTCTAGTCTTCTCTTGTTGTTTAAAGGGACCAACAAGTGGTATCAGAGCTGGAGGTTCTTTAACCTTCAGCACTGAACCTAGATCCCCTTAGGTGCTTTCCGTAAATCACTCTCACTTGATCAAGTTTGGTACTCTTTTGCTGACAGGATGTCTTTAGGAGACGCTCCCTTGCTGAAGCTGGAAAACTACGAAAAATGGCGAAACAACATGATGCTACATCTTGAGGCCATTAGTTATGAGATGGTTACTGTCATTAATGATGGACCTATCAAAATCACTAATGTTGAGAGAAGTTTTCCTCACAAAACCATGGAAGCTGGAAAGGAAACTATCTTAGGCGAACCAGTTGATACTGTCGTTCCAAAACCAAGAGAGGAATGGACTTCCGACGAAGCCAAGAGATTCCGTCTTGATGGCCAAGCAAGAAACATCATCATTCGATCAACTCTGGATACTATACAGTGCAAACTGTGGGGTGCTAAAACTGCTAAGGAAGCTTGGAAAATGGTTCAAGATCTTTGTGCTGGATCTGGCAAAACCAAGGAAAACAAACTCGAAGTGCTGAAGTTAAAGTTCCAGAACTTTAAACAAGGTACAAATGAGTCACTGGAAGACTTGGACTTCAGATTCACAACTCTAGTTAGTGAGTGAGATGGCAGCCTTGGGTGTTGGAAATCTTTACTCAGATTTTGAGAAGGTGAAAACCATCATCAGAAGTCTGAACCAAGAATGGATCCGCACTCAGAACTTCTACTACAATCAAGGAATGCCACACATTACACCAACATAGTTGTTCTCTCATCTTGCTACTGTCAACTACGAAACAAAGCAAAGAGAAAATGTGTTTGCTGAAAAATCGCAAAACATTGCTCTTGCTGCAAAGCCGTCATCTTCTGAAAAGAAGAATGATAAAGAGTCTGCTGATGAAAATGCTTTGGTTGTTAAAAACATGAAGAAATTCATCAGTAAGGAACTCGAAAGGCGAAAAGCAAAAGAGAAGCTGAAAAAGCATCTTGGTAACAACTACCATAAGTACAAGAATGAGACTAGCTCGCTGAACAAGCAAGCTCAGCAAGCAACCTCGTCAGAAGAACCAGCCGTTGGAAATGATCTCTGCTTTTACTACAAAAAGCCTGGACACTTCAAAGCAAATTGTCCTTTGCTGAAAGGCAAATCTGCTGAAAAGAAGAAGAAGTTCAAAAGAGCTTTTATTGCTGAAGAAAAGAAAAAGCTTCAAGCAAAAATCGATGCATTGTGCATTGATACTAGCTCCGAAGACAGTGAGGAAGAAAGCTCAAACACTGACGATGAAGAAACCAATCTTGACGTAGAGATTTGCAAGGAAGTGTGTGGAATAGCTATGGAAGCTTATCCAGATGTGTCAAACTACGAGTTCTGCCTCATGGCCGGTCAGGTAAACAATCCTACCTATGACTCTGACTCAGAAAGTGAAGACAAGATTGACCTTGACAAGATTCAAGGAGAAATCGAAAGATTTGAGAAAACTCTGAGCAAACAGCAAGAGAAACTACAGAATGCTGAAACTCTGACCAAGCGGACTACTGAAAAGTATGTCTTGCTGAAAGAAGAGACAGTAGAGAAGGATGCTGAAATAAAGCGTCTCAAGAAGTTGATTGCTGAAGCTACATAGAAGAATTCTCAAATGGCAATAGAATTGGAAGAGTATCAGTCCTCAATTCTAAAGTTACTTGCTGAAATCCAAGAAATAAAAAAGATGAAAATCAATTTCAAATCTTATGCTGATGCAAGTAATGTGCTGACTGAACTAAACTCTTATTTGAGAGATCCATCTCAGAAAGAAGGTTTAGGTGCAACGTATGAAGGTGATGACGTAATAATCTTGAGTAAAGACAAATTACCGATTTCCTTTGTACGCGCTACTGATAGTGGTCAACCAGAACTCTATCAGTTTGGTCAATCTAAGGTTGCTGAAAAATGCAATCAAGTACCTACGACCGTAAAGCCCGCTGTTGCTACTCAAAGTAACAAGACTTTAAAAGGAAAACAGATTGCTGAAAAGCAAACTGTAAAGAAGAAGGATGCTGTAAAGCATTCTGCCAAACAAGTTGCTGAAAAGAAATTTGTTAAGTCAAAAGGCAAGATTACTAAAAGTAATCAGAAGACCTTTGCTGACAAACCTGAATCAAGTAAGGTTGCTGACACAAAAGCTCAGCATTCTCCGAAAAATGGACTCGGTTTTAAAACCAAGCAAAGTCAACTTTTTCACGAGTATAAGCAAAGTCAGCAAAGATACTTCAAAGAGATGAACAAAATCAAGCCTAAGAGTTCTGAAAAGACTCTAAATGCTAGGGCTAGAATGAACCTTGCTAGAAAAGAACTTACTAAAAACTATGTTCAGCAAAAAGGTCAATGATGAATGTGTATTTTACACTTTCATTCGAGTCTTTTTTTCACCAATTTAGCTATCCTCTATGTTAATTTAGCTATATTTTAGTGCATTTTTTAGAATAGTGTCACGTTTCCCTTTAGTTTGTATTTTACAGGTTTTGAGTGAAAAACGAGGTTTACCGGGCAATTATATTGAAGTAGACAAGGAATTGGTGTTCCGAAGGCCTATTTGGAGTATCCAGAAAATTCCGGATAGGATTTGAAGTCTAGAGGTCGAGTCTGAAGGCTAAAAGGTCACTAGAAGGCAAAACTGAGTCCGAAAAGGAGAAGAAATCCAAGAACGTGTCGAAAACGCGTTTCTGGCCGCCAGAACTTCCCGGGCGAGTCGCCCGGGACGTGGGGCGAATCGCCCCACACCAGGCGAATTGCCCGGTGTTCGCCCCACACATGCCGAACCACTATATATAGTTGCTCAGTTTTCCCTGTTTTTCATACTTTCTCAGACCTTTTCTCTCACCTTTCTTAGTAGTTTTAGGTAGGAATTCTCCAGAGCCTGTTCTGGGGGTTCTTAGCTTAGGAGATACTTTTTCTTAGCGTTTTGGAGCTTGTAAGATCGCGATTCTTCGGAGATTGACAACCTTCGGTAACATTGTATCTTACAGTTTTTCTATTTATATTTATATATCTTTCATCATGTTTTCATTCATTCGTGGTATGATTTCTGTTAATTGCATGACATCTATGAGTAGCTAAACTTCTCGTTGGTGATAGTATGTGATTTCTTAGCGAAGGGTTAATAATTATGCTAATGGCTATATCGCGCATTATACCTAGAGTTATTGCTTTATTTCTTTGATCTATCTAAATCTCTATCTTCGTAGTGTTGAATAATTACGGAACACAATTGGACAATTCATTGATTAAAGATCTCTATGCAAAACCAGGGAATTTATGCATGATTATTAACCTGCTATGCTTTGAATGACCATATTATCACCAATCTCCATTATATGCTAAGAAAAACCTGTGCTAAGACGTCTGTTGATTTATATTCTTAAGTTAGATTAGATAAATCTAGTTATAGTCCTTAGAGATCGACACTCGAAGTTATTCTACTGCTACACTACGGTTTTCGTTGTAGTTGTGAATTGCCTTTGGCTTATTACAAATTTATTTGATTAATTAGAATCTGACGAATTCCGGTTCATCAAATTGGCGCCGTTGCCGGGGACTATACTCCTTTTTTCTGTTTAGCTTTTATATATTTTCAGCATTCAATTCCTAGAATTAGTAGTTTAGTTTATTTTGTTTTTTTCTTGATACTATTTTCAAATTTATCTCGATTTGTCGTTGAATTTCAGATTTGACGATTTCTAACAGGACTGATTTTCGGTTGTGAGTTACTTCTGTCACAGATATTCAGGTCTTGTGATGGCTCGACCACTTTTGAAATCATGGGTTCAACCCAACAAAGCACTGATGGGAGGTCCGGCTATTGTTCTTTCTGCTGCAACTCGAGATTTGGAAATCAAAAGTTGCATGTTCCAGCAACTCCCGAGGTTCTATGGGTTGGCTAGGGAGGATGTTATGGGATACTTGAATGATATTGACAATTTTGTCAACAATCTTCCAAGGCCCGGAGCAAGGATAACGGATGATGAGCTGAGGATGAAGGTTTTTGCTATGGGGCTTGGTGATAAAGCCAAGGCATGGTTAGGCTCTCTGGAAGCCGGATCACTAGACACCTGGGCCAAGGTGTATTCTGCTTTTATGGAGAAATATTTTCCCCATACTTTGACCGCCGCGCTGAAGGCGCAAATTACTGGTTTCAAGCAAGACTATGATGAGACCATCTACACCGCTTTTGAGAGGTTCAAGGACCTCAAGCACAAGTGTCCACACCATGGTTTTGAGGTTCCTGATCTTGTCCAACACTTCTACAATGGACTCACATATGAGAGTCAACAGGTGGTAGATTTCCAATGCCGTGGTACTATCTGGGAAGAGACCGTCGAGGATGTGTGGGCGTGTTTCGAAAGGCTTGCTAAAGGATCTTAGTTCAAGGATCCAAGAGCAATGGTTAGGAGGCGTGGACCTGAGGCTCCACCCAACCAGGAGATCCCAATGCATGAAGTGAATGGTGTGAGTGGCGATAGGTTCGAAGGTTTCGCCAATCAGATGAGGCAAGCTCTAAGTGGCCTAATCGGAACATCTCTCTCCAACGAGGTATGTGGGCTGTGCAAGAATTATGGGCATGGGGCTCATATGTGTAGATCAGATCTAGCACGAGAAGATGTTCACTGGGTAAACCATAGTAATCCTACTCCTAAGGTCGAAGCATCTACATCCAAGTCAGAAACTCTCTTGGATAATCTACAGAAATTGGTGGATTTCACCCAAGTGTTTTTGAAGAGATACGAGGAGGATTCGGAGAAGATCAATGCTCGTCTGGATCAATTGGAAGCTAGAGCTAATGGAGAGCAGGGGAAGTTACATAGCAACACTGAGAGGTCCATGTCGATCAACTTGGTGGGAGATCTTCCGGTGGAAATCACCATTAAGCAAGTTGCTGCGTGCGAGTGTGGTGCAAAAGACGAGCCTCCATTGGCCAAGGAGGAAGATAAAGATCTGGGACTCAACGTAAGTAATGAAGAACCTAAGGATCCTGAACCAATTCCTGACAGCTTTGATGTTAAGGTTGGGATTGGTAGTCTCGATGACGTCCGTGCTACACTAGATACGGGATCTTACTCGAATGTGCTACCCATGAATGTGTTTGAGAAGAGTGGCCTTGGAGAGCTTTCGAAGCATAAGGCCATTGTGCAACTAGCGGATGGATCCTTTGTACGACCCGAAGGCATTGTGAAGAATGTATTGGTTAAGATTGGTGAAGCTTTTGTGTACACCAATTTCGTTGTGATGCCGGCGTCTACACCTGGGATGAGTGATGTCGTTCTCTTGGGGCAAACCTTCTTGACCAATCTACGCTCCGTAATCGACATCTATCGAAGAACTTGCACGATTGAGGTGGATGGCAAGCAACATGTATTGCGAGCCATATCTGATCCTAGTCCTCGTTTAATGCTTCTCATACTATTAACTATTTTGGTCTTGCTGTGTATGTCCATTCTCATTCTCAGGTACTAGGTATGAGGAAGAGATCAATGAAGGGGAAGTCAAGTACCCGTAAGGGCAAGACCTAAGGAGCGCGAAGAAGTCGAGTCAGAGACTTTTTAAACAATGGCGCTATCCGGGAGGCAACCCGGAGTTTTATCGCTTTCTTTCATTGCATGCATATTTATTTTTCGTATGTTTTTGGTGATAAAATAGGTTTTAAGATGATAATTTTGCATTTTGGGAGGAAAAAGGCGTCCTCATGTGGGGCGATTCGCTTGGCAAGACCAGGCCGCCTGGGACGTTCTGGACGCCCCAGGCGAATCGCCCCGCACCTGGGGCGGTTCGCCCCGGGTGTCCAGAAACCCGGAGGTCCGGATTTTCGTTCGGATCCCCATTTTTCTCCTATTATGCTAAATTATTGATCTTTTTACTTCTTTTATCGCCCGTTTTGGTTTCTCACGAGTTTCCTTGAGTCCTATAAGTTACAGGTACAAGTTAGCTCTCACCTTAAATCCACTTTCGACGTTCGTGACGAGCGACGACGTTCAGGTTTGGGGAGGGGTTATCGTTGGGTATTTCTATACTTGTTTTGCTTATGATTACTCGTGAAACCTTTTGTTTGCATTTGCATTTGCACGTTTATTGCTTTCTTAGTATTTAGTTGCATACACTACATTCATCCTAGTATAGTTTTGCATGTTTTTTTTTGTGGAGTTTATTGCCAAATTTTTTGAAGTTTTTTATTGGGTAGATTAACTAATTATGACATTAAACATATGCTTCATCTCTATGAATTTGTTTGAGGTTTTTCTTGTTTGGCTTGTCACATTTATATATTGCACTTAGTTAAGCTTGGTAGTCTCGACATCACTTAGTGGTGTTTTCTCTACTGCGGTTCACGAATGCCTTTATAATAGGATGATGCATGTTAGGATCTTATGGTTGTTTTTCCGACTAATTATGTACCTAAGAGGCAACAAGTCTTCACCTTGCTTTGAGATTGCTAAATGCCTAGGAAGGAGGTAGTGTGAGATTGTGTGATCCTTTGTTTGCAACCTATTCTTTCGAATAGGTTTGGGGAGGGGGTTACACTATCATTAGACTTGTTTTTTCATTTTTTAGTGTGTTGTGAGTTTATTTTTCCTTTTTCGTAAATTTTGTACTCCAACCTATTCTTTCGAATAGGTTTGGGGAGGTCGTTTGTGTGTCATTTTTATTTCTTTTTTGTTGTGCTACTGCTGGCTAAAAAAAAATCGAAAAAAAAGAAAAATTCCAGGAAAAAGAAAAGAAAACTGGAAAAGAAAAGACCCCAAAAAAAGAAAAGAAGGGTCCCAAAAAAAAAACCAAAAAGCAGTTTAGCAAAGTGTTGTGTCTCATTTTTCAATTCTTGTAATCTTCGTAATCGTGTTGTACTTTTTGTCTTTTTGTTTGAGTGTGATCTGTTCTAGACCACCATCGTCCCGCCATTCAGGAAGTGGTGAACAGCTTAAGGCTTTGCTTGAGAGATGGGTAGAATAGGGGAGTGTTATCTTTTTTAGGGAACCCTCCTTCGTTTGATGAGAGCCAGTATTGGTTCGACCTCTTTGAGGAAAAGTCTTAACTTGGTGAACACTAGTAAGTCCTCAGATTCATAGGCACGGGACAACCATTCGTATGCTAACATGTTTCATTACGTCATCACTGACTAGGTCCAGGTAGAGAATGTTACGAGAGAGTATCTTGTCTTGACATAAGTGCTTATGTGAATGTGTAGGAGTCAATCGAGGCATTCTTCAACCTATATTCATGTTATGATTTGTATGGTTTTTGTTCATATGTTTTTTGATAGATTCAATAGATTAGTTCATTTCATTTGGCATGAGACTCCATTTTTGTGTTGCATTGTTTTTTTGCATTAGAGTCTAGCTTAGTTGCTTGAGGACAAGCAAAGGTTCGGTTTGGGGAGTTTGATGAATGTGTATTTTACACTTTCATTCGAGTCTTTTTTTCACCAATTTAGCTATCCTCTATGTTAATTTAGCTATATTTTAGTGCATTTTACTAGAATAGTGTCACGTTTCCCTTTAGTTTGTATTTTACAGGTTTTGAGTGAAAAACGAGGTTTACCGGGCAATTATATTGAAGTAGACAAGGAATTGGTGTTCCGAAGGCCTATTTGGAGTATCCAGAAGATTCCTGATAGGATTTTAAGTCTAGAGGTCGAGTCTGAATGCTAAAAGGTCACTAGAAGGCAAAAACCGAGTTCGAAAAGGAGAAGAAATCCAAAAACGCGTCGAAAACGCGTTTCTAGCCGCCAGAACTTCCTGGGCGAGTCGCCCGGGACGTGGGGCTAATCGCCCCACACCTGCCGAACCACAATATATAGTTGTTCAGTTTTCTCCGTTTTTCATACTTTCTCAGACCTTTTCTCTCACCTCTCTTAGTAGTTTTAGGTAGGAATTCTCCAGAGCCTGTTCTAGGGGTTCTTAGCTTAGGAGATACTTTTTGTTAGCGTTTTGGAGCTTGTAAGATTGCGATTGTTCGGAGATGGACAACCTTCGGTAACATTGTATCTTACAGTTTTTCTGTTTATATTTATATATCTTTCATCATGTTTTCATTCATTCGTGGTATGATTTCTGTTGATTGCATGACATCTATGAGTAGCTAAACTTCTCGTTGGTGATAGTATGTGATTTCTTAGCGAAGGGTTAATAATTATGCTAATGGCTATATCGCGCATTATACCTAGAGTTATTGCTTTATTTCTTTGATCTATCTAAGTCTCTATCTTCGTAGTGTTGAATAATTACGGAACACAATTGGACAATTCATTGATTAAAGATCTCTATGCAAAACCAGGGAATTTATGCATGATTATTAACCTGCTATGCTTTGAATGACCATACTATCACCAATCTCCATTATCTGCTAAGAAAAACCTTTGCTAAGACGTCTGTTGATTTATATTCTTAAGTTAGACTAGATAAAGCTAGTTATAGTCCTTAGAGATCGACACTCGAGGTTATTCTACTGCTACACTACGGTTTTCGTTGTAGTTGTGAATTGCCTTTGGCTTATTACAAATTTATTTGATTAATTAGAATCTGACAAATTCCGGTTCATCAGTCAACCAAGCAAGACACCACATCAGAAAGTGGACTTTTGGCTCAAAACCTTCTAGTTCCTCAGCAAGTAGAAAACAAGTCAAAGTTGAAAAACTTAAGACTTGGGTTTCCACTGGACGCATTCTTGAACATGTTAATGGACATCCAATATTGGATAATTAACTTGTTTGCTCTTGATTGTGCAGACTTCAGCCACGGAGACAAACGATGCAATCTGGCACTTTGACAGTGGTTGTGGGAAAGCACATGACGGGCAACAAAAATAACCTTATAAACTATAGACGGTGGTCTAAAGGTCCAACAATAAGGTTTGCTGGTGGAGGCTCTAGTTCTACAAAAGGCTTTGGTGACATGAAGTTAGGATGCATTACCATTACGGGAGTTCTTTATGTCAAAAATCTCAAGTTTAATCTTTTCAGCATGAGTCAATTTGCTGACAAAGGATACTTCATCAAAATCAAAAGTGATGAATGTAAACTTATAGATTTCGAGACAAAGAAGGTTATTATGATTGCAAGAAGATCAGGAGGCTTGTACACCGTAGATTGATCTTCAGCAATCATTGAAAAAGGCCTTGTCTCAGATCATGATTGCCTTGCTGAAAAAGCATGGTTATGGCATAAACGAACAAGTCATCTAAACTTCAAGACGCTAAATAAGCTGTCTAAAAAGGCACTTGTAGTTGGATTGCCTAAGTTTACTTTTAAGAAGGATGGTGTTTGCAATGCATGTCAGCAAGGAAAGTAAACCAAATATTCTTTTAAAAACAAGGCAGTACCGTCAACTACAAAACCTTTACAACTCTTGCACATGGACTTATTTGAATCTTCTTCAACAAGCTATGCTGCTAATAAGTATGGTCTGGTGATGGTAGATGACTATTCAAGATTCACTTGGGTAGTATTTATCAAGCACAAATATGAAACAAGGACTGAAATACCTAACTTGCTGAATAAGCTTGAAGTCATGAAAAATGACAAGGTAAAAGTCATAAGGACAGACTATGGTACTGAGTTTGTAACCCAGTACATAACTGAGTATTGCTCTTCAAAAGGCATACAACATCAGTTATCCTCAGTAAAGACACCACAACAAAACGGTGTTGCTGAACGGAAGAATCGCACTCTAATAGAAGCCGCAAGAACAATGCTTGCTGACACTGAAATAAGTAAGGCTTACTAGGTTGAAGCGATTAATACCGCCTGTTACACTCAAAACAGATGTCTGATTACTAAGGAATACAACAAAACTCCATATGAATTGTTTGTTGGTAGACCTCCTAATATCACTCATCTAAGAGTATTTGGTTGTAAGTGTTTCGTTCTTAATAACGGTAGAGAATACTTAAGAACATTTCAACCAAAGGCAGACGAAGCGATATTTCTTGGTTACTCCTTGCATAGTAAAGCTTATAGAGTTTACAACAACAAGGCACAAAAGATCAAAGAATCAGTGAATGTTGTATTCTACGAAAAGACAAAAGGAGTGCCTGCTAGAAGAAATATCAGAATGTATGAAAAAGCTAATCATACATGAGCAAAGAACTGAATCTGATACTAGGAAAATCAAGTCAATTGAACTAAATGATGATTCTGACAATGACTCTCCTCCCCCAAGTCATGACAAGATAAATATAGTTCACGAAAAAGAATTTCCAGCAAAAGACGCAGTTGCTCCGGAAGTTGCTGAAACTAAGCAACCTCTCGTGCCTGCTGATGAGTTACCACAATCTAGCAATGCTGAACAAGCAGTTACTGATGAACCAATCTCAGCAGAGACACAAAATACCAGTAGTACTGAACAAGTACATGCTGAAGAGTCACATGCTGATGAGCAAACATATCCAGATCCAACGAGCAGAAAGCCTGTTAACAAATGGATTAGAGATCATCCCTCTACGGATATGATTGGTGATATTGAAAAATGCCAAGTGACTAGATCCAAAGTTTCTGCTACTCATGGACTTGCTGAAGAAGCAAATGTCGTAGAAGTAGAATCGTTGTTCTCTTGCTTTGTTTCAAAAATTGAACCTAAGACCATAGAAGAAGCTCTAAAGCATTCTGAATGGATCAAGGCAATGCAAGAAGAACTGGATCAATTTGAAAGGAACAAAGTCTGGAAACTTGTACCTCTTGCTGAAGGCAAGAAAGCTATTGGTACGAAGTGGGTGTTCAGAAACAAGCTGAGTGAGTCTGGTGAAGTAACAAGAAATAAAGCACGTTTAGTTGCTCAAGGTTACTGTCAGACTGAAGGATTGGACTATGATGAGTCTTATGCACCAGTTGCAAGATTGGATGCAATTAGGCTTTTCATGGCCTTTGCTGCTCACAATGACTTCATTGTTTACCAAATGGATGTTAAAAGTGCATTCTTGAATGGTGAACTTGCTGAAGAAGTCTACTTAGAACAACCCCCTGGCTTTGAACTTCCCTCAGAAACCAAGATGGTATAGAAGCTTCAGAAAGCTGTATATGGTCTAAAGCAAGCACCAAGAGCTTCGTATGATACCTTGGCTAAGTTCTTGCTGGATAATGGTTTCAAGAAAGGTGAAGTTGACAAAACCTTGTTTACCATGAACCAGGATGGTAAAATAATCTTAGTTCAAATTTATATGGATGACATAATATTTGGATCTAAGGACAAGCAACTTTGTGATGATTTTGCCAAACTCATGACAAACAAATTTGAAATTAGTATGATGGGAAAATTGAATTATTTCCTAGGATTGCAAGTCAAGCAACTCAAAGATGGAATATTCATAAATCAAGCAAGTATGCGAAAGAAATGCTCATAAAGTTTAGGATCAAAGAGGAAGAAAAACCTGAAGATCACTTGAGCGTTGGTACCAAATTGGGCTATACTAAAAAAGATAAAAGTGTTGAAGAACACAAGTATAGGAAGCTCATTGGTTTCTTGTTGTACTTAACAGCAAGTAGACCTGACATTCATTATGTTGTTTGTGTGTGTGCAAGATTCCAATCTGATCCAAGAGAATCACACTACAAAAAGGCACTTAAGATACTGAAATATGTCAAAGGTACCGTCAATGTTGAATTATGTGTTAGTAAAAGTGAGAAATTTGCCTCTAAGGCTAAGCAGCGGAAGTTTAAAATTTTAATCTCACTAAAACTGATATGACTATACTTTTTATTAAATTGGAAGAAATCACTTACGTGTCCTCCAGTAGATACGCAAATTGACCGGGTAGCTGTTCCTCAATCTCCAGACAAAGCCTTGCAATCTCCTCGTCCGGCTGGTTGATTTCTTCTTCGTCAGAGATGAAATCTTCGTCAACAAAATCTCCAAGATGGCTCATCAACAGGTTGATTAATTCCTTCGACCTTGGTATCCACGGGCAATGTTTCCACAAGAACGCTAGGAGGTTCTTCTGTGTTTTTGAGCTACTGAGAGAAAGTATTTCCTTTCTGACTATCAGAGAGTATTTTTTCACGTACGTTGGAATAAGACTTATTTTCTTTCTTTCTGATTTAGTCAGTTAGTTTGTTCACAAAATCACGTAAGATTTTTACCAAGTAAATCTTACTGACTAGGAGACTTCTTAAGTCATCAACTGACTAACAAACAGATAAATATTAATTATCTGAGTCAAAAGAGAATTAATTAATTTAGAAAGAAGAAAAAAAAAAAAAAAATATATATATATATATATATATATATATATATATATATATATATATATATATATATATATATATATATATATATATCTATATATATATATATATATATATATATATATATATATATTTATTTATTTCTTTTCCTTTTGCATTAGATCTTTGATTCTAAATTCCGTCCAAATGCACAAGTCTTCAATTAATTATATTTCTAAAATATATTCCACATATAATAAATTAATATTAATTTAATTAATAATAATTCCATTATATATTTATGTATAATAATTAAATATTAATCTAATTAATATTTAATCCAATATACATAGCTCATTTGTAGAAACACCACCTTGAAGTGTGACCCATAGGGCCTTGCATATTAAGCAATAATCTAATCAAGGTCATGATAAATTCCTAGACAATTTATCAGACAATATTAATATGCAAGGAACGTTTGTGAGGAAAACAAACCACCTGTAGCGTAAGGTACTTTGATGATACGGTCCCTTCATTCACGAATACTCGAATGAGTCTAGAATATGGTTATGTGTCTATTCTAATAACTTCATTCATTGTCTCTCAATCTTATTAGTCGATCTATGAATTATGTCCAAACACCATTTTGACATATTCACATACGGTGGCCACCGGTTTTGTGATCGCACTAAATATGAGAAGTGAGTATTCTCTCCTTGTATCTATTACGGAGGAATGAATCCTATCTTAGCCCAATCACTCACACCATATGTTTCCGAATGTACCCAACGCATGCCGTATCTACCCTACTTTAAGAGTGCAAGCGTTGCGCATGGTCAAAGTACATTATTCCACATATGATGTAGTATTGGCCTCAAGTCTAAGGACTACTAACATCACCCTACACACCGATACTACCATAGACACTTAAATAGCTTTACAAAATGATTTCTCGGTTGGGTATGCCAACACTCTCCAAAGTGTCCATATGTTCATCATGAATAACCAAGTTCATTCGTAGCAGTGAGACCTACTATATCCTCGAAAAATCTAATGCAACATATGCTAGCTTCAATCGCATCATTGATATCCCGTATCTCAATGACCTTCAGCTAGTGGCTTATTTTAGGACTTAATTATTGACACACAAGCTCCCGACTAACTTGGTGATTACCTTAAGCCCTTGGGAACATTTTATCGAATAATTCAAACAACCAAATAATGTATTCATAAAAATGTAATGCCAATTGTATTTAATAATGTATAAATAAATAAATAACAATAACTGAATGTGATCAAGTACATATCGTCCCTATCGTAGGTTGTCTCTAGACATATATACTTTCAATCTCCCACTTGGCCTAGAGCCAATCACCTACGTGTCTAACACATATGTTGTTGAAATGTCTAACATGTTATTTCTTTTGCGTATGATGTATTTTATTTTCAGAAAAGAAAATATCTTATTGATGCTTAGCTTTAATGTATCTTATTTTCTGAAAAGGAAATAACCTATTGAAGCATTTGCTGAAGATATATTTTGTTTATTACAAACAAATTATTGAAGCAAATAAGAAACCGGTCAGAATCTTGAAGACTTTTGAAGAATCTGAAGACTTGAAGAAATCGAAGACTTGAAGACTTGAAGATTGCTGAAGACTGGTAAGGCACGTGTTGCTCAGAAAGTGGAATTTTCAGCAACAGCATTGCATAAGTGAAAATTTGAAAGACAGAGTAGGTTGTGCTTGCTGAAACTGAGACTAACCACTTGCTGATGAAACATATGTGACCTCTTGCTGAATGTACGTGAATTTGCGCTCCAATGTTACTGTTTGAATTCTATTCAAATGTGCATTTAATGCAAAGCTTACACACAAAGACTAGAAGACAAACAGAGTTGCTGCTGAAAGTACAAAAAGCAAGATAGTGACATGTTAAGGAACAAAAGTCTTAGGATTTGAAATTCAAACGGCTCCTTACTTGCACTATAAATAGAGGTCATCCGGCAAAGAGTTGAAGTTTGTCAACAACGTGATCAAACTCTCACTTGTGCTTTAAAACTCACAAACCTTCAAACACTCTTACTGCCATTGATCCGTTCCAAGACTTAAAGCTTGAAAAAACTGCTTGTGAAGAAGTAGAACAAACTCGGCTAAGAAATTAGTTAAGTGTTCTTTCTTTCAAACAAGAACGAGTCTTGACACCAGAAACAATCAAACTTGTTTACTGCAAAGTATTCCAAGTTGTGTTTCTTAGATTACTTGTTGTAACTGAATAAGTTATAATTAAGTCATCTCACCCCAAAACTCTCTAACTGAAAATACATCCTTTCAGGCGTGATATTCAGGGGGAACTTAATCGAGCATAGTTTTGCTGATTAAAAGTACCAAGTTTGGTGGAGAACAAGGTTGAGTTCTCTAGTTTAGGTTGGATACGAAGCAAGTGTGCTTTGGTATCTGTTGAATCGCTTTAGATAGGAGATTGTAAGGAACCTCAATCATATCTTAGTGGATTCAGTAGTTGAGAGATTACGCCACTCTCAGATACCACTATAAAAGTGCTTGTGTGATTTACTTACTGTACTTAGCTTTCAGCAAATTATATCTGTTTGTACACAGTCACTCACCTCACTTGCTGAAATCTTTACTTGCTGAAAAAGTACTTATTGTTTCAAAGACTTCCGCTCTCTGATTTTAAGTATCAGCAAACCAAGCTACTGTAAAGTAACTTACGCTTGCTGAGAAAGTTAAGTATCAGCAAACTCATTACTGAAAAGTAATAAGCACTTGCTGAGAAAGTTTTAAACGACAAAAGTTTGAAAAGACTATTCACCCCCCCTCTAGTCTTTTCTTGTTGTTTAAAGGGACCAACAAGTGGTATCAGAGCAGGAGGTTCTTTAGCCTTCTGCACTGAACCTAGATCCCCTTAAGTGCTTTCCGTAAATCACTCTCACTTGATCAGTTTAGTAGTGCTTTGCTGACAGGATGTCTTTAGGAGATGCTCCCTTGCTGAAGCTGGAAAATTACGAGAAATGGCGAAACAACATGATGCTACATCTTGAGGCCATTAGTGATGAGATGGTAACCATCATTAATGATGGACCTATCAAGATCACTAAAATTGAAAGGAGTTTCCCTCACAAGACCACTGAAGCTGGGAAGGAAACCATCCTTGGCGAACCATCAGATACTGTTGTGCCAAAACCAAGAGAGGAATGGACTTCTGATGAAGCTAAGAAATTCCGTCTTGATGGCCAAGCAAGAAATATCATCATCAGATCAACTCCGGATACCATACAGTGCAAACTGTGGGGTTCTAAGACTGCTAAGGAGGCTTGGAAAATGGTTCAAGATCTTTGTGCTGGATCTGACAAGACCAAGGAAAACAAACTTGAAGTACTTAAGCTAAAGTTTCAAAACTTTAAGCAAAGTGCAAATGAGTCACTGGAAGACTTGGACTTCAGATTCACAACTCTTGTTAGTGAAATGGCAGCGCTGGGTGTTGGAAACCTTTATTCAGATTCTGAGAAAGTGAAAACTATCATCAGAAGTTTGAATCAAGAATGGATCCACACTCAGAATTTCTATTATAATCACGGAATGCCAGACATCACACCAACAGAGTTGTTCTCTCATCTTGCTACTGTCAACTATGAGACAAAGCAAAGAGAAAATGTGTTTGCTGAAAAATCGCAAAACATTGCTCTTGCTGCAAAGCCGTCATCTTCTGAAAAGAAGAATGATAAAGAGCCTGTTGATGAAAATGCTTTAGTTGTTAAAAACATGAAGAAGTTCATCAGTAAGGAACTTGAAAGGCGAAAAGCAAAAGAGAAGCTGAAAAAGCATCTTGGTAACAACTACCATAAGTACAAGAATGATACTAGCTCGCTGAACAAGCAAGCTCAGCAAGCTACTTCATCAGAAGAGTCAGCAGTTGGAAATGATCTATGTTTTTACTGCAAAAAGCCTAGACACTTCAAAGCTAATTGCCCTTTGCTGAAAGGCAAATCTGCTGAAAAGAAGAAGAAGTTCAAAAGAGCTTTTATTGCTGAAGAAAAGAAGAAGCTTCAAGCAAAAATCGATGCATTGTGCATTGATACCAGCTCCGAAGACAGTGAGGATGAAAGTTCAGACACCGACGATGAAGAAGCCAATCTAGACGTGGAGATTGGCAAGGAAGTTTGTGGAATAGCTATGGAAGCTTATCCAGATGTGTCTAACTACGAATTCTGCCTCATGGCCGGTCAGGTAAATAATTCTACCTCTGACTCAGTCTCAGAAAGTGAAGACGAGATTGACCTTGACAAGATTCAAGGAGAAATCGAAAAATTTGAGAATATTCTTAGCAAACAGCAAGAGAAACTACAACTTGCTGAAACTCTGACCAAGCAGACTACTGAAAAGTACGTTTTGCTGAAGGAAGAGACAGAAGAAAAAGATGCTGAGATCAGGCGTCTTAAGAAGTTGATTGCTGAGGCTGCAGAGAAAAATTCTCAAATGGCATTAGAATTGGAAGAGTATCAGTCCTCAATTCTAAAGTTACTTGCTGAAATCCAAGAAATGAAAAAGATGAAAGTCAATTTCAAATCCTACGTGGAAGCAAGTAATACGCTGACTGAACTAAACTCTTATTTGAGAGATCCATCTCAGAAAGAAGGTTTAGGAGCAACGTGTGAAGGTGATAATGTAGAAATCTTGAGAAAAGATAAATCACCTATCTCCTTTGTACGTGCTACTGATAGTACTCCTCCAGTAATCTATCAGTTTGGTCAAACTAAGGTTGCTGAAACATGCAATCAAGTACCTATGACCATAAAGCCCGCTGTTGCTACTCAAAGTAACAAGACTTTAAAAGGAAAACAGGTTGCTGAAAAGCAAACTGGAAAGAAGAAGAATGCTGTGAAGCATTCCGCCAAACAAGTTGCTGGAAAGCAAGTTGTTAAGACTAAAGGCAAGATTACTAAAAGTAATCAGAAGTCCTTTGCTGACAAACCTGAATCAAGTAAGGTTGCTGAAGCTAAAGCTCAGCATTCTCCAAAGAGTGGACTCGGTTTCAAAACCAAGCAAAGTCAACTCTTTCATGAGTATAAGCAAAGTCAGCAAAGATACTTCAAAGAGATGAAGAAAACCAAGCCTAAGAGTTCTGAAAAGACTCCCAATGCTAGGACTAGAAGGAACCTTGCTAGAAAAGAACTTACTGAAAAGTATGTTCAGCAAAAAGGTCAACAGAGCAAGACACCACATCAGAAAGTGGATTTGACTAGCACTAGTCAAAAGTCTTTCAGCTCAAAACCTCCTAGTTCCTCAGCAAGAAGAAAACAAGTCAAAGTTGAAAAACTTCAGACTTGGGTTTCCACTGGACGCATTCTTGAACATGTTAATGGACATCCATCATTGGATAATTAACTTGTTTGCTCTTGATTGTGCAGACTGCAGCCACGGAGACAAACGATGCAATCTGGCACTTTGATAGTGGTTGTGGAAAGCACATGACGGGCAACAAGAATAACCTTATAAACTATAGACGGTGGTCTAAAGGTCCAACAATAAGGTTTGCTGGTGGAGGCTCCGGATCTACAAAAGGCTATGGTGATGTGAAGTTAGGATGCATAACCATTTCTGGAGTTCTTTATGTCAAAAATCTTAAGTTTAACCTTTTCAGCATGAGTCAATTTGCTGACAAAGGATACTTCATCGAAATTAAAAGTGATGAATGTAAACTTGTAGATTTGAGACTAAAAAGGTTATAATGATTGCAAGAAGATCAGGAGGCTTGTACACCGTTGATTGGTCTTCAGCAAACGTTGAAAAATGCCTTGTCTCAGATCATGATTCCCTTGCTGAAAAAGCATGGTTATGGCATAAACGAACAAGTCATCTAAACTTCAAGACGCTGAATAAGCTGTCTAAAAAGGCACTTGTAGTTGGATTACCTAGGGTTACTTTTAAGAAGGATGGTGTTTGCAATGCATGTCAGCAAGGAAAGCAAACCAAATCTTCTTTCAAGAACAAGGCAGTACCGTCAACTACAAAACCTTTACAACTCTTGCACATGGACTTGTTTGAATCTTCTTCAACAAGCTATGCTGGTAAGAAGTATGGTCTAGTCGTGGTAGATGACTATTCAAGATTCACTTGGGTAGTATTCATCAAGCACAAATCTGAAACGAAGACTGAAATACCTAACTTGCTGAATAAGCTTGAAGTCATGAAAAATGACAAGGTAAAAGTCATAAGGACAGACCATGGTACTGAGTTTGTAAACCAGTACATAACTGATTATGGTACCTTAAAAGGTATTCAACATCAGTTATCCTCAGTAAGAACACCACAGCAAAATGGTGTTGCTGAACGGAAGAATCACACCCTTAAAGAAGCCACAAGAACAATGCTTGCTGACACTGAAATAAGTGAGGCTTATTGGGTTGAAGCGATTAATACCGCCTGCTATACTCAAAATAGATGTCTGATCACTAAGGAATACAACAAAACTCCTTATGAATTGTTTGTTAGAAGACCTCCTAACATCACTCATCTAAGAGTATTTGGTTGCAAGTGTTTCGTTCTTAACAATGGTAGAGAATACCTTTGAACATTTCAACCAAAGGCAGACGAAGCGATATTTCTTGGCTACTCCTTGCATAGCAAAGCTTATAGAGTTTACAACAAAAAGGCACAAAAGATTGAAGAATCTGTGCATGTTGTATTCTAAGGAAAGTCACAAGGTGTGCCTGCTGAAGAAGAAATATCAGAATGTATGAAAAAGCTAATCATACATGAGCAAAGAACTGAATCTGATGCTAGGCAAATCAAGTCAATTGAACGAAATGATGATTCTGACAATGACTCTCCTCCCCCAAGTCATGACAAGATAAAAATAGTTCACGACAAAGAATTTCCAGCAAAAGATGCGGTTGCTCCTGGAAGTTGCTGAAATTACGCAATCTCCAGTGCCTGCTGATGAATTACATCAATCCAGCAATGCTGAACAAGCAGTTGCTGACGAACAAATCTCAGCAGAGACACAAATTCCCAGTAGTACTGAACAAGTACATACTGGAGAGTCACATGCTGATGAGCAAACATATCCTGATCCAACAAACAGGAAACCTATTAATAAATGGATTAGAGATCATCCCTCTACGGATATGATTGGCGATATTAATAAACGCCAAGTGACTAGATCCAAAGCTACTCAAGGACTTGCTGAAGAAGCAACTGTCGTAGAAGTAGAATCTTATTCTCTTGCTTTGTTTCAGAAATTGAACCTAAAACCATAGAAGAAGCTTTGAAGCATTCTGAATGGATAAAGGCAATGCAAGAAGAATTGGATCAATTTGAAAGGAACAAAGTCTGGAAACTTGTGCCACTTGCTGAAGATAAGAAAGCTATTGGTACAAAGTGGGTGTTCAGAAACAAGCTGAGCGAGTCTGGTGAAGTAACAAGAAATAAAGCACGTTTAGTTGCTCAAGGTTACTGTCAGACTGAAGGATTGGACTATGATGAGTCTTACGCTCCAGTTGCAAGATTGGATGCAATTAGGCTTTTCTTGGCCTTTGCTGCTCACAATGACTTCATTGTTTACCAAATGGATGTTAAAAGTGCATTCTTAAATGGTGAACTTTCTGAAGAGGTCTACCTAGAACAACCCCCTGGCTTTGAACTTCCCTCAGAAACCAAGATGGTATATAAGCTTCAAAAAGTTGTATATGGTCTAAAGCAAGCACCAAGAGCATGGTATGATACCTTGGCTAAGTTCTTGCAGGAAAATGGTTTCAAGAAAGGTGAAGTTGACAAAACATTATTTACCATGAACCATGATGGTAAAATAATCTTAGTTCAAATTTATGTGGATGACATAATTTTGGATCTAAGGACAAGCAACTTTGTGATGATTTTGCCAAACTCATGACAAATAAGTTTGAAATGAGTATGATGGGAAAATTGAATTATTTCCTAGGATTGCAAGTCAAGCAACTCAAAGATGGAATATTCATAAATCAAGCAAAATATGCGAAAGAAATGCTCATAAAGTTTAGGATCAAAGAGGATGAAAAACCTGAAAAGATCCCTATGAGTGTTGGCACCAAATTGGGCTATACTAAACAGGACAAAAGTGTTGAAGAACACAAGTATAGGAAGCTCATTGGTTCCTTGTTGTATTTAACAGCAAGTAGACCTGACATTCAGTATGTTGTTTGTGTGTGTGCAAGATTCCAATCTGATCCAAGAGAATCACACTACAAAAAGGCAATCAAGATACTGAAATATGTTAAAGGTACAGTCAATGTTGGATTATGGTATCCTAAAGATTGTGGACTTGAATTGGTTGGCTATTCTGATGCTGATCATGGTGGATCAACTCTTGATAGAAAAAGTACCTCTGGAACTTGTCAGTTTTTGGGTACTAGATTAATATCATGGTTCAGCAAGAAGCAAACTTGTGTCGCCAATTTATCTACTGAATCTGAATACATTGCAGCTGGTTGTTGCACAGCTCAAATCCTATGGATTCAGCAACAATTAAGAGATTATGGTATTTCTGCAAAGAAAACACCAATCTTTTGTGATAATACAAGTGCTATTGCAATTACGCAAAATCCTAAGTTTCACTCTAGGACCAAGCACATTGATATTAGACATCATTTCATTAGAGATCATGTGGAAAAAGGTGATATTGAGGTTGTGAAAGTAGGAACTGAAGATCAGCTTGCTGATATCTTTACCAAGCCCCTACCGGATAATAGGTTCGCAATGCTAAGGTATAACCTTGGATTGATTGAACTACCTCAATAAAGGATACACTTGGCAGAATGCTGAAACAGGTATTCAGCAAGCCAAAGTATTCCTGTCCAAAAGACCAAATCACTGATTTCTTCTAAGAAATGATAAGTCACTACATGTTTGCTGAAACAGGCATTCAACAAGTAATTCCTTCAAAACGGGTATTTGTTAGGAAACTTGACCACTTGCTGAGACAGGCACTCAGTAAGAGAAAGAATTATGGATTGCTGAGACGGGTACTCAGACAATCAAAAGATACTGAAACAGGTATTCAAGTATCAAAGGAATTTTCTGAGACGGGAACTCAGAAAAAGAGCAAAGCTCATCTCTCAGGTTTTACCAAAGGATGTCTCAAGTACAAAAGAATTTACTGATACGGGAAATCAGAAATATCTTTTAACTTAAAGAAAATATGAGATATCTAAGTAAGGGGGAACTTTCAGCAAGTATCTAGATTGTTAATTCAAACTCGCTGAAAAGATTCTTGTCTATTTCAGCAAGCAATCTATCCCTTATTACTCGGTAAAATCAATTTGTGACGTTAAGCTGGCACAGATAAACTCGCAATAATCATGACATGAAATTCAATCGTGGCCATTGATTAAAAGGAGTTACTAATCTAACGGCTAACAGAACAAAGAGAGAGAGTGCTCTGACGGTTTTAGTTAGTGGGCCATTACGCATTCAATGCAAAGGCTCCACTATCTCCAGTGTTTCTCTGTTATACCCTTGCTGAGAGCTCAAATCGATTGAGTTTCTCACACACCAGAGACACTATATAAAGAAGGAGTTAGAGAAATGACAAAATTCTTAACTCACATTTCCTTTCTCTGCAAATTCTAGACTGAATCTATTGTACCTCCGGTCAAAAAGCAAAACTATCTCTTTTCGTACAATCTTTCTTGCTCTATATAAGAAATGGCTCCCATGAGACAGTTATCTAAGTCCTCAAAATCGTCAAAGGTTGATAGTGCTGAAACACGCACTGCTCCGTGACTGCTCGGTACTACTCTGGCCCCAAACACAACGAAAGTTGTGTTGAAAAACGACCGAATCACTGTAAAACCTATGCCTCCGTCATATCTTGACACTGCAAAGTGTGAGATGTTGATGCAATGGGGAGGTTTGCAAAAGAAAAGTACATTAGGTACTTTTATGAACAAGAACTTGATGACCAAAATGAAGAGGCGCTTGAGTTCATCAAGCAGCAAGGCCTCATGAACTTTATCTCTGCTCGCACTAAGCAAGTGAGCATGATTGATACAATGGAATTCTACAACAATGCAGAAATCCAGTCCCTTACAGACAGTAATGGAGTCACTGAAAAAGTGATCCTTACTTATGTTCAGAACACGCAAATCGTCCTGAAATGGACTGATTTAGCGGAGATTTTTCAGATTCCAACCACTGGAACTGAAGATGACGTCACTGCCACTGACGAAGAAATTGAAGCTTTCTACAGTGACGTCAGAAATGCAAAGATGAAGAAAGGCGAGATAGCTCCGTGACTTGGACAAAGCACGTTAAGAGAAAGCATCTCTGCCATTCACTTGGTCTAGTAGCTCTGCTACTAATAAAGTTCTTGACTCCCAAGTTGGAGGAATTGACCAAGTAGGCCTGAGAAGATGGCCATTGCTGATGCATATCTATGAAATAAATCGGAACTTAACTGGGCTAAGTACATTTTCAACAGGCTGTTGATTGTGTTACTAAGTTCAGGTAAAGGTAGAAGACAACAAGGTCTCACCTTCCTTTCCAGTTATGTATGGAATCAAGATATGCTATATCCTTGAACATTTCAGGATTCAGCTAAGAAACCCATTGCCAATCAAGAAATCTGTGTGCAATGTGGGAAGATCTTTCTACAAGCAGAATGTACCTAAGATTGCTGGAAGAAAACTAAGAAGACAACAACTGCAAATGTTGTCAGCACAAGCCAGCAAGAAAGGTATACAACAGCTGCAGATGTTACCACTCAGCAACTTAGAGATGAAACTGCTGTTGGTGGTGGTAAACAAATGAAACTGCTGTAGAAAATCAACAAGGTACGTGTACAACACCTGTTGCTGAAAAGGCAACAATAGATGACTCTGGAAACTGGAGAAATCGAAAAAGAAAAAGAGGAAAGCTGATGATGACACTCAGACTGCAGCGTCATCAGCAAACCCCGTAACAAAAGAAAGAAGACACTGGCTTCTCAGTCAGTCCCTAATGTCCAAGACTCCTCAGTCAATTCCCAGACAAATGCTGAAACGCATTTGCCAGTAGATGTTGCTGAAGTAATTACTGAAGCATATGTCAAAATGTTGA
>CM051458.1:36683142-36820568 GCA_028274465.1 Plantago ovata
TCAATCCAGCAATGCTTAACAAGCAGTTGCTGACGAACAAATCTCAGCAGAGACACAAATTAAATTCCCAGTAGTACTGAACAAGTACATACTGAAGAGTCACATGCTGATGAGCAAACATATCCTGATCCAACAAACAGGAAACCTGTTAATAAATGGATTAGAGATCATCCCTCTACGGATATGATTGGCGATATTAATAAACGCCAAGTGACTAGATCCAAAGCTACTCAAGGACTTGCTGAAGAAGCAACTGTCGTAGAAGTAGAATCTTTATTCTCTTGCTTTGTTTCAGAAATTGAACCTAAAACCATAGAAGAAGCTTTGAAGCATTCTGAATGGATAAAGGCAATGCAAGAAGAATTGGATCAATTTGAAAGAAACAAAGTCTGGAAACTTGTGCCACTTGCTGAAGATAAGAAAGCTATTGGTACAAAGTGGGTGTTCAGAAACAAGCTGAGCGAGTCTGGTGAAGTAACAAGAAACAAAGCACGCTTAGTTGCTCAAGGTTACTGTCAGACTGAAGGATTGGACTATGATGAGTCTTACGCTCCAGTTGCAAGATTGGATGCAATTAGGCTTTTCTTGGCCTTTGCTGCTCACAATGACTTCATTGTTTACCAAATGGATGTTAAGAGTGCATTCTTAAATGGTGAACTTGCTGAAGAAGTCTACCTAGAACAACCCCCTGGCTTTGAACTTCCCTCAGAAACCAAGATGGTATATAAGCTTCAGAAAGCTGTATATGGTCTAAAGCAAGCACCAAGAGCATGGTATGATACCTTAGCTAAGTTCTTGCTGGAAAATGGTTTCAAGAAAGGTGAAGTTGACAAAACTTTTTACCATGAACCATGATGGTAAATTAATCTTAGTTCAAATTTATGTGGATGACATAATTTTTGGATCTAAGGACAAGCAACTTTGTGATGATTTTGCCAAACTCATGACAAATAAGTTTGAAATGAGTATGATGGGAAAATTGAATTATTTCCTAGGGTTGCAAGTCAAGCAACTCAAAGATGGAATATTCATAAATCAAGCAAAGTATGCGAAAGAAATGCTCATAAAGTTTAGGATCAAAGAGGATGAAAAACCTGAAAAGATCCCTATGAGTGTTGGTACCAAATTGGGCTATACTAAAGAGGACAAAAGTGTTGAAGAACACAAGTATAGGAAGCTCATTGGTTCCTTGTTGTATTTAACAGCAAGTAGACCTGACATTCAGTATGCTGTTTGTGTGTGTGCAAGATTCCAATCTGATCCAAGAGAATCACACTACAAAAAGGCAATTAAATACTGAAATATGTTAAAGGTACAGTCAATGTTGGATTATGGTATCCAAAAGATTCTGGACTTGAATTGGTTGGCTATTCTGATGCTGATCATGGTGGATCAACTCTTGATAGAAAAAGTACCTCTGGAACTTGTCAGTTTTTGGGTACTAGATTAATATCATGGTTCAGCAAGAAGCAAACGTGTGTCGCCAATTCATCTACTGAATCTGAATACATTGCAGCTGGTTGTTGCACAGCTCAAATCCTATGGATTCAGCAACAATTAAGAGATTATGGTATTTCTGCAAAGAAAACACCAATCTTTTGTGATAATACAAGTGCTATTGCAATTACGCAAAATCCTAAGTTTCACTCTAGGACCAAGCACATTGATATTAGACATCATTTCATTAGAGATCATGTGGAAAAAGGTGATATTGAGGTTGTGAAAGTAGGTACTGAAGATCAGCTTGCTGACATCTTTACCAAGCCCCTACCGGATAATAGGTTCGCAATGCTAAGGTATAACCTTGGATTGATTGAACTACCTCAATAAAGGATACACTTGGCAGAATGCTGAAACAGGTATTCAGCAAGCCAAAGTATTCCTGTCCAAAAGACCAAGTCACTGATTTCTTCTAAGAAATGATAAGTCACAACATGATTGCTGAAACAGGCATTCAGCAAGTAATTCCTTCAAAACAGGTATTTGTTAGGAAACTTGATCACTTGCTGAGACAGGCACTCAGTAAGTGAAAGAACTTAAGGATTGCTGAGACGGGTACTCAGACAATCAAAAGATACTGAAACAGGTATTCAAGTATCAAAGGAATTTTCTGAGACGGGAACTCAGAAAAAGAGCAAAGCTCATCTCTCAGATTTTACCAAAGGATGTCTCAAGTACAAAAGAATTTACTGATACGGGAAATCAGAAATATCTTTTAAACTTAAAAATATGAGATATCTAAGTAAGGGGGAACTTTCAGCAAGTATCTAGATTGTTAATTCAAACTCGCTGAAAAGATTCTTGTCTATTTCAGCAAGCAATCTATCCCTTATTACTCGGTAAAATCAATTTGTGACGTTAAGCTGGCACAGATAAACTCGCAATAATCATGACATGAAATTCAATCGTGGCCATTGATTAAAAGGAGTTATTAATCTAACGGCTAACAAAACAAAGAGAGAGAGTGCTCTGACGGTTTTAGTTAGTGGGCCACTACGCATTCAATGCAAAGGCTCCACTATCTCCAGTGTTTCTCTGTTTTACCCTTGCTGAGAGCTCAAATCGATTGAGTTTCTCACACACCAGAGACACTATATAAAGAAGGAGTTAGAGAAATGACAAAATTCTTTAACTCACATTTCCTTTCTCTGCAATTTCTAGCCTGAATCTACTGTACCTCCGGTCAAAAAGCAAACTATCTCTTTTCGTACAATCTTTCTTGCTCTATATAAGAAATGGCTCCCAAGAGACAGTTATCTAAGTCCTCAAAATCGTCAAAGGTTGATAGTGCTGAAACACGCACTGCTCCGGTGACTGCTCCGGTGACTACTCTGCCCCAAACACAACGAAAGTTGTGTTGAAAAACGACCGAATCACTGTAAAACCTATGCCTCCGTCATATCTTGACACTGCAAAGTGTGAGATGTTGATGCAATGGGGAGGTTTGCAAAAGAAAAGTACATTAGGTACTTTTATGAACAAGAACTTGATGACCAAAATGAAGAGGCGCTTGAGTTCATCAAGCAGCAAGGCCTCATGAACTTTATCTCTGCTCGCACTAAGCAAGTGAGCATGATTGATACAATGGAATTCTACAACAATGCAGAAATCCAGTCCCTTACAGACAGTAATGGAGTCACTGAAAAAGTGATCCTTACTTATGTTCAGAACACGCAAATCGTCCTGAAATGGACTGATTTAGCGGAGATTTTTCAGATTCCAACCACTGGAACTGAAGATGACGTCACTGCTACTGACGACGAAATTGAAGCTTTCTACAGTGACGTCAGAAATGCAAAGATGAAGAAAGGCGAGATAGCTCCCGTGACTTGGACAAAGCACGTTAAGAGAAAGCATCTCTGCCATTCACTTGGTCTAGTAGCTCTGCTACTGATAAAAGTTCTTGACTCCCAAGTTGGAGGAATTGACCAAGTAGGCCTGAGAAGATGGCCATTGCTGATGCATATCTATGAAAATAAATCGGAACTTAACTGGGCTAAGTACATTTTCAACAGGCTTGTTGATTGTGTTACTAAGTTTAAGGTAAAGGTAGAAGACAACAAGGTCTCACCTTCCTTTCCAGTTATGTATGGAATCAAGATATGCTATATCCTTGAACATTTCAGGATTCAGCTAAGAAACCCATTGCCAATCAAGAAATCTGTGTGCAATGTGGGAAGATCTTTCTACAAGCAGAATGTACCTAAGATTGCTGGAAAGAAACTAAGAAGACAACAACTGCAAATGTTGTCAGCACAAGCCAGCAAGAAAGGTATACAACAGCTGCAGATGTTACCACTCAGCAACTTAGAGATGAAACTGCTGTTGGTGGTGGTAACACAAATGAAACTGCTGTAGAAAATCAACAAGGTACGTGTACAACACCTGTTGCTGAAAAGGCAACAATAGATGACTCTGGCAAACAGGAGAAATCCAAAAAGAAAAAGAGGAAAGCTGATGATGACACTCAGACTGCAGCGTCATCAGCAAACCCCGTACCTAAGAGGAAACGGACAAGTAACAAAGAAAGAAGACACTGGCTTCTCAGTCAGTCCCTGATGTCCAAGACTCCTCAGTCAATTCCCAGACAAATGCTGAAACGCATTTGCCAGTAGATGTTGCTGAAGTAATTACTGAAGCATATGTCAACAATAGTTGAAGTGTTTGCGGAAGCCTTCAACAATCAACTTAATGTTGACAATTCTACTGAGAATAGATCACAAGGCAGTGGAAATGAAATTCCTGCCCAAGTCCCAGATATCTACATTGTAGATAGACCAAATGACCCAACTATGGAACCAGCAAGTGATATTGCTGATGATCTGCAAAAAGCGGCACTTGCTGATGCTGCTGAAAAGATGGTTGCTGAACAAGCAACTCATCAAGTTGCTGAGACCCAGCTTGCTGAAGAACCAGTTGCTGAAATAGCAATGGTTCCACTTCCTGAAATTGCTGAAATTCAAGAAGCATTGTTCAACGACGCATCTCATGATGCTGAGAATACTAGCCCCAGTTCACCTAAGACATCAATTGACAAAGTCCAGCTTGTTCTGGAAGATTTAAGCAAACAAATGGAGTTGGAAATTGAAGAATCATCCAACAAGTCAATTGATCTCTTCATGACAAGCAGTGAGCTTAAAGGTCAAGATGCTTCTGCTCAACTTGTCATTTCAGAGACAAGGGAGATTGCTGAAACCGCACAGCTTTCTCAAATAGAGCAAAATCAGAAGTCTGCTGAAGAAACAGTCCCAGAAGCTGAAGAAACTGTTAATGCTGAAAGGACTGAGCCACAACCTGTCCTTCCTCAGCAGGTAGTTAATTCAACCATCAGTAAAACTTCAAATTCTGAAAATTGTTCTTTTGCTAAAATTATTCTTTCTCTACAGACTTCTCAAGATGCAAGTCAGATGGTTGTTGAAGCCTCTGCACCAGAACCAACACTCCCTGCTCAGCAGGTAGTTAATAATTTTGGTATAAAAACTAAGTTTGACAGCTTAGTACTTGTGTCTAATTTTAATTTATTTCAGGATGAACAAATGGAGGATGCTACTCAAGCTCCTCATGGAATGGAAATTGTACTACATGAACTTGCTGACTCTCAGCAGGTAAATCATGTTTCAGATGTAAACTCTAAAACAATTCTCCAAACCAATCCTGATCTAAATAAAATTCTTTTTCAGGCTCAAAAGGAGACCACTGAAGTGGTACTCATCACTGAAGATCAGCAATTAAGTTCTGAAGAACTTTACTTAAATTTCAAAAGGACAACTTTGTCAAGAGTTGCTAAGTCCGTCAGCAACTGGCAAAGGTACAGGAGAATGGATTTCTCAGATCTTCACCTTCATCTCTCAAATGAGAAAAAGAGATCTTCACTGTTAAAGCTCGAAACATTTGTCCACTCCATCCTTCCTGAAGAAATGACATATTCTCAGCAAATGAGTTCAAATCTGATTGCTCAAATCAGAGAGAATATGAAGGCCAAATTTAAGAGTGCCTCTCTAGCTGAACAAGCTGTGATGCTCAAAGGTCTTTTGGTTCCTGTGGTGGCTGATCCCCACAAATTAACTGAGGAAGAGGAAGTGACAAGTGTTGCTTTATATAAGCACATTGAGCTAGTCATTCTGACAGATGATGAAGAAGAAGAAGAAGATGAGAACATTCCCACTGATCCCAGTGATGATGAAGGGAAAGATTCTAAGGACAAGAAAGACGACGATGATGACAATCAAGGTCCAAGTCCTGGTGCTGGTGGATTGAAGTCAACAGTTGCTGAAAATATTCAATCTGACAATCAGCAACCTGAACAACAACAATCTCAGCAAGAATCTCAACCTCCTCCTGCTGCTGCTGAAAATCAAGCACCTGTACAAGGTGCTGATACTGAAGAAGAGTACGCCAGAAAAAGGGCTGCCTTGAAAAATGGCAAAAGTCCAGTTTCTGATGCCAAGGTTACTGAAGAAAACCTTGAAGAAGAGGATGAAGAAGATGAAGATTACCAACGAGCTCTACAAAACAGTCTCGTGATCCATGCAAGGCATACGCAGGATCTGGAAATTGGTGAATCTTCAAGACCAAAATCAAAGGAAGTTCCATCCCTTCCATTTACTACTGGCGAAACTCCAGTTATTGAGTCTCAAACGTTGCCTTCAGCAACTACTCAATTAAAACTAACTACTGGCGAAACTCCAGTAATTGAGCCACAAACTCAATTGAAACAACTATCTACTGGTGAAACTCCAGTCGTTGAGTCTGAAGTGTTGCCATCAGCAACCGCTCAACAAAAAGGAAGTGAAGCTACTGACAAAGGCTTAAAAGTTGATCAACTTGATGAATCAGAGGATGATGACGACTTGTCAGAACATGACGATGAACAATCAAAGCAAGATCCAAAAGTCGCTCAGATTCCCTCTCCTAATTACCTCACTTATGAAGGAGATTCACTAAGAGCCGAGCTGCTTTTACGAGATGATCAGTTTGCTACTGAATTTAAGGCTCACTCCTTGACCCTCAATTAGTGTCGTTCCCAAGAGTAGAGGAGTTTACTCCCAGAATTCTAGCACTAAAGAAAGTCCATGATGCCTGCAAAGCTGAAGATGAGGCATTGCTTGCTGAGAGCCCACTTGACATTGGAAAAATATTGGCTACAGTGCTGAGACGCACTACAACTTTGACAATAGCTCAGAAAGACATCAGTCTTTATCACAAAAGCTATGAAGAAGATGTAAGTCAAGCGCTCTTACTTGCAAAGAATGCTCTTGTCAAAGCTCAAACTATTATGGATGAGAAGGCCGCAACTGAGAAAAGACATGAAGAGAACATGATGAATATTCAAAAAGAGTTGTCCACAATGAACTCTGACCAACAGGCAATCATCATGAAGTATAACAGTCTCAACACTCTTGCTGAAAATTGCAATGAGTTTTACTCTCTGCACATCACTCCGATGTTGCAATCCATGTCTAAGGGGGAAAAGAAGAATACTAGAAAAAGAAATCAAACCCCTCCTCCTCCCGTTGCTGATGCGCCTTTGCCCATAGAACCACTTGCTGAAAAAGAGCAAAGTTCTAAAAGGCAAGCAGAATCTGAGTTAAATTCAGCAAGTACCAAAAAGAGAAAAACTGCTGCTGAAACTCAAGATTTCTGTCACACTGAAAGTCATCACAATCTGAATGAAGATGATGATGAAGATGATGACAATCAAACAATAGCTCAAGCCATAAGAGCTAGACCCTTAACAGAAATAACTCCGTCTGGCCATTCAAAGCATTTCTCGTCTGACTCTTGAGCAAGAGCTCAAGACCATGCTAAAACAAGAAGAAGAAGGCAAAGACAGGAAGAGAAAAGGCTGGCCAACATTTCTATTGGCTCCGGCATCGAATATACAAAGACCAGTAATGAGGAAACCACTCAGAATGTAATCAGAAACATTCATGGTTGCTGGATTTTAAAGCTGGAAGACTTGCTGGAAATGAGTTCTTTCCTACAGCCATTTTGAATCAAATGTTCAAATGGATTGAACTCAAGGTCAAAGAAATCAAAGGGAAGAATCCCTCCCAAGAAATGTTGCTGGGAAATGGTTGAATCTAGAGGTCTATGCAAGAAGAGTTGCCATTGGTAAGACATACAAACAGGAACCAAATCTGATCAAACCACCTGGCATCGCTTACTACTCAGACCCGGTAACAAAGAAACCTAAGAAGAAACTTGGATTGATTCCTTATGAGTACTTCTATCTCACTGCTAAGGATCAAGAAGAAGATCTTCTCTGGCTAAGAAAGATTCATCCGAAAAGCATTTCAGATACACAGCTTCTCCATGCCAGCAATTGGGGCATGCATTTGTGGGTAATTAATTACATGGAAATGAATGCTAAAAAGCATCATCATACTGCCGGCAAAAACGCAAGAATCCTTCAACTACAAGTCCGTAGACTTCTGGAAAACTACGAAAAGGATTGTGTTGAATTCACTGCACTTGCTGAGAAGAGTGTAAGAGAGATTTTGAGAAAATCCTCTGAAAGAGCTTAGGTCCCTGCAATAGTTTTTGTTAAAGTTTTTATTTGCTGATTCTGTTTGTTATCTATGCTTTTCCTTGTAAACTTCTGAATGATAACTATTAGCAATGAATTCTTTTTGACTCTTATTGGTTTTTGATTATGCAATCTATTTATGCTTACTGTTTAATTATTCAAGTATGCTTGCATTAATCAACTGATTTATTCAACATCAGAAACCTCTAAAAGGGTAACAATTAATTTAGCCATGGATTGCTAACATCAAAAAGGGGGAAATTTGTTAGGAAACTTGTAATTTTGATGAGCAATTTACCATGCTAAATTAAGGAAAGTCCAGTATCTAGTACTCTTAAGGTCCATAGGATTTTAGAATTTTAAGGGACATTGTAAAAGAGGAACGTTTGCTGATGACTTAGTTAGGTGTTAGATAAGTTATTTCTTTTGCGTATGATGTATTTTATTTTCTGAAAAGAAAATATCTTATTGATGCTTAGCTTTAATGTATCTTATTTTCTGAAAAGAAATAACCTATTGAAGCATTTGCTGAAGATATATTTTGTTTATTACAAACAAATTATTGAAGCAAATAAGAAACCGGTCAGAATCTTGAAGACTTTTGAAGAATCTGAAGACTTGAAGAAATCGAAGACTTGAAGACTTGAAGATTGCTGAAGACTGGTAAGGCACGTGTTGCTCAGAAAGTGGAATTTTCAGCAACAGCATTGCATAAGTGAAAATCTGAAAGACAGAGTAGGTTGTGCTTGCTGAAACTGAGACTAACCACTTGCTGATGAAACATATGTGACCTCTTGCTGAATGTACGTGAATTTGCGCTCCAATGTTACTGTTTGAATTCTATTCAAATGTGCATTTAATGCAAAGCTTACACACAAAGACTAGAAGACAAACAGAGTTGCTGCTGAAAGTACAAAAAGCAAGATAGTGACATGTTAAGGAACAAAAGCCTTAGGATTTGAAATTCAAACGGCTCCTTACTTGCACTATAAATAGAGGTCATCCGGCAAAGAGTTGAAGTGTGTCAACAACGTGATCAAACTCTCACTTGTGCTTTAAAACTCACAAACCTTCAAACACTCTTACTGCCATTGATCCGTTCCAAGACTTAAAGCTTGAAAAGCTGCTTGTGAAGAAGTAGAACAAACTCGGCTAAGAAATTAGTTAAGTGTTCTTTCTTTCAAACAAGAACGAGTCTTGACACCAGAAACAATCAAACTTGTTTACTGCAAAGTATTCCAAGTTGTGTTTCTTAGATTACTTGTTGTAACTGAATAAGTTATAATTAAGTCATCTCACCCCAAAACTCTCTAACTGAAAATACACCCTTTCAGGCGTGATATTCAGGGGGAACTTAATCGAGCATAGTTTTTCTGATTAAAAGTACAAAGTTTGGTGGAGAACAAGGTTGAGTTCTCTAGTTTAGGTTGGATACGAAGCAAGTGTGCTTTGGTATCTGTTGAATCGCTTTAGATAGGAGATTGTAAGGAACCTCAATCATATCTTAGTGGATTCAGTCCTAGAAAGGACAAAGTGGATTAGTTGAGAGATTACGCCACTCTCAGATACCACTATAAAAGTGCTTGTGTGATTTACTTACTGTACTTAGCTTTCAGCAAATTATATCTGTCTGTACACAGTCACTCACCTCACTTGCTGAAACCTTTACTTGCTGAAAAAGTACTTATTGTTTCAAAGACTTCCGCTCTCTGATTTTAAGTATCAGCAAACCAAGCTACTGTAAAGTAACTTACGCTTGCTGAGAAAGTTAAGTATCAGCAAACTCATTACTGAAAAGTAATAAGCACTTGCTGAGAAAGTTTTAAATGACAAAAGTTTGAAAAGACTATTCACCCCCCCCCCTCTAGTCTTTTCTTGTTGTTTAAAGGGACCAACACTTTAAGAGTGCAAGCGTTGCGCATGGTCAAAGTACATTATTCCACATATGATGTAGTATTGGCTTCAAGTCTAAGGACTACTAACATCACCCTACACACCGATACTACCATAGACACTTAAATAGCTTTACCAAATGGTTTCTCGGTTGGGTATGCCAACACTCTCCAAAGTGTCCATATGTTCATCATGAATAACCAAGTTCATTCGTAGCAGTGAGACCTACTACATCCTCGAAGGATCTAATGCAACATATGCTAGATTCAATCGCATCATTGATATCCCGTATCTCAATGACCTTCAGCTAGTGGCTTATTTTAGGACTTAATTATTGACACACAAGCTCCCACTAACTTGGTGATTACCTTAAGCCCTTGGGAACATTTTATCGAATAATTCAAACAACCAAATAATGTATTCATGAAAATGTAATGCCAATTGTATTTAATAATGTATAAATAAATAAATAACAATAACTGAATGTGATCAAGTACATATCGTCCCTATCGTAGGTTGTCTCTAGGACATATATACTTTCATTATGGTATCCTAAAGATTCTGGACTTGAATTGGTTGGTTATTCTGATGCTGATCATGGAGGATCAACACTTGATAGAAAAAGTACCTCTGGAACTTGTCAGTTTTTGGGTACTAGATTAATATCATGGTTCAGCAAGAAGCAAACCTGTGTTGCGAATTCATCTACTAAATCTGAGTACATTGCGGTTGGTTGTTGCACAGCTCAAATCCTATGGATTCAGCAACAATTAAGAGATTACGGTATTTCTGCAAAGAAAACACCAATCTTTTGTGATAATACAAGTGCTATTGCTATCACGCAAAATCCTAAGTTTCACTCAAGGACTAAGCACATTGATATTAGACATCATTTCATTAGAGATCATGTGGAAAAGGGAGATATTGAGGTTGTAAAAGTGGGTACTGATGATCAACTTGCTGACATCTTTACCAAGCCCCTACCAGATAATAGATTCGCAATGCTAAGTTATAACCTTGGATTGATTGAATTACCTCAATAAAGAATACAATTGGCGGATTGCTGAAACAGGCATTCAGCAAGCCAAAGTATTCTTACTTAATTAAAAGCTCCTTCCACTAATTTCTTCTAAGAAATGGTAAGTCACTACATGATTGCTAAAACAGGCAATCCGCAAGTAATTCCTTCAAAACGGGTATTTGTGAGGAAACTTGATCACTTGCTGAGACAGGCACTCCGTAAGAGAAAAACCTTAAAGATTGCTGAAACGGGCATTCAGACAATCAAAGATACTGAAACAGGTATTCAAGTATCAAGGGAAAATTTCTGAGACGGGAACTCAGAAAAGAGCAAAACTCACTTCTCAGATTTTACCAAAAGATATCTCAAAATAAGAAGAATTTACTGATACGGGAACTCAGAAATATCTTTTAACTTAAAGAAATATGAGATGTCTGATTAAGGGGGAACTTTCAGCAAGTAACAAGGCTATTTATGCAAACTCGCTGAAAAGATTCTTGTTTATTTCAGAAAGCAATCAAATCCCATAAATCTCGGTAAAATCAATTTGTGACGTTAATCGGGCACAGATAAACTCGCTAATAATCATGACATGAAATACAATCGTGGCCATTGATTAAAAGGAATTATTGATCTAACGGTTAACATTACAAAGAGAAAGAGTGCTCTGACGGTTTTTGTTAGTGGGCCACTACGCATTTAATGCAAAGGCTCCACTAATGCTATTGTTTCTCTGTTTTACCCTTGCTGAGAACTCAAATCGATTGAGATTCTTGCACATCAGAGACACTATATAAACAAGGAGTTAGAGAAAGACAAAATTCTTTAACTCACATTTCCTTTCTCTGCAAATTTTAGCCTGAATCTACTGTACCTCCGGTCAAAAAGCAAACAATCTTTTTCGTACACATTTCTCATCTATATAAAGAAATGGCACCAAATAGACAGTCATCTAAGACATCAAAGTCGTCTAAGGTTGATAGTGCTGAAAACGCACTGCTCCGTTGACTAACAAAGCGAAAGTTGTGTTGAAAACCGATAGGATAACAGAAAAACCCATGCCTCCTACATATCTAGACACTGCAAAGTGTGAGATGATGATGCAATGGGGTGGCTTTGCAAAGGAGAAGTATATCCGATACTTCTATGAACAAGAACTAGACGGTGACAATGAGGAGGCACTTGACTTGATTAAACAGCAAGGCCTCACTCACTTTATAACAGCTCGCCCTAAGAAAGTGACTATGTTAGATACTATGGAGTTCTACAACAATGCAGAAATCCAGTCCCTAACTGATAGTCAAGGAGTCACTGAAAAAGTGATCTTTACCACAGTTCAAAATGTGCAAATCGTCCTGAAATGGACTGATTTAGCAGAAATCTTTCAGATTCCGACCACTGGAACTGAAGATGACATCACTGCCACTGATGAAGAAATTGAAGCCTTCTACAGTGATGTCAGAAATGAGAAAATGAAGAAAGGAGAGATTGCTCCCGTGACTTGGACAAAGCACGTTAAGAGGAAGCATCTCTGCCACTCACTTGGTCTAGTAGCTCTGCTACTAATCAAAGTCTTAGACTCCCAAGTCGGAGGAATAGGCCAAGTAGGCTTGAGAAGGTGGTCGCTGCTGATGCATATCTATGAGAACAAAACGGAGCTCAACTGGGCAAAGTACATTTTCAACAGACTTGTTGATTGTGTTACTAAATTCAAGGTCAAGGTTGAAGACAACAAGGTTTCACCTACCTTCCCAGTCATGTATGGACTAAAGATATGCTATATCCTTGAACACTTCAGGATTCAGCTGAGAAACCCATTGCCAATCAAGAAATCTGTATGCAATGTGGGAAGAGCCTTCTACAAGCAAAATGCACCTAAGATTGCTGGCAAGAAACTTCAAAAAATCTAAGAAGACAACAGCTACAGATGTTGTCAGCACAAGTCAACAAGAAAGGTATACAACAGCTGCAGATGTTGCCACCACCACTCAGCAAGAGAATGTTCCAACAGCTGAAAAAGTTGTTGATGAAACTGCTGTAGATGGTGATCATGCTAAGGCCACTACACCCGTTGCTGAAAATGCAACTATTGACGCTACTGCTTGAGAGAAACTGGAAAAATCAAAGAAGAAAAAGAGGAAGGCTGATGATGACACTCAGACTGCAGCGTCATCAGCTAACCCCGTCCCAAAAGAAAAAGGACAAGTAACCCAAGAAAGAAACACTGGCTCGCAAGTCAGTACCAATTGTCCATGATCTTTCGGACGACTCTCAAGCAGTTGCTGAAACACAAACTCCAGTAGATATTGACAAAGTGGTTACTGAGACCTATGTCAGCAATGTTGAAGTGTTTGCGGGAGCCTTCAACAATCAACTTAATGTTGATACATCTACTGAGAATAGACCACAAGGCAGTGGAAATGAAATTCCTGCCTCAATCCCAGATATCTACATTGTAGATAATCTTGATGATCAGACTCTGGAACCAGTGATTGATATCGCTGCTGATATAAGAACCGCGGCACTTGCTGAAGCTGTCGGTGCTGAAAAGATGGTTGCTGAACAAGCAACTCATCAAGTTGCTGAAGAACCAGTTGCTGAAGAACCAGTTGCTGAGACCGCAATGGTTCAAGTCCCAGAGGTTGCTGAAACAACACAAGAGACATTATTCGACGACGCATCTCGTGATGCTGAGAATACTGGACCCAGTTCACCGAAAACATCTATTGACAACGTTCAGCTTGTGCTGGAAGAACTAAGTCATCAAATGGAGTTGGATATTGAAGACACATCCAACAAATCAATCGATGTTTTTATGACAAGCAGTGAGCTCAAGGGTCAAGATGCCTCTGTTCAACTTGTCATTTCAGAGACAAGGGAGATTGCTAAAACCGCACAACTTTCTCAAACAGAGCAAGAAAAGAAGTCTGCTGAAGAAATAGTCCCAGATATTGAAGAAACTGTTAATGCTGAAAGGACTGAGTCACCACCTGTCCTTCTTCAGCAGGTAGTTAACTCAACCATAAGCAAATCTTCACTATCTGAAACTCAATCTTTTGCTAATATAATGATTTCTCTACAGACTTCTCAAGATACAAGTCAGAAGGTTGCTGAAGCCTTTGCACCAGAATCAACACCTCCTGCTCAGCAGGTAGTTAAAGTTTTTGGTAATTCAACTAAGTTTGATAACTTAGTGCTTGTATCTAACTTACAGTTATTTCAGGATGAACAAATGAAGGATGCTTCTCAAGCTCCTCAAGGAATGGAAATAGTACCAGCACAAACAAGTGTGCAACATGAGCTTGCTGAAACTCAGCAGGTAAATCATGTTTCAGTTTTGGACTCTAAGACTATTATCCAAACCTCTCCTGAACATAATTTCATTCTTTTTCAGGATCAAAAGGAGACCACTGAAGTGGTTCACATCACTGAAGATCCAAAAGTGAGTTCTGAAGAACTTTACTTAGACTTCAAAAGAACTACCTTGTCAAGAGTTGCTAAGTCTGCCAGCAACTGGAAAAGTTACAGAAGGATGGACTTCTCTGACCTTCATATTCATCTATCAAACGAGAAAAAGAGGTCTTCTTTGCTGAAGCTCGAGACTTTTGTCCACTCTATACTTCCAGAAGACATGTCATATTCTCAGCTAATGAGCTCAAATCTGATTGTTCAAATCAGAGAGAATATGAAGGCCAAATTCAAGAGTGCCTCTCCAGCTGAACAATCTGTGATGCTCAAGGGTTCTTTTGTACCTGTGGTGGCTGATCCCCACAAAATCAATGAAGAAGAGGAAGTTACGAGTGTTGCTTTGTACAAGCATCTCGAGTTGGTTATATTGACAGATGATGATGAGGAAGAAGAAGATGAAAACATTACTACTGATCCCAGTGATGATGAAGGTAAAGATTCTAAGGATAAAAAGGACGACGATGATTACAATCAAGGTCCTAGTCCTGATGCTGTTGGACTTAAACTGACAGTTGCTGAAACTGAGAATCAAAACAATCAGCAAGTTGATCATACACCAAGTCAGCAAGAATCTCAACCTGCTCCTGATGAAACAAGTACTCAAGCACCTGTGCAAGGCGCTGATACTGGAGAAGAATACGCCAGAAAGCGAGCTGCATTGAAACATGGCAAGAGCAAGCTTTCTGATGCCGAGTTATCTTTACTCGATGCCAAGGTCACTGATCCAAACCTTGATGATGATGAAGAAATGGATGAAGATTACCAAAGAGCACTTCAAAATAGTCTCCAATTCATGCAAGGCATACGCAGAATTTGGATATTGCTCAATCTTCAGGAGTAAAGCCACAGGAAGTCCCCTCCCTTCCATCTACTACTGGTAAAACTCCAGTCATTGAGTCTCAAACGTTTCCCTCAGCAACTACTCAATTAAAGCTTACTACTGGTGAAAATCCAGTCGTTGAGTCTGAAGCGTTGCCATCAGCAACCACTCAACCAAAAAGGAATGAAGCTGCAGATTTAGGAACCAAGGTTGCTGGCCTTGATGAATCTGACGATGAAGACGATCTTTCAGCAAATGATGATGATCACTCAAAGAAAAATGAACCCAAAGTGGTTGAAATTCCTCCTCCTGACTATGAACATGATGTAGGAGATGACTTGAGAAGTCATTTGCTGACAAAAGATGATCAATTTGCTTCTGAGCTCAAAGTTCATTCCTTGACCCCAAATTTAGTGTCGTTCCCAAATGTGGAGGATTTCACTCCAAGAATTAAAGCACTAATGGAAGTCCACAAAGCCTGCAAAGCAGAAGATGATGCACTGCTTGCTGAGAGTCCGCTTGACATCTGAAAAATATTGGCTACTGTGCTGAAACGCACTACTACTCTTACAATAGCTCAGAAAGACATCAGTCTTTACCACAAAAGCTATGAAGAAGATGTAAGTCAAGCACTCCGGTTAGCAAAGTCTGCATTAGTCAAGGCTCAGACTTTCATTGAAGATAAGGTCGCAACAGAGCGCAGACATGAGGAGAATCTGGTGAGTATTAAACAGGAATTTTCAAAGCTGACCTCTGATCAGCAAGCAATTATCATGAAATACAACAGCCTAAGTACTCTTGCTGAAAATTGCAATGAGTTCTTTTCTCTGGACATTACTCCAATGATGCAATCCATGTCTAAGGGGGAAGATAAGCAAAAGAGATCTTCAAGGAAGAAAACCCCTACTGAAGTGCCACTGACTATAGAACCTCTTGCTGAAAGAGAGCAAAGTTCTAAAAGACAAGCAGATTCTGAGTTGAATTCAGCAAGTCCGAAAAAGAGAAAAACTTCTGCTAAAACTCATGAATTATGTCACACTGAAAGTCATCAAGATCTGAATGATGAAGATGATGATGATGATGACAATCAGACCATAGCTCAAGCCATAAGAGCTAGACCAATAACAGCCTTAACTCCGTCTGGCCATTCAAAGCATTTCTCTTCTGACTCAAGATCTTCAGCAAGAGATCAAGAAAATGCAAAGTCAAGAAGAAGAAGGCAAAGACAGGAAGAAAAGAGGTTGGCCAGCATTTCTATTGGCTCCGGCATTGAATATACAAAGACCATCAATGAGGAAACCACTCAGAATGTGATCAGAAACGTTCATGGTTGCTGGATCTTAAAGCTGGAGGACTTGCTAGTAAATGATTTCTTTCCAAAAGCTGTACTGAACCAAATGTACACTTGGATTGATCTCAAGGTGAAAAGAAAAGAAAGGGATCCTCCTTCCCTACCAAGAAACATTGCTGGGAGATGGCTGAATCTGGAAGTCTTGGTAAGAAGAACTTCAATTGGTAAGACCATTAAACAAGAACTTGATTTGATAAAACCAATTGGTGTTGCCTATTACTCTGACCCTGTAACCAAGAAATCAAAGAAGAAACTTGGATTGATTCCTTATGAGTACTTCTATCTCACTGCTAAGGATCAAGAAGAAGATCTTCTCTGGTTAAGGAAGATTCATGCTAAAAGTATTTCAGATACACAACTTCTCCATGCCAGCAATTGGGGCATGCACTTGTGGGTGGTTCACGACAAGGAAATGAATGTTGAAAAGCATCATCATACCGCCTGCAAGAATGCAAGGATTCTTCAACTACAAGTCCGTAAGCTACTTGAAGATTACGCAAAGGACTGTGTTGAATTTACTGCACTTGCTGAGAAGAGTGTAAGAGAGATTTTGAGAAAATCCTCTGAAAGAGCTTAAATCTCTGTAATAGCTTTGTTTAAGTTTTGTTTGCTGATTTTGTGTAGTTATCTCTGAACTTTCTTGTAAACTTACTGAAAGATAACTATCAGCAATGAAGCTTTTGACTCTTATTGGTTTTTGATTATGCAATTTACTTATGCTTACTGTTTAATTATTCAAGTATGCTTGCATTAATCAACTGATTTATTCAACATCAGAAACCTCTAAAAGGGTAACAATTAATTTAGCCATGGATTGCTAACATCAAAAAGGGGGAAATTTGTTAGGAAACTTGTAATTTTGATGAGCAATTAACCATGCTAAATTAAGAAAAGTCCAGTAACTAGTACTCTTAAGGTCCATAAGAATATAGAATTTTAAGGACATTGTAAAAGAGGAACGTTTTCTGAAGACTTAGAGTAGGTGCTAGATAGGTTAGTTTTACCGCTTATGATGTATCTTGTTTTCTGAAAAGAAATACAACCTATTGAAGCATTTGCTGATAATGTACTTTGTTTTCACAAACAAACTATTGAAGCATTTAGAACCGTTCAGAAACTTGAAGAATTCGAAGAACTGAAGACTAGAAGATTTTTGAAGACCGGTATCTACAAAGGCACATGTTGCTCAGAAAGTGGAAACTTCAGCAACAGCTTGCATAAGTGAAAATCTAAACGACAGAGTAGGTTGTGCTTGCTAAAACTGAGACTGACCACTTGCTGATTAACATTTGTGACCTCCTTGCTGAAAGTACTTGCATTTGCGCTCCAACGTTAATGTTTGAATTTCATTCAAATGAACATTAAATGCAAAGCATGCACGCGAAGGACATGAAGACTAGAAGAAAAATAAAGAACGTTGCTAAAAGTACAAAAGCAAGATAGTGACATCTTAAGGAACAAAAGCCTTAGAATTTGAAATTCAAACGGCTCCTTGATTCACTATAAATAGAGGTCATCCGGCAAAGAGTTGAAGTGTGTCAACAACGTGATCAAACTCTCACTTGTGCTTAAACTCACATACCCTTCAAACACTCTTTACTGCCATTGATCCGTTCCAAGACTTAAAGCTTGAAAAAGCTACTTGTGAAGAAGTAGAACTTACACGGCTAAGAAATTAGTTAAAGTGTTCTTTCTTTGGAACAAGAACAAGTCTTGACACCAGAAACAATCAAACTTGTTTACTGCAAAGTATTCAAAGTATTGTTTCATAGATTACTTGTTGTAACTGAATAAGTTATAATTAAGTTATCTCATCCCAAACCTCTCTAACTGAAAATACACCCTTTCAAGCGTGATATTCAGGGGGAACTTAATCGAGCATAGTGTTGCTGATTAAAAGTCCCAAGTTTGGTGGAGAACAAGGTTTCGTTCTCTAGTTAGGTTGGAAACGAAGCAAGTGTGCTTTGGTTTCTGTTTAAATCGCTCTAGATAGGTGTTGTAAGGAACCTCAAACTTGTCTTAGTGGATTCAGTCCTAGAAAGGACAAAGTGGATTAGTTGAGAGATTACGCCACTCTCAGATACCACTATAAAAGTGTTTGTGTGATTTACTTACTGCATTTAGTTTTCAACAAAGCATATCTATCTGTACACAGTCACTCACTTCACTTGCTGAAACTATCACTTACTGACAAAGCACTTATTGTATCAAAGACTTCCGCTCTCTGATTTTAAGTATCAGCAAAACTCGTTACTGAGAAGTAACTTGCGCTTGCTGAGAAAGTTAAGTATCAGCAAACTCATTACTGAAAAGTAATAAGTCTTTGATGAGAATGTTTTTAAACGACGAAAGTTTGAAAAGACTATTCACCCCCCCTTCTAGTCTTTTCTTGTTGTTTAAAGGGACCAACAGTTTCTGTTTGGCCGGTCGATTAGGTTATAATTAGGTAGACTTGGGTAGTGTGGACTATCGAGTTTATTTGATTATTTCCTAGTCTATTTCCTTTTAGACGCGAGGCAGAAGTCGCTGAGGTCTATTAGGGTCGTAGGATCTGTTCCCCAAAGGTACACGGGGCTCTGTTTCTGTCTAGAGAAGGCCATCTCTGGAGGGAGTTACAAGGGCAATCTGGGAGTAGGAGCAATAAGGCGGGCTGCACCAACGAAATCTCCTATGTTCTGTTATCTGTCTGTCTTCATTTCATCTGTTCTGTTATCTGTTTCTATCTGCTATCATATGTGTTACAAATTCTTTGTTTTAAAAACTGTTTATCTTTTCTGTCTGTTAACTTTTCGAACCTCACTGAGATCCTTTATCTCACACTCTTTCTGTTTTCAAAATCCCTTCCTTGTAGATTCTTTTGAAGGCAAACAAGACTAGGCGTCCAGCGACTGAGACTTGGGATTGGGTGTTACATTGGGATTTTGTTCTTTCGAAATAAGAAGAACTATTTAAATTCTTCACTATCCGTTGTTTAGTTATTTTGAAAAATCTTAGTCACCGTTGAACCGTTATTCTTTTGATTTTGTGAGCGATTTGGCGCCAAAGTCTGTCATTGCATTTATTGACTACCATTGCTTTCAAATTCTAAAATTTCTAATTTTTTTTTCAAAAATCGGTACCGTTACAATATATATACCTGTCTTAACTGGCTCGTTAACAGCCCTATTTATAAACTGACACAAAGGGACATTTCTATCATATTGACTGTATGATTAATTAATTAGACCTTTGATGAGCTAATTACTAAATTAAATAATTTATAGAGGAATTTATATTATTATATATTTATATAATAAAATAGAACAGTACGGTTATAGAACGTATGGACATAAATTAACTTGGCTCAAGACCAAACTGTCAAAATTATACTCCAAGTCCAATGGGCCCAAGCTCATTATCATCTCCACTCAATGCTAGGTCCGTCTAACTAGACGTTTAGAATCTTTAGATGAGTCCCTTAATCAATCAACAAATTTATTACTGAAGTATCATTATTATAATTTATAGTAATAATTTTATAATACTGTATTTAATAATTAAATCCGTTTCAAACAAATAATTAAATCGGGACTGTTACTTTAAACGCTAATTCACCTACTACTTTTTCCCTTTCTCGTCTTTGGCTTTCTTTTCGCTCTACCCATTCTATTCACTTCAAAAATTTAGAGAGAAAAATGTGGGCGAACCCTAGTCTCGAACCTTTTAAAATTGATAAATTTAAGGAATCCGATCCTCCACTGTCTGGATCACAGCAGCTTGCTTCAAAATCAGCTCATGGAGCTTCATATTCCGACGATGGAAATGTTAAAGAATCAAATCCCTGCAGAAACAATGTAGAAGTTCCAGATCCGGGCAATGGCAGCGATGGAAGTTCAGGTTTTTAAATGGTGTTTTGTATTTAGTTTTAAACATGTAGTATATCGAAAACTCTAACTTCTAATTCACTTCTCTATTGGTTTTCAGAAAGTGTGAAATTCATTGGTAAGAGAACTAGAGAGAACGTTCAGACATACAACAAACATGGGTTAGTTATTTTATGTTAATTCTTATTACAATACTTCGATTTTTACTAAGACATTGTTACTAGTTCATATATGAAATTTACTTGCATTATTAATGATTTATTCTTTATCTATATCAAACTAGAATGAAACTTTGGTAATTGACCTGTTTAGAAAATCCCTTGGACAGTTGGTGCTTATTTTTACTGTGTATTGAACTACGATACTACTTTTTCACTTGGTCAGATTTAATGATTTTACTTGGATACTATAATTAATAAATTAGTATTATTAACTTGTGAACTGCCTCTCTATATGAAATGATGAAATAGGATGTATTGTTTGAATTTAGATAACTAGGAGTCTAGGACAGTTAACTAATCATTCTTGAGGGTTCTAAGATTGATTATTTTTTTGTTACTACTGACTTCTGAGTTAGGAAATTTACTTGGACTGAATCTGTGAAATATAACAGTAAAGATGGCCCTGGAATGCAGGTAACTAGATCCAGAAACCTCACCGGACAAGAGGCCACGCAACATCGATGATGTGGCCGGTGAGAATCAAACTTCTCCACCACCAACAAAGAAGAAGGATTATGTTTGTGGAGAGGGGAAATCCGCAACATCTACAGGACGAGGAAGAGGTCGTCCTCCTAAGAAAAGCGACAAGGGGAAGTCTAAAACATCTACAGGGCGAGGAAGAGGTCGTCCTCCCAAGGCACGTGATACATGTTTTGTGGTGAAATTGCCGCTAAACGAGCCGGATGAGAAGTCTGTCCCTGTCAAGGCGGTGGCTGAAGACATTGGTCAGCCCCGAAGAAACCTCTCCCCTTCGGCTGATGAAAATATAACAAGCCCAATTGATCTTGGTAAAGGTCCGTGTTCACAATTCTTAAATAAAATACCTTATTCAATTCGTGTAATTTCACCATATATTCAAGCCCTTAATGTGTTTATTAACTTATGAAGTACATACAGTTGGTAGATTTTGCACCTCGGCTTTCTGTTCACAATGTTGTTAACTTTGCACCTGATCATACTGCAACTCCAATGCCACAATGGATCTTTAGGTTTGGAAAATGCATGGACACAATTAAAAGGCTTTGAAGAACATATGAAAGAGTTTTGGAGCTCAAAGTTTCACTCACCAGATTATGTAATGCTAGTTATAAGATAATAACAAGTACTATTCCCTCTGATAACCTGAAAGTGATGAGGATCCCAGAATCAGTTATTAATAGAATAAACACTAAAGTAATCTAAAGATACACACTCTATGGACCAACTTGTATAAGGCCAAGTAATCTAAATACATAGCACTTTATACAGTTAACAGTAATCCCTCTGCTAGCTGGCTATGGAAAAACGTGGCCAAACAAAGAAATTAATTTAGGAAGCAGCTGTTTGGCACACTAGTTTAGGTTATGATAGTTCATTTTGGTCCTTACTGTTTGACTTGTATGATTAATGGTCTGTATTAATTATGAACTGCCGTAAACTGTTGTTTTTAGGTAACTCGAACAAGCTATGGACTATAAAAGTGGAATATGGAGGTCGAATGGTGGCAACTCCTGACCATGGCATACAGTACAAGACAGTGAACGAGCCTGCATTCAACCATTGTGTTGAGCAAGAAAATTTCACTTTCTTCGACCTCTGTCACGCAATTCTTGGAAAGATTTCAGGGAGTTAGCCACAAAAACTAATGTGGTACACGACTCACCCCACTGATCTTCCTGCAGCATTCAAACCAATTGGTTGTGATGATGACGTGGAAACTATGTTCATGCATTACAGTTCAAGCAACATATGTGAAGCACATGTCGTCACTCAGGAATCTTCTGCCAGGACAAAGACTTTGATACCTTCTTGTGTGCCATTAATGGAAGAAGATGCATTGGTTTCATGGGAAAAGATCGAGCGGAGAATTAAAAACAGGGAACATTTACTTAAAATGGGGGGTCAACAAGAGCTGAACAAGAGTCAAAGGCAGGGGAAGGCATGGTATATTTCATATATCCCAGAGCCTTACCCTATAATGTTGGAAGAGGATGGTAGCAGGGGGTATGATGAAGGATTTTTCAAGGATTCATACATCAACAAAATTTGAAGGTATGAGTTCTGTTGTACTTATTTGGTTATGCTTTAGTATTAATGATATGTTTGTGAAAACTGTAATTGGATACATATTTCCTAGTGATCAATGCATTTCAGTCAGTGTGTGTGAACATCTATGAAGGTATTGTGATTTGTGTAAAGTTAAGTTCTTTTGCTGGTTGGTTATACAGGATAGACTGATGTGTGCTCTCTTTGTGGTTATGATGTTGACATTGGTGATCACTTGCTTTTCAAATGCTTTCAAATGTACTTTGCTCTGCTGGAGTTAGAAACTGTTTCTTGCGCTCTAATGGATACAATATTTGCAGCTCCTTCCGTGACCTTATTTTTTCAAAGAAAGAAAACCAGGGAAAACAACTTCATTTCATCCTTTTCTGCTGGCAGTTGTGGATTAGCAGGAAGAAAGTTATTATTATTATTATTATTATTATTATTATTATTATTATTATTATTATTATTTTTATTATAACTAGACTTTTATTATTCACACAAAATTGGAAGGGAGTCGGGAGACAAGCTGTGCACCCACCCCTTTCTGTATACAAAAGCTAAGTCTAGAAAAAAGGAAAACACCACTCCTAACATCATTGGAATGGCTAACACACAAGCGCTTAAGGCGCGAAAAAGTAGCCAAGGCCTCCTCATCGAGCTCCCCAAAGGTGGAGAAGGCAAACGGGATGAAAGAGTAGCCGTGCTCTGCACACTTAGAAGAATACTTGCTCTTCTTCTTTTGAACGGCAGACTGCAACGCAGCGCCAGGAACCCAAGAATCCAAACCCCCCCCTGCAAAGGGAGAGACACCCGTAACATCCAAGCAGGTATCCCGACCTTGAGACCAATTGTATAATAACAAGTCTGCCGGGCGAAGGTCTCGTCCATCATCTGAGAGGAACCCCATAGGGGCCTCTTTTCGCACAGCCACTCCAACCCTTGAACAGATGTCAGCCAAGGTATCACGCACAAGGTTGTGCCGAAACTTCACCCCAACCTCACTAGAACAATGGACAGCATGGTCACCCCACTGATCCATCCGTCGCACACGACAACTCGAGCAAGAGGAACCATCGGGGAACAAAGAGACTGCAAGACGATAACACAACACAGCCAGAAACTATCGCGGGTTCATCCGCTGTCCCAAACCATCAATAGGAATGGTGAGTAAGTAATCCTGCGCATGAGGTGCACGAATGCAACTAAGAAGAGCCATCTGCCGCTGACTCAACCCAAACTGAGAGGGCAACTGTGCATCAATGACTCCAAAATAACTCTTTGCCAAAGACTTCATAAACTGGGGGCAGGAGAGCTAGATGAAACAGATAGCACATCAACACCACAAAAGGTCGTGAAACTGTCAAGAGCAGTCTGAAGGGTAGGACCAGAAGAAATAACCCCGGACCTCAACAGAATCCTATCCTGCAAGGAGCTGGACTGCAAGCGAGAAGCGAGAAAAGTATACTGACTGACATCCTCTGCACATAAGACCCCCAGACCGCCAAGTCTAATGGGAAGGGTGGCAAGCCGCCACTGCCAATCCCCGAAACCAGGCCCTGAACCTGTAACGATCATTTCCAAAGAAGTACGCAAGGCATGATCAAACGGGACTAGAGCATCACCACAAGCCATCGGAGGGCAGGTCCTCAAAGCATAAGATAACTTCGCCACCCCCGCACAATTGCGAAGAAGAAGAAGCTCACACTGGGATCATCAAGCTTGCGGATAGCCTCCAACAAAGAGATGGTCTTGGAAACCCGGCGAGCAACTAGATCAAGGCAAAAACCAGAATCCGCACTAACAGAGCCCCCAAGGAGCTTGACCCCCCGAAGCGGACGAGAGATAGAAGAAGGGAAAAGGCCAGCCACCTTGCCACGAGGGTCCTCCACTGGCCAAAAAAGCTCAGTCTTATCGACATTCAGATGCAACCCACGAGCTGGTCCCTCAACACGAATAATATCGAGCGCCTTGGCAACCATAAGAGTATCACCAATGATAGTGCCGTCGTCAAGATACCAAGCCTGCAGAGAAAGCTCACAGGACTGATGAATAGCGTGGACCAACGGATGCAAAACCAGCGCGAATAATAAAGGACCCAAAGGATCCCCTTGCTGAACCCCCTGACACGACCGAAGAACCGAGTCCCCATAATATAGCCGAGCGGGCCGAGAATAACAAAACTCAACCCAAGGCGAAATGGCTGGACACCGCAACCGAGTCTCTCAAAGTAGGGCACTCCTGTCAACCAAGTTAAACGCATTCTTAAAATCCACCAAAAGCATAGAGAGCCCGACATCGGCTCCTCTAGCTTCCACAAACCTGTTGACAGAATGAAGAACAGCCTCACACCCACCCGAGACCCCAACACCAAACTAAAAATCCTGCAAGTACGACGCCACCAAGTTCCCAACAGAGGAAGAAGCCACCTTAGAAACCAGCCTCCGCCAAACAGTGCCCACAGCAATGGGTCGAACACTTCCTCCTGGCTTAACAAGAGGGGTCAAAGGAGCACTGGCAATAAATTCCCCAAGCAAGCTAGGACACTTACCCGACAGAAAAAGGTTAACGACCCTAGTGATAGACGCCAACAGGCCATCAGAAACAGCAGTAGCAGCACCCCTAAAATATCCAACAAATGTTGGGCTTTGAGACCATCGCGACCGCAGGAAGTACCTTTGGGGAAACTCCGAATCCTATTCAACACAAGGTCTTTCTGAACTGACAGAGCATCCTCCTCAGGCAAAGAAAGAGGTACAACCGGAGGTGGGGCAAATGGGTGCTTAGATTCCAACTCAGCCAAGGTGTCATCGGTATCAGGGGCAACCCCAGACGAGGTGAGGACCTTAATAGCAGCCGTAAAGTGCCCGTCACTCAGCTTGCGCATACACTGGGATAAATTAGCCTCCTCAGCAGCAAAAGGCTCTGAAAAACCCCGAGGGGGTGAATAAACAGCCGACAAACAGTCCCTCACCAAACCCAAACGGTCCCTAGGGTCTCTCCAGCGAGCAATGGCACTAGAAATGCCCTCAAATTGACGCCGCGCCCTCTCCCCAGAACGGCGATGTGCCCTACTGGACGGCACAAAAACAGCAATGGTGCAACGAGGCAGAACAAGAAGTTGCACCCAGGCCGACAAGTCCCCGGGGCACGCAAGGACCAGATCAAGAGCACTAAGGAATACCCTGGCAAACCCGAGCCGCAACTTAGGAGGAATGCACTTAACCGTCCGCAAAGGCAACGAAAAGACACGGTCCAGGAGATCAATATCAAAACACAGGGGATCCGAACCTGCATCACGAACATGTGAAACCCCCAACTCCCCAGCAGAGCCTGCAACAGGCCCCACCGGCCCTATATCACCTACAAGAACCGAGATACCAAGGATAGCAGAGTCTGCACGGTCTGGCGCAAGGACCACACTCCCATCAACATGCTTGCAGTTTTTAGTGAAAGTGTGAGTGCTAAGACATTCGCCACACAACCAAATGCCTGCCTGATGGAGTGCGAGATCCAAAGCAGAAAACAGAGAAAGGTCGCTGGCGATACGCGCCTTGTAGGAGGCTTTCAATTCCGTCCGACTTAAAATGCTGAGTGCGCAGGTGAGTGATGAAATAGGTCTTAGCGAACGCTCCACCCACTCGTCCACCACAAATGTCACTCCCGCGCAAAGGACAACGAATCTTTCCCCCATCCAACCGAGACATACTGCACACACACAAACCAGAACACACACCCAAAACCAGAACACACACCCAAACCAGAACAACCAAACCTTAACAGAGAAGGCCGAACGCAGAACCCAAAATCGGCCAGCAACCAATCGAACAAACCCAACAGCAAACAAAGTAACCAAACAGAGTCCAAAATCGGCAAGCAATAGCAAACACGAAATGAATCAAACCCACAGAGTCCAAAACGGCAAGCAAACAGAGGACCCACAGAAAAACGGCAAGCAAACAGAGGACCCACAGAGAACAGAGAAGCGGCCGTATCCGACAGGCCAAACGGCCGATCAAGAGAACGAACGGCCACAGAACAAACGCCGGCACCAAATGGCACGACACACACAAACACGGCGAGACCCAGAAAACCGGCCGAAATACCAACAAACCCAATTGACAGAGAGCAGTCGAAAACACAGCAATGAAACAATCCCAGAACAGAGAGACGACGGGGAAGAGAGAACCTTACCACACTTACCTTTACTTGATTGGAGGGGACGCTACCGGCGGCAAGGGAGGATGCGGCGGCCATTACGATCAGAATCGCCAGAGCGAAATTCTGTCTCCCGTCCCATATTATTATTATATTATTATTATTATTTATTTTTTTTTATTATTTTGTTTTTTGGACAAACAAAGATTGATCTTTTTAGGTTTAACATGTTGCTTTGTGATCTAGTTAAAGATACAAGTGTATAAAGCCATGTATAGTATAAAGTGACAATGTATAAAGCTCGTTTTATTAATGATCTAGTAAGCAAATGTGACAATGTATAAAGCTCGTTTTATTAATGTAGATACGCGTATCTAAGTAGTTATCAGTATTTGCATCTTATAAAGCCATAATTTAATTGGAATTATACCAGTTGGCAGTTGCAACTCTACCGAGGCTCAGCCCATTAAACATGTTGCAAGTATTAAAGAAACTAAACACATATAATATGGCAACGTAATTAATTAATTATCTATATAAGAGACAATGGATCAGCAGCAGGCAGTTGAAAGAAGAAAAGAGTGTCAGAACTCAGAATATAAAAGATATAGTACGTATCAGTACCGCACTATAACGTTTTTGTATTTAAACCGTCTTACTATCATTCATCACATAATGCCAAAATGAACATATTTACTACATGGGCTTGTTAGCCCAAATCTACTTGGATATTATTGCCACACATAAGACAGTTACCATTTCTAAAAGTCAGTAGCAACATGTTCATTAATTAATGCATTTTTGTAAAAAATTTACACCTTATGAAAATACATATATCACATTTTAGAACAACAAAAAATGGTAATTGAAACACAAACTCTTATCACAGAAAAACCATTTCTTACGGAATTAATTCTAAATCGTATGTACATGTTTAACATTTTGTTTTTTTTTAACTTTTTCGAGGTCCGGTTTAGCCTCAAATTAATCCTAAATCGTATAAGAAAAACTTTAAATTATTTTTATCGTATAATTAAAATTATGAAATCATTGCCAATTTGCCATCATCTCTGCATCTCATGTTCTCAATTATCATGGTTGGGGCCAGACATTGCTTTACAATTTGATTACAGTTAATGACTCATTAACTTTGATTCCTGGGCCCGCCCCGCATATCCCCGATTGTTCATGCTTCTTTAGTACACATACACCATAACCTTTAGACATAATTACTTTTGATACCCACACTAAACAACTACTTTTCATCCTAGTCCATCTATCGTGGAAAATTACAAAAAAACCCAAGTCACCGTCCGATGTTGACTTCGGCGTTCTCTCTCTCCTCCAAAGTTAACATCCAAACAGGGCCTTAACTATTTAATTTTTCCTTTTCCTTTTTTTTTCTGTTTTTCTTTATTTCCTTTTTCCTATTTCTCTTTTCTTCCGTCTTTCTTTCTTTTAAATCCAACTCCGGTACCGGAGTTATAACTCCGGTATCGGAGTTACACAGCTCCGATTGGAGCTTTGCACAGCTCCGATCGGAGCTGTGTTAAGCTCCAAACGGAGCTTTGCACAGCTTCGATCGGAGCTGTGCAGCTCCGATTGGAGCTGAGCTCCAATCGGAGCTGTGATTGGAGCTTAACACAGATCCAATCGGAGCTGTGTTAAGCTCCGATTGGAGCTTTGCACAGCTCCGATCGGAGCTGTGTTAAGCTCCAAACGGAGCTTTGCACAGCTCCGATCGGAGCTGTGCAGCTCCGATTGGAGCTATGCAAAGCTCCAATCGGAGCTGTGTAACACAGCTCCGATTGGAGCTTTGCACAGCTCCGATTTGGAGCTGTGTAAAGCTCCAAACGGAGCTTTGCACAGCTCCGATCGGAGCTGTGCAGCTCCGGTACCGGAGTTATAACTCCGGTACCGGAGTTGGATTTAAAATAAAAAATAAAAATAAAAATGAGAAAAGAAAGAAAGAAGGAAGAAAAGAGAAATAGGAAAAAGGAAATAAAGAAAAACAGAGAGAAAAAAAAAAGAAAATTATTTGGGACTGATTTTGAAATTTAATTTTTTTAGGGGTTTGTGTTAAAATAATTTTGTAGACTGTTTTGAATTATATTTATATTACATGGGTTAATTTCTAATTAGTTTGTGTTAATATTGTAAAAATTAAAATATTTAGGGTAAATTTGTAATAACCAAAACTTAATGTTGTTTGGCATTTTTTAGAATTAGAAATTCCGGCAGGGGCAAAAATGTCATTTCCAGGCCTTAGAGCGCAGAAAGTCAAATTCGTGGGTTAATCTGTAATTAGGTTTATATAGCAAGGGAGGATTACGTAATAAAAAATATAGATGGACTAATCTGTAATAGAGGAAAATAGCAGGGGTACCAAATGTAATTTGCCCCCTTTATAAACGGAGGCTCTATAAATTAATACCCTTGGGAACCATATATACATCCGGTCGACTGAACTGAGTTTTATAGGAAAATAATGATCTCTGCATAGGATTACATGGGACTCCACCCTGACCTTGGATTTCGATTTTACAAACAGTGGCCTGCACTAGATCACATAAGTCGAAAGAGATAGCGGATTTGAAATTGAGTGCGATAGTTCCCAAAAACTAAAAAGACCTATGACTTGGGTTGTACTCCCTCCGTCCCACTCTAAATTACCCACTTTGACTTTTTTCGGTCAACAGTTTTTAACTTTGACTCTCGATCACTCTTAAACTATAATGATAAAGTATTTGACGAAATCATATTATGAAAATATAAAACCTCAATATTCATAATATAGTTTCATCAAATATTTTATCATTATAGTTTAAGAGTAATTCGGGAGTCAAAGTTGACAGTTGTTGACCGAAAAAAAGTCAAACTGGGTAATTTCTACGGGGACAGAGGGAGTAATTTATTACCTTATTGGATTGGTATTCAAGTTTCGGGTTGGATCCATTGGGCTGTAATTTTGAAGCCCAATAAAATAAAGTATACTACTAAGAACATATCAGTAGTAGTCATCTGATGAACGCGGATTTGTCGGTTCCGGTTCAAGCAAATAAATTCGTTATTTAGCCAAAGGCAATCCACAACTACAACGAAAACCGTAGTGTAGCAGTAGAATGACTCGAGTGTCGTTCTCTCAGGACTATAACTAGCTTTATCTATTTAACAAGAGAATATAAAACAGCAGACGTAATAGCAAGGGGTTTTTCTAACAGATAATGGAGATTGGTGATAGTATGATCCTTCAAAGCATAACGGGTCGATAATCATGCATAAATTCCTCGGTCTTGCATGGAGATCTTTGATCAATCTAATGTCCTGTTGTAAATATTAAGCACTACGAAGATAATGGTTCTGACAAGTCAATCTCTATTGTCCTATTGTGTTCCGTAATTATTCAACACTACGAAGATAAACTGGCGTATAGGTCGACGAGGGTCCAATTGTGCATAATAATTAATACAACATACGAGAATTTAGGTTGAGCCTGATCAACGAAATAAAGCAATAACACGGAGTATAATGCGCGATATAGCCATTAGCATGATTATCTTCCCTTCGCTAAGAATTCACATACTACCACCAACGATAAGTTTAGCTACTCATAATAGGCATGCAATCAACAAAATCATAGAAGAAAACATGTTGAAAGATAATAAAATAAGTAGAATAAACTGTAAGATACAATGTTACCGAAGGTTGTCAATCTCCGAAGAATTGCGATCCTACAAGCTCCAATCTGCTATGAAAAAGTGTCCCCTAAGCTACGAACCCCCAGAACAGGCTCTGGGAAGTTCCTACCTAAAACTACAGAGAAAGGTGAGAAAGTAGGTCTGGAAAAGTATGAATCTCGGAGAAAAACTGAGCAACTATATATAGGCTACGAAAAAGTGTGGGGCGGTTCGCCCCACATCTGGGGCGGTTCGCCCCAGAGAATATCTCGCGGAATTCCGCGTTTTCGACGCGTTTTTGGATTTCTTCCCCTTTTCGGACTCGGTTTCTGACTTCTAGTGGCCTTCTAACCTCCAGATTCGACCCCTAGACTCCAAATCCTTTCCGGAAACCTTCAGATACTCCGAATAGGCTTCTGGAACACAAATTCCTTGTCAACTTCAATATAATTGCCCGGAAATCCTCGATTTTCAACCAAAACCTGTAAAATAAAATCTAAAGGGAAACGTGACACTATTCTAATAAAATGCACTAAAATATAGCTAAATTAACATAGAGGATAGCTAAAATAGGTGAAAAAGACTCAAATGAAAGTGTAAAATACACATTCATCAAACTCCCCAAACCGAACCTTTGCTTGTCCTCAAGCAACTAAGCTAGACTCTAATGCAAAAAACATGCAAGACACAAAATGGAGTCTCATGCCAAATAAAATGAACTAATCTACTGAATCTACCAAAAAACATATGAACAAAAACCATATAAATTAAAGCATGAATATAGGTTGAAGAATACCTCGATTGACTTATACACATCCACATAAGCACTTATGTCAAGACAAGATAGTCTCTCGTAACATTCTCTACCTAGACCTAGTCAGTGACGATGTAATGAAGCATGCTAAGATACGAATGATTGTCCCGTGCCTATGAAACTGAGGACTTACTGCTGTTCCACCATGTTAAGACTTTCCCTCAAAGAGGTCGAACCAGTACTGGCTCTCATCAAACGAAGGAGGGTTCCCGATAAAAGATAACACTCCCCTATTCTACCCATCTCTTAAGTAAAAGTCTTAAACTATTCACCACTTCCTGAATGGCTGGACGAGGGTGGTCTAGAACAGATGACACTCAAGACGAAAAAGATAAAAAAATAGAAAATTACAACACGATTACGAACATTAATTGGAAAATAAGACACAACACTTTGCTAAACTGCTATTTGGCTTTCTTTTTGGACCCTTCCTTGCTTTTTTGGGGTCTTTTCTTTTTTTCTTTTTTTCTTCTTTCCAGATTCTTTTTTCTTTTTCTTTTTCTCTTTTTTTCCTGGAATTTTTGTTTCTTTTTTTTCGATTTTTTTTCTAGCCAGCAGTAGCATAACAAAAAGAGAAACAAAATGACTCACACGACTTCCCCAAACCTATTCGAAAGAATAGGTTGGAGTACAAAATTTACGGAAAAGGAAAAACAAACTCACGGTACGGAAATGAAAAAACGAAAACAAGTCTATGATGGCGTAACCCCCTCCCCAAACCTATTCGGAAGAATAGGTTATAAACAAAGGATCACACAACCTCACACTACCTCCTTCCTAGGCATTTAGCAATCTCAAATCATGGTGAAGACTTGTTGCCTCTTAGGTACATAATTACTCGGGAAAACAACCATAAGACCCTAACATGCATCATCCTATTATAAAGGCCTTCGTGAACCGCAGTAGAGAAAACACCACTAAGTGATGTCGAGACTACCATTCTCAACTAAGTGCAATACATAAATGTGACAAGCCAAGCGAGAAAAACCTCAAACAAATTCATAGAGATGAATCATACGATTAATGGCATAGTTAGTTGATCTACCCACTAAAAAAGTTCAAAAAATTCGGCAATAAACTCCATATAAAACATGCAAGACTATCCTAGGATGAATGTAGTGAATGCAACCTAAAAAATCTAAGAAAGCAGTAAACGTGCAAATGCAAATGCAGACGGATAAAGCATGCGAGGTACTATACTCATCCTACCAATACCAAGCTCCAAGCTAACAACACTAGATCACTTAAATCCCATCCCCCCTCATGAAATTAACGCTAGTCCCTAGCAGTAAGAAAATGAGGAAATAAGATGTGATACTAGATGTTACCCCATGTTTTGGCCTCGGTCGGCTGAGTATGCTGCTTGTGAGTTATTGGGACTGCTCTGGGAGCCTTATATATGATCATCGGGACTTGTGGTAGTGGCGGTAGCTCCATCGATAGATCGGATAGGACCAATTCAACCATCTGTATCATCATTGTCCCTACTGTCACGCACATCGTCACTAGTAGAGTTGCAGTGTCGAAGGGAATCTTCAAGATTGACCGCCTCTGTTATAGAATCTTCCACCCGGTATCTCTCCAACAGGTTGTGAACTATTGAAGGGGAAAGGGCAGTGGTATCAGAACCTCCCTCTCCAATGTTTTACACCCCGTGGAGGTTATAGCAAGCTGCTCGGATATTCAGAGGTTGTTTTCCGTTTTTTCCTATGTCGACCACATTCTCTACAGTTGATGCTCCCGATGTCTATATGATGCTCCCTTTAGAGGCAGGCAAGGGGCACCCCAACGAGGGGCTGGGCACCCATGTCATTAAGTTTTGTAACCAAGCTAGCGCTTCGGAACCTTCTAGCAACTGCGAACTCATGATTGAATCCGTCGCGGCGAGAATGTCCCGGTGCCTTCCAGTTCACTCGAACTTTGCAGTCCTTGTGATGGATTGCTGACGTAATAATGGTTTCTGTCCCTTCGCTGGTGCATGAATAGGCATAGGAGTCCTTACTCCAGGTGTACTCTAGCTCCTCCTCTTGGGTAATCCCCGACGTTGTTGCAAAACCCCTTGGCTCGAACGCACATCCAACGAGGTCACTCTTCTTGACATGGTTGTAATCGATCCCCCTCCAATACTTCATAGAAATCATACGGGAATGCTCCTTTCCCTTGGCATGGTTCCTACAAACAACAGTTAGTACCTCGTATGACACAAAACTGACTCATGCATATGCTAGTGTAAGAACGAAACACACAAGTGATAAAATCAACAATCGAGCTCCCCAAACCTTAATGTCTAACCTAGCTTCTTCATCATGCAACATACCAATGTAACTACTACATGCAATACATCACATTATGCTCTTACTAGACAACCAATATCCTAGATAACAAGGCTCAATTCATACCATAGTAGCGAAAAATTCTACCATCATAAATCCTCATACTCAACAATTAAGCATTCTACCATCAAATCCAACATCATTATACCAATAAACACAATCATATGCAAGAAATCAAAGATAAAGACATATTGCATAACAAGATATATCATCTAGTAGCAAAATTCCCAAATCAACAATCCAAGCAAAATTGACCATGCAATTGATAGTAAATAACACTTCTAATCACACAAACAACATACCCATGCATCAAATAAGCATAATTGAAGCTCAAAATAGAAAACCCCCAAATTCGAAAATTAGGGTTCTTAGGATGATACCTCAGATCTGAAAATCTAATGCATTAGGACGAAATCTGTTCGGATGAAAAGATAGATCACGTAATAGGCTTCGATTTAAGCTAAAGAACACTAAATTTGGTCAAGAAATGAAGAAGTTATGAGATTTTGAAGATGAAATCGCGATTTTCGGTTTTTGGGGAGGAGGAATGATGAAGATATGAAGAAATGAGGTAAAGAGGAAGAATCCGCGTTTTTGACTTACTGGAACCGTGGGGCGATTCGCCCCTGGTGTGGGCCGAGTCGCCCCACACGGGGCGATTCGCCCCTCATGTGGGGCGGTTCGCCCCGTGCTCCCCGATGCGGGGAGACGGTTCCTGTCGTCAGAAAACGCGGTTTTAATCCCCAAAACCAATTTTCTCATAAAACCACTCGACAAATCTCACTCAAACATAAGCATATACGACACAGACATGAACAAATTCGCATACGAGAAGCAAATAGTTCAAGAATGAATGCATGCAATAAAGAGGTAAAGAAAGCGATAAAAACTCCGGGTTGCCTCCCGGATAGCGTCATTGTTTAAAGTCTTTGACTCGACTCCTGTCTGCGCCTATCTCTTCTTTCTGCGGGTACTAGACTTCCCCTTCATTGATCTCCTCTCCATGCCACGAACCTGTGAATAAGAAAGAATATAGGTTGCAAGACCACAGTAGTGAGTAGTGAAAGAAATATCAGGCGGATCAGGTGGATCAGATATGGCTTGCAACATGTGTTGCTTGCCATCCACTTCGATGGTGCAAGTTCTTTGGTTGATGTCCATCACGGAGCGTAGTTTAGTCAAGAACGTTCGCCCTAAGAGTATGACATCCCCCGTTCCAGGTGCAGACGCCGGCATAACTACAAAATTGGTGTATACAGATGCTTCACCAATCTTGACCAACACATTTTTCACAACGCCTTCGGGTCTCATAAAGGATCCATCCGCCAGTTGCACAATAGCTCTATGCTCAGATAGTTTTCCAAGGCTACTCTTTTCAAACACATTTAAAGGGAGTATGTTTGAGTAGGATCCCGTGTCTAGTGTGGCACGGACATCTTCAAGCTCACCAATCCCTACCTTAACATCGAAACTTTTAGGGAGTGGCTCGGGATCCTCTTGCTCCTCCTCACTTTCGTCAGAACCAAGGTCCTTCTCTTCTTCCTTAGCCTGTAGAAGTTCCTCCTTGCAACACTCGCACTTAGCAACCTTCTTGATGGTGATTTCGTCAGGTAGATCACCAGCTAGTGTAATGGCATTCGACTTCTCAGTGTTGCTAGGCAGTTTGCCTTGTTCCCTACTTGCTCCTCGGTCGATCAACTCTTGCATCTTTTGATGGGCAAGCCTAGTGCTCTCTTCCAACCTATCAACCCTTGCCCTAGTCTTCTCGGAATCTTCTTCATAATGTTTTAGAAAACTTTGTGTGTGATCAACCATCTTCTGCAAGTTCTCCATTAGTTGAGCCGACTTCGACTTCGGTGGCTCTTTCGGAGCGGGGTTTTCGCAGTGATCATTACCATAGTTTAGCCTGCTACGGTCTTGGTTAGGGCCATAAGTTTGGTTAGCCGGTACATATCCTTGATTGTTTCGGAATCCCCTTCTCCAAAATCCACCTCGAGGATTCCTACCGTCTTGTCCGTAGCTAACTTCTTGAGTACCAAACTCTGTAGCAAAGGCTTCCTCTTCGCCTCCTCGAGCCCAGTTGCCATCATCGTACGCCAGCTCCGATCTACACATATGAGCCCCATGCCCATAGTTCTTGCATATTCAGCATACTTCATTCGAAACAGTTGTTCCGGTGGCGCTCTTGAGGAATTGCTTCAATTCGTTGGTAAAGCACATGAATTGATCCCCATTCCCCCTATACGTAGGGGCTTCTTGAGTCGGTGGAGCTTCAGGTCCACGTCTCCTAAGCATTTCTCTTGGGTCCTTGAACTGCGAACCCTTAGCAAGCCTTTCGAAAACTGCCCAGACGGCTTCTGCGGTTTCCTCCCAAATATTGCCTCGGCATTGGAAATCCACCACTTGTTGGTTCTCGAAGGTTAGTCCATTGTAGAAGTGTTGGACTAGGTCAGAAAGTTCAAAACCATGGTAAGGGCACTTGTTCGTGAGATCTTGGAATCTCTCAAACGCGGTGTAGATGGTCTCATCATAGTCCTGCTTGTATCCAGTGATTTGCGCCTTTAGCGCGGTAGTCAAGGTGTGAGGGAAGTATTTTTCCATGAAATCTGAAAAAACCTTCTCCCAAGTGTCCAGCGAGCCTGCTGGTAGAGAACTCAACCATGACTTGGCTCTGTCGCCAAGTCCCATAGCAAAAACCTTCATCCTTAACTCATCCGTTGTTATTTCATCTCCGGGTCGTGGGAGTTGGTTGACGAAATCATCGATATCGTGCAAGTACCCCATCACATCTTCCCTGGATAAGCCATAGAACCTCTGAAGTTGTTGGAATGCGTGGTTCTTGATTTCCAGATCTCGAGTTGCAGACGAAAGAACAATCGTCGGTCCCCTCATACGATCCTTGGTGGGTTGAACCCATGCTTTCAGTGGTCTAGCTTCTGCCATTCCGTCGATTTCCTTGAAAAGAATGTGTAGAGATTCAGAGAAATCGGTATCCTCTATTTCCTCTAGTGCACGCCTTTCGAGTAGTCGCCTTCTTTGGTGGTAGACTCTGTCGATCTCAGCAATTGAATCAGCAAGTGGAGTTCCTTTAGATCGTGTATTTGGCATACACTATCTGTAACAGACTAGGAAAGCAGTATCAGAGAGAGATTAAAAAGGAAAACTAAAACTAATAGAATTAGGAATTGAATGCTGAAAATATAAAAAAATTAAACAGAAAAAAGGAGCATAGTCCCCGGCAGCGGCGCCAATTTGATGAACGCGGGTTTGTCGGTTCCGGTTCAAGCAAATAAATTTGTTATTTAGCCAAAGGCAATCCACAACTACAACGAAAACCGTAGTGTAGCAGTAGAATGACTCGAGTGTCGTTCTCTCAGGACTATAACTAGCTTTATCTATTTAACAAGAGAATATAAAACAGCAGACGCAATAGCAAGGGGTTTTTCTAACAGATAATGGAGATTGGTGATAGTATGATCATTCAAAGCATAACGGGTCGATAATCATGCATAAATTCCTCGGTCTTGCATGGAGATCTTTGATCAATCTAATGTCCAGTTGTAAATATTAAGCACTACGAAGATAATGGTCCTGAAAAGTCAATCTCTATTGTCCTATTGTGTTCCGTAATTATTCAACACTACGAAGATAAACTCACGTATAGGTCGACGAGGGTCCAATTGTGCATAATAATTAATACAACATACGAGAATTTAGGCTGAGCCTGATCAACGAAATAAAGCAATAACACGGAGTATAATGCGCGATATAGCCATTAGCATGATTATCTTCCCTTCGCTAAGAATTCACATACTACCACCAACGATAAGTTTAGCTACCCATAATAGGCATGCAATCAACAGAAATCATAGAAGAAAACATGTTGAAAGATAAATAAGAATAAGTAGAATAAACTGTAAGATACAATGTTACCGAAGGTTGTCAATCTCCAAAGAATTGCGATCCTACAAGCTCCAATCTTCTATGAAAAAGTGTCCCCTAAGCTACGAACCCCTAGAACAGGCTCTGGGAAGTTCCTACCTAAAACTACAGAGAAAGGTGAGAAAGTAGGTCTGAAAAAGTATGAATCTCGGAGAAAAACTGAGCAACTATATATTGATGAATGTGTATTTTACACTTTCATTCGAGTCTTTTTCACCTATTTCAGCTATCCTCTATGTTAATTTAGCTATATTTTAGTACATTTTATTAGAATAGTGTCACGTTTCCCTTTAGATTTTATTTTACAGGTTTTGGTTGAAATTCGGGGATTTTTGGGCAATTATATTGAAGTAGACAAGGAATTGGTGTTCCAGAAGCCTATTTGGAGTATCTGAAGGTTTCCGGATAGGATTTTGAGTCTAGGGGTCGAATCTGGAGGTTAGAAGGCCACTAGAAGTCAGAAACCGAGTCCGAAAAGGTGAAGAAATCAAAATCCGCGTCGAAAAATGCGGAATTCCGCGAAAAAGACGGGGGGCGAACCGCCCCAGCCTGCGGCGAACCGCCCCAGAGATTATTTGGGGCCTATATAGTGCTCAGTTTTCTCTCCGAAAATCGTATCTTTCCAGACCTACTTTCTCACCTCTCTCTATAGTTTTAGGTAGGAACTTCCCGGGGCCTGTCCTGGGAGTTCCGTAGCTTAGGGGATACTTTTTCATAGCAGATTGGAGCTTGTAGGACCGCAATCATCCGGAGATTGACAACCTTCGGTAAGTTTGTATCTTACAGTTTTATCTACTTATTTTATTTATCTTTCAATATGTTTTCTTCTATGATTTCTGTTGATTGCATGCATATTATGAGTAGCTAAACTTATCATTGGTGGTAGTATGTGAATTTTTAGCGAGGGAAGATAATCATGCTAATGGCTATATCGCGCATTATATTCCGTGTCATTGCTTTATTTCGTTGATCAGTTGTAAACAAAATTCTCGTATGTTGTATTGATTATTATGCACAATTGGACACTAGTCGACCATCAGACCAATTATCTTCGTAGTGTTGAATAATTACGGAACACATTAGGACAACCGTGATTGACTAGTCAGACCAGATTATCTTCGTAGTGCTTAATACTTGCAACAGGACACTAGATTGATTCAAAGATCTCTATGCAAGACCGAGGAATTTATGCATGATTATCGACCCATTATGCTAAGAAGGACCATACTATCACCAATCTCCATTATCTGCTAGAAACCCCCTATTGCTATCTGTCTGCTGTTTTTATATTCTAAATTAGATTTGATAAAGCTAGTTATAGTCCTGAGAGAACGACACTCGAGTCATTCTGCTACTACACTACGGTTTTCGTTGTAGTTGTGGATTGCCTTTGGCTAATTACAAATTTATTTGATTGACCTTGACACGTTCATCAAATTGGCGCCGTTGCCGGGGACTATACTCCTTTTTTCTATTTAATTTGTTTATATTTACAGCTTTAGATTCCTAATTCTACTAGTTTTAGTTTTCCTTTTCAATCTCTCTCTGATACTGCTTTCCTAGTCTGTTTCTAATTTCCCTTTCCTAGCCTTAGTAGTATTCGATATCTAGATTTATTCTCGATTTTTCGAAATTTCTAACGAGGCTAATTTTTAGTTTTGAGTTACTCTTACTACAGACATACAGGTATGATGTCCATGCGCGCTCGCATGACACCCCAATTCTCGCAGGTGAGGAGAGGATCTTCCATATACCCGGAAGACGAGTTAAGGAGGTATGAGGTGACGGAGTCCATGGTGAGGTACTTACCGAGGTACGAAGATGGAGTAGGGATGGACCCATGGAGTTTCATTCGATCCTATGTGGAGGAAATAGAAAGAATTCTAGCAGAAGGGTTTACTAAGGACCAATTATGCAGGAAACTATTTTCTTTTGCTCTTGGGTATGAGCCGAGGCGTTGGATTGCAAGGTTTGAACCAGGATCGCTGAAAACTTGGGGCCAAGTAGTAGAGGAGTTCTTGGCGCGGTTCATGCCTTATCATAAGACAATTGCCTTACGTGATAGGATCCAATATTTCGAGCAAGGAGAGTATGAGCAGTTTTGTGACGCCTACGAACGTTTTGAGATGTATAAACGTGAGTGCCCCCATCACCGTTTCGAAGATGGAGAGTTGATTTGGTGCTTCGTTGGTGGACTTCGTGAAGAGGAACGACTTAGAGTGGATCAGTTGAGCGACGGTCTGGGAGAATGTACGGTCGACGAGGCAGAAGAAGTCCTCCGTAAGTACGCCAGAGGTTCAACACAATCCGATGAGGTCATACCAATTCACATCACCTCAAAGGAAGTAGATCGAGGTGAAGCAGGAAGCTCATCCGAGGAGTATTTTGAAACCGAAGAAATCGGTGAGGAAGATGCACATGCCGAGAAAGTTGAAGATGACCTTCGTATAGCAAAAGTTGTTGAAGAAGTTGAAGTAATTGAGCATCTTACGGAAGAATTCAGCTTGTTGAATTGTGCTGAAGTAGAAGAGGTTCGAGAACTTGAAGAGGAGAAAGGATTGGAAGGCGACGCCCCCCTGGAGGTGGGGGGCGAGTCGCCCAGCATGGGGGGAGAACCGCCTCCCATGACCAGTGAGCTGGACGACCCCAGCTCCCCTGTTTCTTTACTCCCAGACATTCGCATCAATCCAAAACCACTTCCTTCCGTTACTACTGAGGTTCTTAAGTACAAAGAGGTGAATCTACTTCTCCGAGGTGGAAAGCTTGACAAGCAAGATACACAGGAGCCACCACTAAACAAGCACCTCGATGAAGTCAAAGTGAATGTCCTCCTATTGATGAAGTCCTTATTGGATATGCCTGCAAAGCAAACTAGTCCATTCACCATGGTGAGATCTTTGAGGCTTCCTAGGTCTATTTGCTACATCGGACCAAGAGAATGGCGGCCACCGTGGGGAGGTACTCTTGAGTCCATTCTTGAATACTCAGCCGACCGAGGCCAAACCGTCCGGTAACATCTAGTATCACTTTTTATTTACTCATTCTCTTTTGCTAGGGACTAGCTTAAGTTTTATGAGGGGGATGGGATGTGAACCATGATGTTAAGTATTGTTTGGCTTTGTGATGTTGAGTAGGATAGTCTTGTTTTTTTTAATTGCATTTGCACGTTTACTGCTTTCCTAGGATAGTCTTGCATGTTTTATATGGAGTTTATTGCCAAATTTTTTGAACTTTTTTGTCGGGTAGATCAACTAATTATGCCATTAATCGTATGCTTCATCTCTATGAATTTGTTTGAGGTTTTTCTCGCTTGGCTTGTCACATTTATGTATAGCACTTAGTTAATCTTGGTAGTCTCGACATCACTTAGTGGTGTTTTCTCTACTGCGGTTCACGAAGGCCTTTATAATAGGATGATGCATGTTAGGGTCTTATGGTTGTTTCCCGAGTAATTATGTACCTAAGAGGCAACAAGTCTTCACCATGCTTTGAGATTGCTAATGCCTAGGAAGGAGGTAGTGTGAGGTTGTGTGATCCTTTGTTTATAACCTATTTTTCCGAGAGGGGGTTACACCATCGTTAGACTTGTTTCTGTTTTTCATTTTCGTATCGTGAGTTTATTTTTCCTTTTTCCGTAAGTTTTGTACTCCAACCTATTCTTTCGAATAGGTTTGGGGAAGTCGTGTGAGTCATTTTGTTTCTCTTTTTATTATGCTACTGCTGGCTAGAAAAAAATCGAAAAAAAAAGAAAAAGAAATATTCCAGAAAAAAAGGAGAAAAAGAAAAAAGAATCTGGAAGGAAAAAAAGAAAAAAAGAAAAGACCCCAAAAAAGCAAAGAAGGATCCAAAAAAGAAAGCCAAATAGCAGTTTAGCAAAGTGTTGAGTCTTTTCCATTTTTGTATTGTTCGTAATCGTGTTGTAATTTTCTATTTTTTATTTTTTTTGTCTTGAGTGTCATCTGTTCTAGACCACCCTCGTCCTGCCATTCAGGAAGTGGTGAATAGCTTAAGACTTTACTTGAGAGATGGGTAGAATAGGGGAGAGTTATCTTTTATAGGGAACCCTCCTTCGTTTGATGAGAGTCAGTACTGGTTCGACCTCTTTTGAGGAAAAGTCTTAACATGGTGGAACAGCAGTAAGTCCTCAGTTTCATAGGCACGGGGCAACTATTCGTATCTTAGCATGCATCATTACGTCGTCACTAACTAGGTCCAGGTAGAGAATGTTACGAGAGACTATCTTGTTTTGACATAAGTGCTTATGTGGATGTGTATAAGTCAATCGAGGTATTCTTCAACCTATATTCATGCTTTGATTCGTATGGTTTTTGTTCATATGTTTTTTGGTAGATTCAGTAGATTAGTTCATTTTATTTGGCATGAAACTCCATTTTGTGTCTTGCATGTATTTTGTATTAGAGTCTAGCTTAGTTGCTTGAGGACAAGCAAAGGTTCGGTTTGGGGAGTTTGATGAATGTGTATTTTACACTTTCATTCGAGTCTTTTTCACCTATTTTAGCTATCCTCTATGTTAATTTAGCTATATTTTAGTACATTTTATTAGAATAGTGTCACGTTTCCCTTTAGATTTTATTTTACAGGTTTTGGCTGAAATTCGGGGATTTCTGGGCAATTATATTGAAGTTGACAAGGAATTGGTGTTCCAAAAGCCTATTTGGAGTATCTGAAGGTTTCCGGATAGGATTTGGAGTCTAGGGTCGAATCTGGAGGTTAGAAGGCCACTAGAAGTCAGAAACCGAGTCCGAAAAGGAGAAGAAATCCAAATCCGCGTCGAAAAACGCAGAATTCCGCGAAAAAGACGGGGGGCGAACCGCCCCAGGCTGCGGCGAACCGCCCCAGAGATTATTCGGGGCCTATATATAGTGCTCAGTTTTCTCTCCGAAAATCATATCTTTCCAGACCTACTTTCTCACCTCTCTCTATAATTTTAGGTAGGAACTTCCCGGGGCCTGTCCTGGGAGTTCCGTAGCTTAGGGGATACTTTTTCATAGCAGATTGGAGCTTGTAGGACCGCAATCATCCGGAGATTGACAACCTTCGGTAACTTTGTATCTTACAGTTTTATCTACTTATTTTATTTAGACTTAATTACTTTTGATACCCCCACTAAACAGCTACTTTTCATCCTAGTCCATCTATCGCGGAAAATTACAAAAAAACCCAAGTCATCGTCCGGTGTTGACTCCGGCGTTGTCTCTCTCCTCCAATTTTAACATCCAAACACGGCCTTATATTAAAAACACTATTTTTGTCTGTTAGGGAATTAAATACACAGAAATTAAAACCAAACCCTTATTTCCCCTTTTGCTCTGTCCCGCTTGTTCTTCACCACCTCCATTAACGCTTCCCTCCACCTCAATTTCCAACCATAATCGATCGAATTTTGGTGAAAACCTGTTGCGTCGTCATCTCTGTTTCATTGGCGCACTGTATCGACGACTTTGGTGGGCCGCATTACGTTATCGGCGACTGGAAATACGGTATGTTATTCGAACTTCAATTTTACTTTTTTTTTTGCTAATTCATGTTGTTTAGGGTCCTATGGTATCATATTTGCATAATAGTTTGGCCGGATTGCTGTTAATATTAGTTTCCATTTGAACTAGGGTTTATACGAGATTTCTGCTCAATTTCTTTTCTTTTTCTTTTTGTTTTTTTTTTCCAGTTTGCTGTGGTATTGGAAATCATGGTGGTGCACAAAAAGTTTGATATCCGGTTCCTCTTTGGTGATCTTAACTACACAATCACCAACATCGACCAAAAGAGGTACTCTTTTAACCGAATGCTTGATGATGTGAATAGATATATGTTAGAAAGGATACCAACTGAGGGCTCTCTGTTTTTTAACATGATGGCTGAATGTGAGGATGGTTCAACAATAGATGTTCAGAGTGATGGTTCTGTTAATATGATGTTTGAAAAAAACATGAAAAATAAGGAAATTGAAGTGCACTTGACACTAGATGATGTTATTCCACTTGCTCAGCACACACCTACAGGTAAGTGTAAAAAAAAGAAAGGTGCTTCTAGTTCTACACTTGATGATGTTGATTATGATTTTGAAGTTCCTTTGTCTGAACCACAACCACCTAGGAGGAGATTGTTTAGGCAAAGGGGAAACAAACCTATACCTCCAAAGCCAAAAAGATTCCCTAAAAATCCTGCTGATGTGATTGACTTGACAGAGGAAGAAATCCCACCTCAAACACAAGCTACTCAACCTACTCAAGAACCAAATCAGTCCCCTTTACACATGCCTAATACCCCCAAATCTCCTGAACCCCAGCCAATAAATGAGACAGAAAACACATCCCCCTATATACCTCAATTCACAACTCCAACTCCAGTAAAGAATAACCCCATGACTGAGAATGAGGTGGAGAGGATTGATTTTGAGGGACTACTTAGGACTGTACTGGAGATGAATGATCCAGTGAGAGAGAATGAATTGTTGAATGAGGAGGAGCAGGCAGGGGAGAGAGTTGTTGAGGAGCAGGCAGGGGAGAGAGTTGTTGAGGAGCAGGCAGGGGAGAGTATTGTTGAGGAGCAGGCAGGGGAGAAAATTGTTGAGGAGGAAGCAAGAGAGAGTGTTGTTGAGGAGCCTGCCATGACTGGAAATAATAACAAGGAGGATTTTGTGGTTGAGGTTGAGGATTGGCATGATGATATTGATGATTTTGTGGTTGAAGATCATGATGATAGTGATGATAGTGATGATAGCTTGTATGCTGGAGGTGATATGCTTGAGTCTGCTAGTGAGGAAGATAACCAGTTACCCCCTATAATTGAGATGGATGAAGATGCAATAGATGACTTGGTGGATGCAGATGAGGTAGGAATTGATTGGGAGTGTAGACCCCCTGACACTGTGGTAGATGAAGAGGAAGATATAGCTGTTGGTCACAAGAAAGATGAGGGGTCAGATTCTGATGATGATGATACCCCACCAAATGATGAGGAAGATGGTGGACAAGCTGAGGAGAATGCACCTGATTTTGTGGCAGAAACAGATAAGGGTGATGACATTGGTTAATTGAGTGATCATGATATTGAAATTAATGAGACAGGTTTTGTAGGAGATGAGTTTGAGGATAATCAAGAACATGTTGGTGAGGACTTTAAGGTTGGCCAAATGTTTACTTGTGTGGCTGAACTAAGGAGCAAAATGAAAGATTTTGTGATCAAGAGAGGCTTCACAATTGCCTTTAGAAAGAATGAGAAGACCAGGTATTAGTTTCATGCTAAGTTCACTTTCTGTTACATACTTTCTCTTACACTTTTCTTTCTGTTACATACTTTCTCTTACACTTTGTTCTTGCTTTCATGCTTTCAGGTACACAGCTTATTGTGCTGCAAAAAGGAAAGGTTGCCCCTGGTATATTCATGCCAGTGCATTAGATGATAGCCAGACCTTGATGATCAAGGTTTATGAACCTACACACAGATGTGTTAGAAAGGTTGATGTCAAGCAAGCAGATTCAAACTGGTTGGCCAAGAAATTTGTTGAACAACTTAAAGAGCACCCTAATCAAAGTGCCAAAAAACTTGAGAGGTGGATCAACAAGAAGATAGGAGTGATTGTTCCCCATATGAAAGTGTGGAGAGCCAGAGAGAAAGCCATGGCAATCATGGGAGGTAACCCTGAAGAAGCTTTCAAACTCATGCCCAAGTATAGGGAGATGGTGATCAGGACCAATCCGGGGTCCATTGTTGAATTGGATGTTACTCCAGACATTGAGAGGCCTCCATTGTTTAAGAGGTTGTTCTGTGGTTTGAATGGGCTGAAGCAAGGCTTCATGGCAGGGTGTTCTCCCTTCCTTTTCTTCGACGGGTGCCACTTGAAAGGGAAGTATGGTGGAGTACTACTCAGTGCTGTGTCAACAGATGCAAATTATGGATTATTTCCAGTAGCATGGGCTGTTGTTGAGTCTGAATGCAAAGAATCCTGGGGTTTCTTCCTGCACTGTTTGGAGATGTTTGTGGGACCTTGGGACTCAGAGAAGCATTGGCATTTTATGGCAGACAGATGCAAGGTATGATGTTATTTGAACTAGTTTTTTACTTTACAAAGATTTAAGTTATTTGAACTATTTTTTACTTTATTTGAATTGTTTGTAGGGTTTGGTTTCTGTGATTGAGGAGAATGCACCACATGTCTACAATAGGAGGTGTGCTAAACATATATATGATAACTTCAAGCTCAAATGGGGCAGCATACTCCTCAGGAAATTCTACTGGCAAGCTGCAACTGCTTTCACAGCTTATGGGCATAACAAGGCAATGGGCAAGATAAGGCAAATCAGTGAACAAGCCTATGCTTACTTGAATGACATTCCACTAACAGAATGGGCCAGACATTCATTTGATCCTACACCCAAGATTGATCATTGCACTAATAACCTTAGTGAATGCTTCAATTCATGGGTGCTGCCACTAAGGGCCTACTCTGTTCTAAGCTTAATGGAGGTAATACTAGTACCCTTCTTTACATTAAATGTTCTCTTGGCATGTATACACATCCTGTTAATCCATGTTTTTTATTATTTTTATTTGCAATATGTATAGGAACTTAGAGGACAGGTTATGAGAAGAGTTGTGCTTAGAAAGAAGCTTGGTTATAAATGTTCAACTAGTTTGATGCCTAGAGCATTGGCTAAGTTAAATGAGACCTTTGCACAATCTAGGAGGCTTCTGTTGAAATCAGAATCAGGTCCTATCTATGAGATTGAAGACTATAATTTCACCTTTATAGTGAACATGGAAGATAGGACTTGCAATTGCAATAGATGGGATATAACTGGGATCCCTTGTAGACATGCTTGGGTGGCAATTACACACAACAGGGATGAAGCTGAGAACTTTGTCAGTTATAACCACACAAAGGAGGCTTACTTGAGGGCCTATGATTTCACAGTGTCATTGAAGCCAGTCCCAGATCACAGGTTCTGGCCTAGCAATCTTACTCAGGACACATGCTCCCCACCTGTTATTGAGAAGAAACCTGGGAGGCCCAAGAAGACTAGGATAAGACACCCATCAGAGGTCCCAAAATCTAAGACTCCACTGCACTTTCAAAGGAAACCAAAGAAGTGTAGCATATGTGGTGAGGTAGGACACACAAAACCTAAGTGTCCAACATTGGTAAGTTTTCTGTATTATTACCTAAGTGTATTTCTCCATATTTTTGTTAATTTCAAATGCTAATACTGTGTTATATGGTTCCAGGTTAAGAGTAAGGGAAAGGCCAAAGCTACTGCCAAGACCAAAAGTAAGCCGGCAACTCAACAAGTTCCAGCTCCTAAGCATACTGTAAGTAATGTATTTTTATTGTATGTATGACTGACTATTAGTTCCAGCTCCTAAGTAATTGGCTACTGTGTGTGTGTATTTGTTGAATTTTTGCTGAAAATTGGGTGACATATGGCAGGCCACAAAAAGAGAAAGAGGAATGATGGAGAGTCATCAAGTAGCAATCTCCCAAAACCTGCAACAAGGAGCAGCAGTGGCAAGGCAAAGGGGAAAGCTAAGGCTTGAGTTAAGGAACAATGTCTTTTGGATAAATGTCTTTTGGACCATGTCATTTTAATGTTTAATGTTGATGCTAAGTGGGATATTTCACTTCAATTACTCTAGACTACTTGCTGTTTTGTCTTTGCCATATTAAGTGACTTATTTTGGCATATGTTGCATGGATAAGTTAGCTTTTGTCATTTCAAATTGTTCAAAACAATACCATGTTACATTGATGAATGACAATGAATATTTTCCTACATGAATGGCTTCATTATTTGCACTAGAAGGTACATAGCTAGCAACAACAAATTTAGACAGATTAATTGCCTTATTACACTGTACTTGTCTTCTTCAGTGTTACCTCCTTTGCTCTCTTTCTGTTTAGCTTTGCCCGATCTGTTTCCTCTTGCCATTGCTGCTTCTTTGTGTTCTTGCTCTCCTACTTCCTTGTGAACTTCTTGACGACAATGTGTTGGTGGAACATACTCCCATAAAACCTTTGGTTGCAATATTTCCCTTCGCTCTGTTGGAAAGTTTTCTTGCTCATTTGTCCATTCTGACCACCCGTGAGTTGGACAATTCCAATAAAACCTCCCATCACTAGCAACGCACAACACCGTACGCTTTCGACACCTTCCATTCTTGCAACCCGGTCGAATATCACTCGAATTGCTTGTGGAGCTCATTTGTTCTTGTGCTTGATAAAAAGTGTGAGAGAAAATAGCTGAGTTTTATGTGTTAATTATGAAGAAAAATGGAGTTTTGGGGGGTATAAATAGGCTGCAATTCAAATCCTAACGGCTAGTTTTTTTTTTCTAAGAGTCAGATTTTTAATTTTCATTTACTACCCTACTATTAAAAATCAATTACAGATAGGTCCTCATGTGCATGTCACGTGCAAGGTAAGCCGTTTGGCTTTTTTCGGAATCTGAAATTCCGGCAGGGGTGAAAAAGACATTTCCAAGGCTTAGAGCGCAGAAAGTCAAGTCCGTGGGTTAATGTGTAATTAGGTTAATATAGCAAGGGAGGTACGCGTAATAAAACGTATAGATGGGCTAATCTGTAATAGCGGAAAATAGCAGGGGTACCAGAAGTAATTTGCCCTTTTATTTATCTTTCAATATGTTTTCTTCTATGATTTCTATTGATTGCATGCATAGTATGAGTAGCTAAACTTATCATTGGTGGTAGTATGTGAATTCTTAGCGAGGGAAGATAATCATGCTAATGGCTATATCGCGCATTATACTCCGTGTCATTGCTTTATTTCGTTGATCAGTTGTAACCAAAATTCTCGTATGTTGTATTGATTATTATGCACAATTGGACACTAGTCGACCATCAGACCAATTATCTTCGTAGTGTTGAATAATTACGGAACACATTAGGACAACCGTGATTGACTAGTCAGACCAGATTATGTTCGTAGTGCTTAATACTTGCAACAGGACACTAGATTGATTCAAATATCTCTATGCAAGACCGAGGAATTTATGCATGACTATCGACCCATTATGCTAAGAAGGACCATACTATCACCAATCTCCATTATCTGCTAGAAACCCCCTATTGCTATCTGTCTGCTGTTTTTATATTCTAAATTAGATTTGATAAAGCTAGTTATAGTCCTGAGAGAACGACACTCGAGTCATTCTGCTACTACACTACGGTTTTCGTTGTAGTTGTGGATTGCCTTTGGATAATTACAAATTTATTTGATTGACCTTGACACGTTCATCATATATAGGCTACGCAAAAGTGTGGGGCGGTTCGCCCGGTGTGGGGCGGTTCGCCCCAGAGAAAATCTCGCGGAATTTCGCGTTTTCGACGCGTTTTTGGATTTCTTCCCCTTTTCGGACTCGGTTGCTGACTTCTAGTGGCCTTCTAACCTCCAGATTCGACCCCTAGACTCCAAATCCTATGCGGAAACCTTCAGTACTCCAAATAGGCTTCTGGAACACCAATTCCTTGTCAACTTCAATATAATTGCCCAGAAATCCTCGATTTTCAACCAAAACCTGTAAATTAAAATCTAAAGGGAAACGTGACACTATTTTAATAAAATGCACTAAAATATAACTAAATTAACATAGAGGATAGCTAAAATAGGTGAAAAAGACTAAATGAAAGTGTAAAATACACATTCATCATCATCAGATCGTCCCTCTTTCCTTTACGACTCTCCTGACCTAGCCATTTTTCTCTATCTCCATTCTTCCTCTCAAAATTCTGAAAATGTCTGATATTCCATCTGAGTTATATCACGGGATCCTAAGCAGGTTGTCCGTCGAGCAACTGTTGCGTCTACGATGCGTTTGTAAGACATGGAGATGCATAATCGACGATTCATGTTTTGCGAAGTTGCATTTCAATCGCCGCACAATGGACAACCCAGTTGAAGAAGACATGATGTTCACATTGGCATTTAACAGCGGTAATATTTATTCTGTCGGTTTGAAGTCCATTCGTCGTTCCAACGGTGTGATTGAGCTAACCAGAATTCAAAATATAGTATTTAATTTTTGTTTTCCTGTATCTTTGTGCCGTGGATTAGTTCTAGTTTTTGATTATCATCTTGGACAAAATTATGGGTCAATTTATAATATTTGCACTGGTGAGTTTATGCTCAAGTTACCCCCTTGTAATGCTTACCCGAATATCTCCCCGGGAGGCAGCTCCAGTTTTGGACTAGGGTATGATAGTTCTAGTGATGACTATAAGGCAGCGAGGGTGTCTAACTTTGATGAGAAGGGGCAAATCGGCTACTGGGTTGTGACTTGGATGTACTCATTCAAATCCAAAGAATGGCACAAGATTGTAGATTCACCCAAAGTTTTTGTTCACACAAGTATACCTGGAGTTTTTATTAATGGGTCACTACATTGGGTTGGGGGAGAGTTAAGAGAAGGTAAAAGTCGTATAGGCACATCCATTATTGCTCTTGATCTAACAACAGAAAAATACTTTACACTCCCTCTGCCCAAAATTGATACTTCTAATGTGTATTCCATGATATTTTGGAATGACGTTTCCTTTAGTAATGAAATTGTTGTGGGAGGATTGGAGGCATTGGATGGATGCTTATTTCTGTATGGGGCAGAGGTCAGGGACCGGGGTACATTTAGCATATGGATTTTGCAAGATTATGGAGGGGAGAACTTGTGGATTAAGTTGGTTTCACTGGAAAGAGAATACTACAACTGTGAAATGTTTATTAGTCCCGTAGCCTATTTGCAGATCGATCAGCAAGTTGTTATCCAGTTGAGAGATAGACTCGTGTGGTTTGATGTGATTGTTCAAAGATGCACAAAAGAAGTTATATTTGGTGGTTTTAATGATGCAATTTCATTTCAAGTGTTTCCCGCAAGCCTACTCAAGGACACAAACGATAGGTTTCAGTTGGAACTGAGATCCCTCCATTATTGAGGATGTTATTTCTTATTAATAGCCTTTTGGCAGGAGGACGTGAAGTTTATCTTATGTTTAGGATCTGCATGATATCTGTACTCTTTGGCACTATATGTATATCTTGTGTTATCCTATGCATTAATATTTTGTGTTATAAGCTGTTACTGCAAAAATAGTTTGTGTTATAAGCTCTTTGGTTGATCCATTCCTATTGGACCTAATGTTCTATATTTGGATCCAGAGAGTAGTCTGTCCCATATATCTTTAATAAAATAATTATTTTATCTGTCAAAATTGTGTCATTGTAATCATATAGACAGAAAAATAGGTTAAAACATCAACTTTCACAATTCGTAAAACATTTGAACTGAATCTTAAACCCACATGATATCATCTCGAAGAATTACATCAACAACCATATCTAACAGTGGCCTGCACAAGATCACATAAGTTAAAAGAGAAAGCGAATTCGAAAGATAGTGCAATAGTTCCCTAAAACTAAAACGACCTATGATTTGGGTTGTACGTTATTTGGGTTGTATTCAAGTTTCGGGTTGTCTCCATTGGGCTGTAAGTTTGAAGCCCAATAAAATAAAATATACTACTAATAACATATCAGTATTCATCAGACCGTTCCTCTTTCCTTACGACTCCCGTGACCTAGCCATTTTTTATCTCCATTCTTCCTCTCAAAATTCTGAAAATGTCTGATATTCCGTTTGAGTTATATCGCGAGGTTCTGAGCAGGTTGTCCGTCGAGCAACTGCTGCGTCTACGATTGAATTGATATTCTAAAGTCTAAGGTGAAACAAAATGGCATCTCTATCATATTGATTGTATAATTAATTAATTAGACATTCACATGAGCTAATTAATAAATTAAATAATTTATCATGAATTAGACCTTCAAATGAGCTAATTAATCAATTAAATAATTTACATGATCAATTTATTACTAGTATTATTTATAAAATGGAATTACTTGATGAACAACACTTGGACATTTCAGGGCCATTTTCATCTCATTCAGGCCCAACGTGTTTAGTATAATTCCAATAGGCAGGCCCATTTTCATCTCATTCACGGCCCATCACCATACAATGGAGATAATAATGTTGTAAATGGCTTTTGTTCAATTTTTAATTTTCGGTTTTATTTATTTATTTTTTGTGTGGAAAGACTTTTTCATGATGAGTATTGTATATTGTTTTTATTTATTTATTTATCCACGAATTTTTGTAAAAGTCAAGCATGACCAAAATACAATGGTTATTACCAAGTAAACTGACAAATGTCACATGTGAATAGGTGGATGATGAATTGATGAGTTTCATGTGTGTTAAACCGTTATCCAGACCCAAGTTGGACATATGTTACTTTAATCGAATAAATAAGAGTAAGAAATTTAAACCCGACCTATATAATTGATTATGGACTATGTTGATTGAGGACAACCTAAGTTGGATATATATGTTGCTTTGGAACTATTTTCCCCTTGACACCCATCCCTAAACCCTAAACCCCAAACATCAACGACCATTGAATTTATTTTCTAGAGTGACATAAGTGAGTGTTTTTATCATATTGAATGCGCGATTAATTAGAATTTTTAGATGTGATCATTGATAACAATTTAAATAACCGATTTCATGCACCGCTAATTAACAAATCATATACTTCATAAGAATAGTATATTACCCCTAAAAACAAATAAGAATAGTATATTACATTTGATAGAATGGTATAATTTCATGAACCGCTAATGAAACACGCGATTCAGTACTCAATTGAGTGACCAGATAGATCATGAACCCCAAACCTAAACCCTAAACCCCTACACCCTAAACCCTAAACCCCTACACCGTAAACCCTAAACCCTAAGTGAAGTTAGACTTATTAGACTTCTTGATGAGCTCATTATTAATTAAATTAAACAACGAAAATAATCAATTTATTAAATTTTATTCCGTTTAAATTTACACTAAAAAATAATAATATAGTTTGAATTGCACTAAGGTTAATTATAGCCAAAACAAAATCAGCGTATATATTATATATATACTATCATCGATTTAAATCCCTCGTAACTTCTACATGTATCATTAAGGTTTTCAGTTGTAATTTAAAATTTTGGGAGTCCGCCTATTATTTAGAGTTGGATTTTGTCAAATTGATAGTTGAAACCGTCAAAGCAGTCTTCGCGCTCAACTTGGGTTTTTTTTTATGGGTTTCCAGAGATTCAAATCTCGGTAAAGACCTTCCCAGATCTCTTGAGCTCATTTTACATCCTTCGATCGTAAGCCTTGGAGGTTGCCGCGCGCATCGTTCATTCCAAAAATTCAGATTTAGCAAGGTATTACTTGTTCCTTTCTGGTATATATATAGGTTTCCCTAATAATTGTCGATGTTGATTGCATTTATGAACGTGACAGAATTTTCCCCTCCATACTAATACTCAGAGATGCAACTTTATCCTTTAGATCATTAGTAATTAGGTTTCTCAATATTCCTTCATCGTTCGAGTTGATTGTTTACAAAATTATGAGACGTTTTTGTTATGTGATGTTTTAATTTTGATCCACGAGACTGATTTATGTCTTGTTTCATATTTGGATCGGTTCATCCGTCAGTGTTACTATGTGCTTTTGGACTGCAGCATCCTATGTCACGATGCTCTTGTTATTTTGATTTCTCTAGTTATTTGGGGAATCACTGAGGCCATCTTTAATATATTGTGACTCTATATGCAGCATGGCATTATGTAAACTATTTAGAAACTTATTAAATTGCTTACCAGTTTAATGCAGATGTGTTAGTTGATTTATTTTTTTTTAATTTGAAACGACAGATGTGTTAGTTGATAAACTTGTAATGTTTCCTTAGGTAAAATAATGCAGCTCAGAAACATGTCATTATCAAATCAAAAAAAGAATGTACATGGTCATCAAAATTCTGATCGGGCTCTTGTATGTCCAAATCCACATGAATGTGAGAATTCACTCATCTGTGTGAATCAATTTGAAGATCAACCACTTGAAGGTGTGAATCCACTTGAAGATCAGCCAGAGCCAACAGAGCTAATTGAGTGGAATCAGGGAACTAATGGAAATGTATATCCGAAGCCAATGCGATGTCGAGTTCAACCATCTCATACTCGACTTCTAGCATCTAGTGAACTGGCTTTTCTGCCACCTGCTAAAACGTCTAAAGGTCATAAAAAGCCATCTGCTAAGTTATGCGGGTCACCTCTTAAAGACGATTTAGGATCCAATAGCGCCCACACGTATTCATACTCATACAACAGTTACCCTGATGAGCTCCAGGTACCAAACATGGTACCTCACTTGTTAGAATATCATGAAGGCCATAGTATGAAACAACAGTTGCAAACAACTAGGAACTCACCAATAGATTGTGTGGAGGATGAGGACACTTCCATTGGTAAGATCAATTCTGGCATAGGGAATGCGGAAACTTACAACTCTGAACCACATTCAAGCTCACAAAAAATATACACAGATTTTATGGACGCTGAGGACAACGCCTCTACCATTGGTGAGACCAACTATGGCAAAGGGAATCACGGAACTCAGACCTCTGAACCTGTCATGGATCTCTCGATCTCCGATACTCACAGAGAAGACAACCCTCTTCCAGCCGAATTAGGTTGTCGACTCGAGCAACCACAGGTAACTTTGCAGAAGATTGCAACACTGATATATCCACACTTCCAGCAAGGACCCATTTTTCTGAATGACAGGCAGGCGGCCCAGATTACTAACCTGCTAAATGAGATCTCGATACTAATAGAGCGTATGCCAGAAATGATTGGAGAATCGGTAGAATCTGCTTTGCAGTCATCCATATCTGAGCTTCTTCCGGAAGGCCGGCCTGGAACGAAAAGCAAAGTGACTGATACTGATAAAAGGTGTGCACCTTCTTATTTTGTAAGTATAAGTAATGTCAGTAATAATATCATGCTAACGTCGAAAGCATTTTGATCTTAACTGTAGGTTAATGTTCTTGGTTGAAAAAGGCGACATGAATATTGCTTTGGATTTCGATACTGATGGTATGTCTGCATATAGCCTAATGATGAACATTAAGAATTATCTTGAATGGGAGATGTTCAATTACGTGCCGGTGTTGTTTATGAAACCATTAGGGGAGGATAACTATGTGGAGGTTGGAAGTGATGATGAATTTCGTGCCATCATTAAAAAGCACATCGAAGCACGTTCCGCCGGATTAAAACCCACATATGCACGGGTGAAGATAGAATTAACTTAAGTGTTGTTTTTTAAATTCGTATACAGTATTCATATTTGATCACGGAGACGGAGGGCCACTGTGTTGGAGGAATAATTGGGTTTAGGCTTCTACTATGTGTTTATCATTTTCAGTCTATCAATGTATCAACTATCATTTTCAGTTTTTTTTTCTAGGTTTCTTCCTAATCAAAACACATTAAAGACAGTAAAACTGAATTACATGAAATTAAAAGGAACCTTGAAGGCAAAGCAAGAACTAACAATAGTGAGAAAATTGTGTTCGACAAGAGAATCACACCAATAAGTACATGACCAAGTATCTTCCAGCAATATATAAATCGAAGAGAAGTACAACATTATCCTGCCATTGTGATTTACCAAGCTAGATAACTCTAATAGTTGGAATCTATGTTCTTCTTCTTTTTCTTTTCGATGTAGCTTTTTTCCGTGCTTCTTCCTCTTTCTGTTTGGCTTTCTTTAACTGTTCGCAAGACTTTATGTTGTGTCCTGGTGCGCTGAAAGATTATTGCAAAAGAAATTCAGCAATCCACAAGTGTTTAAATTTTGGAATATAAACTTTATACTTTACCGGTAATAAACAATAATAAGAACTTACTGGCAGTGACTACAACATCGCCTTCTTCTGGGTTCTTCTTCTTCTTCTTCTTCTTCTTCTTCTTCTTCTTCTTCTTCTTCCTCTTCCTCTTCTTCTTCAGTATAATATTCTTGTTCTTCTTCTTCAGTATCATATTCGTGCTCTTCTTCTTCATTAGCAGCTCTCTCTGCAGCAGCTTTCGCTGCAGCTTCCTCGGCCTCAGGTTGCTTGAATTTTTCGCAAGCATTAATGTTGTGTCCCAGCTGGATGAATTGTTATTGCAAAACAAACTAAGCAATCCACAAGTGTTCAAAGTTTGATATATAAACTTTTTGCTGGTGATAAAAAATAACTAAATACTTACCGGCAGAAACTACAACATTTCGGCGTTTTTGGTGGGTAGCCTTTGGGTACTACTTTTTTCGGATCCCCAACATTGAAAGACCTCTTACGAGGTATGGATGTTTGCTTTTTACCAGGAGCATTCTGTTCAGCACTACCCCTTGATAATATTTCCGCACAGTCTTCTAAAATCTTCAGAACTTTGGATATATTGGAATTATCTTTCCCTCCGACCAACAGTTGCTGAACGTTGATCACTGCTTCCACCATTTTAGCATCAGCACCATCAACATCATTGGGGGTAAACATTTGTTTAAACAATAGCCGCAATTTCTTCCCTGTCTCAATGAACCACCGACTATTTATACTTCGATCAGGGAACTTCTTAAGGCCCATATACTTAAAACAAGAAATCAGGTGTGAGCATGGAAGGCCTTCGGATTCATGCAACTTGCAATCACATTCAAACTGCTGGTGTTCAATATCAACTGTAGCAGTCCACAAGTTCTCCTGCTCCTCGCTACCACATTCTCTAAAGTAGAATTCTGCACAGTTGCCATTAAGTTGAACAAAGTTTGTTCTTTTGAGTGTCTGCTCATCTCTAATATTCTGTAGAATAAACTTGAATGCGGTCGATGTGCATTTATTCGCAGCATCAATTTCTAGATCACGGAGCCCAGTCTCTGTTTTAAAACTTTCCGGCAATTCATCTCCTCTCCCACTTGCTTAAGGATACTCCTTTTCCTATTAAGTTTCACAACGAGCTGGTAAAAATTTACAAAGTCGGTAGCTGAACATTTTGGTTTCAGGAACTGCTTTACAAATGAATTTACGGCTGCACGCCCCGTTCTCCTGTGTCCCACCTTCAAAATAGGGCTCGGCCCACTGCTCCCTTTTTTCATAGGTGTCCTTTACCCATGTGTTATCATGTAATTTGTAATCGTTGACCAAATCCGTCCAGTGCCTCTCGAATTCAGCAATGCTGCACTTCATAGCTGCCAATTCGCAAAACTTTTGCGGAAAACCACCCTTCTTCACCCTTTCTACCGTGTTCTGTTCCATGTGCCAAAGACATAGTCTGTGTACAACGCCCTCAAATTCTTCCTTAACTGCATGGCAGATGGATCTATCTGGATCTGTCAGAATGGAAATTGGCTTCTTTCCATTCATTGCTTCCAGGAACTTTTCCAAAATCCAGCAGTAAACCTGCTTAGTTTCTCTACGCAGAAGCCCAGCACCAAAAATCACACATCATCCAGCGTTACTTACACCTGAAAATATAATAAGCGGATATCGATATTTATTGGTCTTGTACGTAGAATCCAAGAACAGTACATCACCATAGGCTACGTATTCCTCTCTGGAATGCGAATCACACCAGAAAACCTGACGATACATCACCATGTTCGTCGACCCGGTGCTCGATAAAAAATGCGTCATCCTCCACTGTGTAGGACGAGAGGGCCTGAAATGCGGTATTAAAATCTCCATTTTTTTCCCGTTCCTTTTTCTCCTTTTGAAGAAGGTTATAAGCATCTTTTCTCAGGAAAGGTAATTCCTAATTTACCGAAAGCTGCTCCAACATATCCATAGACTCGCTAGGTGTTTTCCCACATGTAATCATGAAATTCAGTATTACTCGTTCACCAGCGGCGATATACCTGTTACATTTTAAGAACCTCTCATTTTCATGCCCGGCCAACTCATGATTATGGTCCGGTATGAAGTCTGTCACTTCCCATTCTTCTTCTCTAATCTTCCTCACCCTAAACACTGCCTTGCATCTACACCTTGTATCTCGTCTTCTTATTCGCTGACGAAGCACAATTTCCTTTTTGACTCCCTCACGGTTGCAGACCCACATGCAATGTTTATCTGGTCTATGATCTCGCGTTCTTATATCGAACCCCCTCTGTCTAGCATATGTTAAATAAAATGACTCAGCCTCTATCATTTCACTAAAAACATGGCCCGTTAGTTCATCAACTATTTGAGCATCATCCTTAGAGGCAAAAGCTTGGAATGACCATCCGTTCTTCGGGTTGGCATATCTATTTCTACGCTTCTGCTGATGAGTAGCAGGAGTACTAGGAGCAGATGGAGCTTCCATATCTACAATAAACCCAAGATGTTTTAGTTTGTACTCGCAACAAAATGGATACCTAATAAAACTACTACATAACTAGTGCACATAAATTAATGTAATCATAACCAAACGGCGATAGCCAATGCACATCTATAACCATAACCAAACTACGATATCAATTTCGCATCTATAACCATAACCAGTAGTACTCGACATCAAGGAACAGAACAACCTGGAATGGGAACAAATGCCCGACACTACTACCCCACCTTGACTATTCTCCATTTGCAATACCATTGAAAAAGCCAAATGAACCCAACTAGACTAACACAACTTAACAAAACAAGTAATTTGAATATTAAGGCCTGTTAGTGTTGAAATATGTCCAGTCCACATGTACGAACTAGAGCGGTCTAAGAGCGCGACAAAGCATCATAGGCCGTCCCTCAAGGGGCGCGACCACACCCAAGTATGTCACTAAGGTGTGGTTCGACCAACATAGGGTCCGACCATCACTAGGAGGCCAACCCTCAAAATAAGCTCATCACAAGGACAAAGCAGCCATTGAGATCGAGGAGCGTCTCTAGGGCTTGAGGAGCATCTCTATGGCTCGAGCAGGACCTTACGTCAAGGTAACGCTCTTTGAGAGAAACTAGACAGAACACTACTCGGACCACCTACGTACAAGAGAGGCTCGAGGACCCTGGGCGACCAGGCATGGTCGCTCCGTGTGGGACGAGCCCTCCGGATTACTTCGTGGGCCCCGAAATGTCTATGTTGCCCTCTCAACCCTAGCCAAGATGCTTGGGCCAAGGCCCATGGACCTCCTTAATGGGCTTGGACCAAGGAAAGCTTCAATCTCAGTCATACACGTGTCATGATCCTACGCGACGTGACAATAAAAGTCTACGAGTATATAAAGGCTTCATTCATTACCCAACGGGTAAGCATTAACACCTCTCACCTACCACTCAATATTTCTCTCACTAGGGAAGTCCTCAGCTCCCTACACGTAAAGTCGTCACTCCGGTCTGATACCTTACAGACCGGATAAGAGACACTAACCCCCCATCTAGTCTATTTCAGTGCGAGGAAGCTACAAGAAGGTTCCCTATCATTTCAAGAGGAACACTACATGAATAAGACATAGAACAGTTGACCATAGCGACTGATGATGCAGGGGATTGTCGAGTCCCAATTAATCAAATAAATTTGTTATTTAGCCAAAGACAATTCACAACTACAACGAAAACCGTAGTGTAGCAGTAGAATAACCTCGAGTGTCGATCTCTAAGGACTATAACTAGTTTTATCTAATCTAATTTAGAATATAAAACAGCAGACGATTTAGCAAAGGTTTTCTTAACAGATAATGGAGATTGGTGATAGTATGGTCCTTCAAAGCATAACGGGTTAATAATCATGCATAAATTCCTCGGTTTTGCATGGAGATCTTTGATCAATGAATTGTCCAGTTGTAATTATCAAACACTACGAAGATAAAGATTTAGATAGGTCAAAGACCAAAGAATTGTCCAATTGTGTGCAATAATTAATCAACAATACGAAGATAGAGATTTAGATAGATCAAAGAAATAAAGCAATAACACGGAGTATAATGCGCGATATAGCCATTAGCATAATTATCAACCCTTCGCTAAGAATTCACATACTATCACCAACGAGAAGTTTAGCTACTCATAGTTGTCATGCAATCAACAGAAATCATAGAAGAAAACATGTTGAAAGATATATAAAAATAAGTAGAAAAACTGTAAGATACAATGTTACCGAAGGTTGTCAGTCTCCGAAGAATCCCGATCTTACAAGCTCTGAGCTGCTATGAAAAAGTATCTCCTAAGCTATGAACCCCCAGAATAGGCTCTCGGAAGTTCCTACCTAAAACTACAGAGAAAGGTGAGAGAAAAGGTCTGGAAAAGTATGAAAAACTGAGCAACTATATATAGCCTACGAATTGTGTGGGGCGAAGGGCCCCACACACCGGGCGAGTCGCCTGGTGTGGGACGATTCGCCCCACATCCCGGGCGATTCGCCCGGGAGTAAAATTCGGAAATTACGCGTTTTCGACACGTTTTTTGATTTCTTCCCCTTTTCGGACTCGGTTTTGATTTCTAGTGGCCTTCTAACCTCCAGATTCGACCCCTAGACTTCAAATCCTATCCGGAAACCTTCAGATACTCCAATTAGGCTTCTGGAACACCAATTCCTTGTCTACTTCAATATAATTGCCCGGAAATCCTCGTTTTTCAACCAAAACCTGTAAAATAAAGACTAAAGGGAAACATGACACTATTCTAATAAAATGCACTAAATATAGCTAAATTAACATAGAGGATAGCTAAAATAGGTGAAAAAGACTTAAATGAAAGTGTAAAATACACATTCATCAAACTCCCCAAACCGAACCTTTGCGTGTCCTCAAGCAACCAAGCTAGACTCTATTGCAAAAAACAATGCAACACATAAAATGGAGTCTCATGCCAAATAAAATGAACTAATCTACTGAATCTATTAAAAAACATATGAACCATATAAATCAAAACATGAATATAGGTTGAAGAATGCCTCGATTGACTCATACACATCCACATAAGCACTTATGTTAAGACAAGATAGTCTCTCGTAACATTCTCTACCTGGACCTAGTCAGTGACGACGTAATGAAACATGTTAAGATATGAATGGTTGTCCGGTGCCTATGAAACTGAGGACTTACTGCTGTTCACCAAGTTAAGACTTCCTCAAAGAGGTCGAACCAGTACTGGCTCTCATCAAACGAAGGAGGGTTCCCTATAAAAGATAGCACTCCCCTATTCTACCCATCTCTCAAGCAAAGCCTTAAGACTTTCACCACTTCCTGAATGGCAGGACGAGGGTGGTCTAGAACAGATGACACTCAAAACAAAAGACAAAAAATAGAAAATTACAACACGATTACGAACATTACAAGAATTGGAAAATGAGACACAACACTTTGCTAAACTGCTATTTGGCTTTTCTTTTTTTGGACCCTTCTATTGCTTTTTTGGGGTCTTTTTTCTTTTTTTCTTTTTTTTTCTTTCCAGTTTCTTTTTTTCTTTTTTTCCTGGAATTTTTCTTTTTTTTCGATTTTTTTTTTTTAGCCAACAGTAGCACAACGAAAGAGAAACAAAATGACTCACAAACGGCTTCCCCAAACCTATTCGAAAGAATAGGTTGGAGTACAAAATTTTCGAGAAAGGAAAAGTAAACTCACAACACAGAAATGGAAAACGAAAAACAAGTCTAATGATAGTGTAACCCCCTCCCCAAACCTATTCGAAAGAATAGGTTATAAACAAAGGATCACACAACCTCACACTACCTCCTTCCTAGGCATTTAGCAATCTCAAAGCATGGTGAAGACTCGTTGCCTCTTAGGTACATAATTACTTGGGGAAACAACCATAAGACCCTAACATGCATCATCCTATTATAAAGGCCTTCGTGAACCGTAGTAGAGAAAACACCACTAAGTGATGTCGAGACTACCAAGCTTAACTAAGTGCAATACATAAATGTGACAAGCCAAGCGAGAAAAACCTCAAACAAATTCATAGAGATGAAGCATATGATTAATGGCATAGTTAGTTAATTTACCCAATAAAAAAGTTCAAAAAATTCGGCAATAAACTCCATATAAAACATGCAAGACTATCCTAGGATGAATGTAGTGAATGCAACCTAAAAAACTAAGAAAGCAGTAAACGTGCAAATGCTAATGCAACAAAAAACAAGATACCAATCAACACAAAGCCAAACAATACTTAACATCGCGGTTCACATCCCATCCCCCTTATGATACTTAAGCTAGCCCCTAGCAAAAGAGAATGAGTAATAAGAAGTGATACTAGATGTTACCGAACGGTTTGGCCTCGGTTGGCTGAGAGTGGACATGTGAAAAGACTAATCATCGGGATTGTAATCCCCATAAAAGTCCCTCCACATGTCAGACAGGAGATCATTGGACCGCTGTAGAGCCTCCTGTTGCTGCTGAATGAGCTGTTGCTGCTCCCACCTTTCTTGCCTATCCTCTCGGCGATGCTCCTCGAATGTCTCCCAATCGCGGTTGCGCTGGGCAATGTGCCCGTCGAGGTCTTGTCGCAGTCCTTGGACAGAAGTGGTCAAGGCTGCAGTACGAGCATCGGCTCTATCGAAGCGGTCGTCGAGGTAGGCCCGGAATTCAGAGAAGTCAATACCTCTAGACCCCTGTGATGCTCGAGGCGGTGCATGCGGTGCTCTATGGACAAATGGAATATCTAGGATAGGGGCTTCGCCATCATCAGCCTCCATAGCATCCTCATAATCATTCTCATTATCTGAATCGCTCGGCTGGAAGGGTGCTTCCACATCAGCAGCGGCAGCCGTGGGGTTCTTCAACTGATACCTAGCAAGCTGTACATCAATAGTCGAGGGTGAAAGGGCAGCGACTTCGCAATCCCCCTCGTCAATGTCCTCGACCCCATGATATTTGCAGTAGGCAGTGACGAAGCTCGGAAAGATGAAGGGCTTCTTCTTCTTTTCCTAGTGGCGCTCATACTCTTCATACATGATGTGCCCGATGTCGATCCGATGTCTGTCTATCAAGCAGTAGAGGAGCTCGGTGTAATTTGGCTGTATCCAAGTGTCATTCTTTCTAGGGATCAAGTTGAAGATGCAGAATTTCATCATCACCTTAGCCTCAATGCTAAGGTCGCTCTGACGGATCCGTGCAGGTTCTGCTCCGATTTCTAGATATCTATACTCCCTGTTGCAGATCACGTCCGTAATGTGTCTTCCTATCCCCCTAGAGGCCCTCGAATACAGGTAGGCATGGTTGCTCCCTGCGAACTCCCGTTACCCAAATTGGATGAATGAAGAAATTGACTCTGGTGTCCATGGTATTATTAGGCCTCGAACTAGTACCCCATTCTTCTCCTCGAGATCAGTGAATCCAGTGTAGAACTCTTGTAGGAGGCTCACGTCGTACCCCTTGAACCTGTTGGAACTATACCAAACCCAATTCCTTTTTTATGCCAATCGGGAGAGCGTCCTATACCCTGCCGTTCCAGCTACCTCATCCGGAATATCAATCCGCCTGTCTGGTATGATCGATCTCCCACCTTCGGCTAGCTCCGCTTCCAGCCTCTGTCGGACATCTATCGCATTTACAGACAACTCATACATGTTGTGAGAAGGTTGGGAGCTTGATGCTACTCCCTTCCCCTTCTTGCTCGAGCCAGCTCTCCTTGATCCTCTTGGAGCCATGATTCCTACAAACAGCAATTAGTATCTTGTACGACACAAAACAGACTTATGCATATGCAAATGTACGAGCGAATCAATCGAGCGATATCTACGAAAATCGAACTCCTCAAAAACCCAAATGTCTAGTCTAGCTACTCCATCATGCAACATATTAATGTAACTACTACAATCACATATCACATTATGCTCTTGCTAGACAACAAATTCCTTGAATCACAAGGCTCAACTCATACCATAGTAACAAAAATCTAACATCATAAATCCTCAACTTCATCAATCATGCATTCTTCCACTACATCTATCATTATCATAGCAACTAACACATGTTTAAACAAGGAATGAAAGTAAAAGATACATTGCATAACAAGATATATCATCTAATAGCAAAAAAATCTCAAACCATCAAACCAAGCCTAATTGAACATGCAATTGATAATGAATAACGTTTCTAATCACACAAATCATCAACCCATACATCATACAAGCTTAATTGAAGCATAAATCAAAAAAAACCCAAAATTTGAAAAATTAGGGTTCATGTGAGATTACCTCAAATCCGAAGATTTAATGAACTAGGAAGAAATTTGTTCGGACAAAAAGAAAGAGCACGTAACGGGCTTCGATTGAAGCTAAAGAACACACAATTTGATGGAAATATGAAGAAGTTATGAGGATTGAAGATATTTTGAAAAATGAAGAATTTTTGGAGTTAGATGAAGAAAATGGAGAAAAATGAGAGAAATGGGGGTCAACCCCGTTTTTCTCCTCTGCAGGGTCGTGGGGCGAATCGCCCCACGCCTGGGGCAAATCGCCCCGTGCGGGGCGAATCGCCCTGCATGTGGGGCGAATCGCCCCACGCCTGGGGCAAATCGCCCCGTGCGGGGCGAATCGCCCTGCATGTGGGGCGAATCGCCCCGCGCGTCTGGACTCGTGGGGCGATTCGCCCCCCACCTCCTGAGGCGGGGAGACGAACTTTTCGAAAAAATGCGATTTTTAAGTCCCCGAAAACCATTTTTCTCGTAAAACCACTCGAAAAATCTCACTCAAACATAACATAAGCACATACGACACAGAGACGAACAAATTCACATATGAAAAGCAAATTGTTCAAGAATGAATGAATGCGAAAAAGCAGTAAAGAAAGCGATAAAACTCCGGGTTGCCTCCCGGATAGAGCCATTGTTTAAAGTCTTTGACTCGACTCCTGTCTGCGCCTAGCTCTTCTTCTTGAGGGTACTAGACTTCCCCTTCATGGATCTCCTCCTCATGCCACGAACCTGTGAATAAGAATGAACATAGGCAGCAAGACCACAGTAGTTAATAGTGTGAGAAGTATCAGGTGGATCAGATATGGCTCGCAACACATGTCGCTTGCCATCCACCTCAATAGTGCAAGTCCTTCGGTAGATGTCCATCAAGGAGCGTAGCTTAGTCAAGAACGTTCGCCCCAAGAGAATGACATTCCCCGTCCCAGGTGTAGATGCCGACATAACTACAAAATTGGTGTATACAGAAGCTTCACCAATCTTGACCAATACATTCTTCACAACACCTTCGGGTCTCACAAAGGATCCATCCGCCAGTTGCACAATAGCCTTATGCTCAGATAGTTTTCCAAGGCTACTCTTCTCAAACACATTTAAAGGGAGCACATTAGAGTAGGATCCCGTGTCTAGTGTGGCACGGACATCTTCAAGCTTACCAATCCCGACCATAATATCGAAACTTTGAGGGAGTGGCTTGGTATCCTCTTGCTCCTCTTCACTCTCGTCAGAACCAATGTCCTTCTCTTCTTCCTTAGCCTGTGGAGGTTCTTCCTTCTTGCAACACTCGCACTTAGCAACCTTCTTGATGGTGATTTCGACAGGCAGATCACCAGCCAAGGTAATGGACATCGACTTCTCAGTGTTGCTAGGCAGCTTGCCTTGTTCCCTACTTGCTCCTCGGTCGATTAACTCTTGCATCTTTTGTTGGGCAAGCCTAGTGCTCTCTTCCAACCTATCAAGCCTTGCCCTAGTCTTCTCAGAATCTTCTTCATAACGTTTGAGAAAACTTTGGGTGTGATCAACCATCTTTTGCAAGTTCTCCATCAGTTGAGCCGACTTCGACTTTGGTTGCTCTTTTGGAGCGGGGTTTTCACAGTAATCATTACCATAGTTAAGCCTACTACGGTCTTGGTTAGGCCATAAGTTTGGCTAGTCGGTGCATATCCTTGATTGTTTCGGAATCCTCTTCTCCAGAATCCACCTCGAGGATTCCTACCATCTTGTCCGTAGCTAGCTTCTTGAGTACCAAACTCCGTAGCAAAGGCTTCTTCTTCGCCTCCTTGAGCCCAGTTGCCATCATCATACGCGAGCTCCGATCTACACATATGAGCTCCATGCCCATAGTTCTTGCATATTCGGCAAACTTCGTTCGAAACAGTTGTTCCAGTGGCGCTCTTGAGAACTTTCTTCAATTCATTGGTAAAGCACTTGAATTGATCCCCATTCCCCCTATACATAGGGGCTTCTTGAGTCGGTGGAGCTTCAGGTCCACGTCTCCTAACCATTGCTCTTGGGTCTTTGAACTGAGAACCATTAGCAAGCCTTTCGAAAACTGCCCAGACAGCTTCTGCGGTTTCCTCCCAAATATTGCCTCGGCATTGGAAATCCACCACTTGTTGGTTCTCGAAGGTTAGTCCATTGTAGAAGTGTTGGACTAGGTCAGAAAGCTCAAAACCATGGTGAGGGCACTTGTTCGTGAGATGTTGGAACCTCTCAAACGCGGTGTAGATGGTCTCATCATAGTCATGTTTGAATCCAGTGATTTGCGCCTTTAGCGCGGTAGTCAAGGTGTGAGGGAAGTATTTTTCCATGAAAGCTGAAAAAACCTTCTCCCAAGTGTCCAGCGAGCTTGCTGGTAGAGAACTCAACCATGACTTGGCTCTGTCGCCAAGCCCCATAGCAAAAACCTTATCCTCAACTCATCCGTTGTTATTTCGGCTCCGGGTCGTGGGAGTTGGTTGACGAAATCATCGATATCGTGCAAGTACCCCATCACATCTTCCCTTGCTAAGCCATAGAACCTCAGAAGTTGTTGGAACGCGTGGTTCTTGATTTCCAGATCTCGAGTTGCAGACGAAAGAACAATCGCCGGTCCCCTCATACGATCCTTGGAGGGTTGAACCCATGCTTTCAGTGGTCTAGCTTCTGCCATTCCGTCGATTTCCTTAAAAAGACTGTGTAGAGATTCAGAGAAATCGGTATCCTCTATTTTCTCTAGTTCACGCCTTTGAAGTAGTCGCCTTCTTTGGTGGTAGACTCTGTCGATCTCAGCAATTGAATCAGCAAGCGGTGTTCCTCTAGATCGTGTATGTGGCATACACTATCTGTAACAATCTAGGAAAGGAGTATCAGATAGAGATTAAAAAGGAAAACTAAAACTACTAGAACTAGGAATTGAATGCTGAAAATATAAACAAATTAAACAGAAAAAAGGAGAATAGTCCCCGGCAACGGCGCCAATTTGATGATGCAGGGGATTGTCGAGTCCCAATTAATCAAATAAATTGTTATTTAGCCAAAGGCAATTCACAACTACAACGAAAACCGTAGTGTAGCAGTAGAATAACCTCGAGTGTCGATCTCTAAGGACTATAACTAGCTTTATCTAATTTAACTTAAACTATAAACTCAACAAACACGACTTATTCCTAGCCCTCTTGGTCGAGCCACTACCCTCCTCGTGACACTTCACGAATATGCCTCCCAGAAGAAGCAACCGTCTTGCTAATGCACCACCCAGGAATCCTCCTCGACCTAGGGGCCGTCCCCCTAATGGTCGAGGAGGAGGAACGGCTGCTGCTACGAGGGCACCGAGAAATAACAATGTTGCAAGGAACCAAGATTACACGGAGGGGGCATTCACTAATGTCACCCACTCCCAAGGTGAAAGATCGGGGGAAAACAACTCATAAGGAGTTCCAGTAGGAAGCTCCTATGGAGCGTTGAGAGTCTCAAACAACGCCGAGCCTAGAGGGCAACCTCCTCCAGTAGCAATCAATCAACCTCCCGTAGCAGTGAACCCTCCTCAACCGGCCGCATTGAACTTCACCCTTCCTGATGGACGCGTAGTCCGACCATCAAATTTCGGGATGGGCGAAGCTCAATACGGCTTGTTCCTTCTCACATTACAAGGATATGTTGGGGGTAATGAGGCTGCTAGAGTTAATGTCGAGATCCAAGCTCGAGGAGCACAACAAGCGCCAGTGCAAGAGCAACCTCGTGACACCCTGGTCGCTCCTCGTCAATCCCAAGGAAGAGCACCAGTTGCACAAGATAAGGCACATTCAAGAGCCAACACAAGGCCAATCCAATCTCGACTTGGACCATCAAGAGTTCAATCGAGGTTAGGACCTCAAGGTACCCCTGATGACTTGAGAGACTTAATCGATAGAAGGATACGGGCATCATTACAAAATGTAGCTCAACAAGAAAATAGAGCTCAGGTGGTCGCTACACCACCCGCTCTCCCCAATCAAGTTACGCCCAACCAAGTAACTCCTCAAAACCAACAAGAAGCGGTGGCAGAGAATCAAGCATTGAGAACAGTAGCTGAGGTAACCCCCTTGATTGACCCGATCACAGGGAGGAGGCTCACTCTGGAGGAACTCAACGCGAGGAGATCCGCACTTGATGCTCAGATAGAGACTCTACAAGGAACTGTCCAAGAGAAAGAACAAGACCAAGACCCGAGCCCTTTGTGCGACGAGATTAGGAGCCACCAAGCCAAAATCGAAAGAGGGTTCCCCACCTTGGAAAGTTATGATGGAACAAGTTGTCCGAAGGATTACTTGGTAAGATTTGGCACTAAATGGATGCTTACGGTCATGATTCAAGGACCAAAGCACTCATCTTCCCGGCTAACCTATCCGGAGAAGCCATGAAGTGGTGGTCGCGCCTCCCACATCGATCCATCAAGTCATATAGAGATCTCTGCAAGGAGTTCTCTAAGCGTTTCGAGAAGGTTATGAATGTCAAGAGAAGAGTGAGGTACTTGGCCGAAATTGTTCAGAAAAACAATGAGGACTTGAGGGACTTCATCAATCGCTTTCATGAAGCAGCCCTCCAAGTTGAAGATCACTCGATCAATGAGAGGAAAGAATATTTGTATGGTAACACTACCAACATCAAGTTCCAAGACGTACTCTCAGCATCGTGTGTGGAGAATGAAGCACAACTTGCAAAAGTTTGCAAGGATTTCCTCGAGGCTGAGGAATTCCGAAAAACCGTCAAAGTAAGAACCAATCCTCCCAAGGAAAAAGGGAAGGAAAAAGAAAAGGAGAAGGAGTACCCTCCTCGCCCGCAAAATCCCGGAAAGCAAAGGAAAGATCAAAAGCATGGGTTGATCAAAGAGGGTCACTCTAGAAATGATTTCAGAGACAAGAGGTCTCCTCCTAGGAGGTCACCTCCAAGACGATATAGCAACTACACATACTTATATAGGCCAAGATCCGACATCTTGAACTATATAGTCTCAAGGAAGCTAGACGTCTCCTGGCCACCACCGATTAGAGAAAACCAAAGGAACAACAGTTCGGAAAAATTTTGCAAGTTCCACAAGGGGAAAGGGCATACCTCTGATGAGTGCGTCGAGCTCAAGAACGAAATTGAGAGGATGATACGCAATGGCCAGTTGGTTAGCTACATCCGGAAGGAGGTACCTCTAGCACTCTTGCCTCCACCACCTCAAAGTGGGAGCGAGCACCATTACCAAGGAAACCCTCATGATGATGATATTCATAATTACAACAATTATGAGAACCGCCCCGTGAACGGAAGCATCCACACTCTTTCAATTGCGGGAGGACCCGCGGGAGGCGACACTCATAATCAAAGGGAGATTACGACGGACAATCTTAGGGTCCGAGATGTGAAGTATGCTCAAGCCGCACGACCGGGAACCAATGTTATCTCTTTCGATGATAGCGAGATACCTCTGAGGCATGCCGGAGGAGGGAACATCTATGATCCTTGTGTCCCACTTGTAGTTTCCTTGGATGTTCAATCATACAAGTTAGGAAGGATCCTCGTCGACACCGGATGTTCAGCTAACTTGATTTTCACCGGAACCTTGAAGAGGATGCAAATGAAACCAAGAGAAGGGCTCAAGGAAGTGAGGAGCGCATTGGTGGGGTTTGGAGGACAACCTATCATGCCACTCGGAATGATCAACCTCACGGTATCAATGGGTAGCGCACCTCGACGAGTGACGCAACATGTTCATTTTGTGGTCGTCGATATGCCCTTCGATTATTTTGCAGTCCTAGGCCGACCCAGTCTCTCTCAATTCCGAGCCGTAGTGTCTACGGTCCACAACAAGTTAAAGTTCCCCACTCATTTGGGAATTGGACAAGAGGTAGGATACATACGAGAAGCATGGGAATGCTACACCATGTCAGCCAAGTTCACTTCTAGGGTTGCCATTGGAGAACCCAACCCGGGCCAATCATCCGAGGAGACATCTCTGGTTCACAATGCGCCTTATCGTTTGTACATGGTTCGGCGAGTGAAGAAAAAATCAAAAAAGCCAAGTCCGTCACTTAGGCGAAGAAAAGCAATCATGAAGAAAGACAAGGATACTCTAGTAGGAGCTGTTAAGGAGCTCGAGGAGTATCAAGTGATTCCACCAATCCCACCATCTTCCAAAAAGAAGAAGTTCTTTGAGGAAAACAAAATTGAAGCAAGAGAAATCGTGGAAGAAGTCCAAATTGTCGAAGGAAGTGCCGACAAGGTCACAAAAATTGGTACCGAGATGACTACAGAAGTCAGGATGAAACTCATCCAATGTTTGAGAGATAACAACGACATCTTCGCGTGGAGTACCGAGGACCTCAAGGGGATCGACCACGAGTCGCTGTTCACCATCTGAACATCGACCCGTCGATCACCCACATCATAGAAAAGCGGAGAGACTTCAGCGCGGAAGATAATGCCATTATCGAAGCTGAAGTACAAAGACTTCTTAAGGCTGGTCACATCAAGGAGGTGAGATACTCCGATTGGGTATGCAACGTGGTCCTCGTGGAGAAGGGTCCGGGCAAGTGGAGAATGTGCAACAACTTCACAAGGCTCAACAAGTTCTGCCCGAAGGATCCCTACCCTCTCCCACGGATCGACCAGCTGGTCGATTCCACCGCTGGATGCGCCCTCTTGAGTTTCATGGATGCATACCAGGGCTTCTACCAAGTCAAAATGTCCAGATGATGTGCCCAAGACTGCCTTCTTCGCTAATGGCAATGTGTATTGCTTCAACGTGATGCCATTCGGTCTTAAAAACGCGGGAGCGACCTACCAAAGGCTAGTCAACAAGATGTTCAAAGAAGAGCTGGGTAAAACAATGGAAGTGTATGTTGATGATATGCTCGTCAAGAGCAAGACCGAGGAGCAACATGTAGGTTACTTGGCAAAATGCTTCTCAATCTTGAGAAAGTATGGCATGAAGCTCAACCCAGCGAAGTGTACCTTCGGAGTCAAAGGGGGAAGTTCCTCGGTTACATGGTAACAGAGAGAGGAATAGAAGCAAACCCGAGAAATAAAGGCCATCCTCGATCTTCCTCAACCTCAATCCATCAATGTGGTGCAACAATTGGTCGGAAAGTCAATCGCATTGAGTAGATTCATCTCGAGGTCTGCCGAGAAAAATCTTCCATTTTTCAAAGTGCTAAGGAAGAGCAGCCACTTCGAATGGACGAAAGAATGCGAGGAAGCCTTCGAGAAGCTGAAAGAGTATCTACTCGCTCCCCCACTATTATCAAAACCTATAGAAGGAGAGGTGCTTTACTTGTACCTAGCAGCAACTGGAGAAGCTATCAGCTCGGTCTTGGTGCGAATCCAAGGTAACGACCACCTGCCTATCTACTACTTGAGCAAAGTACTCGCCGGAGCTGAAACGCGGTACATGGATATCGAGAGGCTATCCTTCACCCTCGTTTATACGGCAAGGAGGTTGAAGCCCTACTTTGGTGCTCACAAGGTTGTAGTCTTGACGAAGCAACCTCTCAAGCAAGTCCTTGGAAAACCCGAAAACTCGGGAAGATTAGCAAGGTGGGCAATTAAACTAAGCGAGTACGACATCGACTATCAAGCACCCGTGGCAAAGAAAGCACAAGTCATCGCCGACTTCCTCGTAGAGTATCCCTCCTAGGGAACTTCAGAGGAAAACCCTTCGGAAACACAGAGTGTTATGATGATGGTCGAGGAGCAGCCCCAGCAAAGCAACCCTATAAAATCTCTTGAAGATGCTTTAAAAGAGCTCAAGGAGATGTCCCAGACAAAAAGAAAAAGTCATGAAGTATTCCTGACAGAAAAAATCGACGAGCCAAAGGGTACGGAGACCGTCTCTCCAAAACCCAAGGAATTAGTCAACCATGGAGACGTCTGGATTCTTCATGTGGATGGATCCTCATCAGGAAAAAATGGCGGGATAGGAATATACTTCAAGAGTCCCGAAGGATCCGAACTTGAGTACGCCGTTACTCTTAGTTTCCCGGTCTCAAACAATGAAGCCGAGTATGAAGCCATCCTCATAGCTCTACGTATGGCAAAAGCATTGGAAGTGAAGAAGCTACATCTCTTCACTGATTCTCAACTGGCCGAGAAGCAAATCTCGGGAAAGTTCAAAACCAAGAAGGATTCACTGGCCGAGTACAATAGCGCCATCACGGAAGAAATCCAAAAATTCAAAAGTAGTGAGATTGAGAAGTTCTCAAGAGATCTCAATCAAAGAGTGGATGCCATATCAAAGTATGCTTCAGCTTCCGGACGAGTGGATACCCGGAATGTGATACTTATGAGAATCAACGCGTCATCCCTGTGGTCATCAAAGTCAAACGTCTTGGCAATTGATACTCAACCGAGTTGGATGCAAGAGATCACCACATATCTCACAAATGGAAGCCTTCCTCGTGACAAGGCTGAAGCGAGGAAGATTAAAGGAAAGGGAGCCCGCTACATCATGCAAGGCGACTACTTGTACAAAAGGTCCTTCGAGGGAGTCTACTTGAGATGTGTCGCCGAACAATAAGTCCAAAAACTTTTGGGAGAGATGCATCGAGGAAGTTGCGGGGATCATGCCGGAGGAAGAACCCTCGCGCAAAAAATCATTCGACAAGGATACTACTGGCCCACTGTTCGTGAAGATGCTGCCCAGTTTGTAAGAAGGTGCGAGGAGTGTCAAATGCACGCCAATTTGATCAACGTCCCAGCGAAACCTCTCATGCCCATCACCATCACTTGCCCTTTCGACATATGGGGCATCGGCATAGTCGGTCCTTTCCCAAGAGGCACGGGTCAAAATAAGTTCATCATCGTTGCGTTCGAATACTTTAGCAAGTGGGCGGAAGTTGAGGCAGTATCTACCATCACCGAACAAAGAGTGATGAACTTTGTATGGAGAAACATCGTGTGTCGATTTGGCTTGTCGAGAGTCCTCATCTCAGACAATGGTGCTCAATTTTGTGGCCAAAGCTTCAATGAATGGTGCAAGGAAATGAAGATTGAGAGGAGGTATACCTCTGTAGGACATCCTCAATCCAACGGGCAAACAGAAGCCGTCAACAAAATCCTCGTCAACAACTTGCAGAAGAGGTTCGCCACCAACAAGGACTGGGTCGACGAGCTTGATGGAGTGGTATGGGCATACCACACAACTTCAAAAACAGCTACAAGAGAGACTCCCTTCTCGCTAGTTTATGGGTCCGAGTTAGTCATACCAGCGGAAGTGGCGGTAGAAACCCTCAGAATCCAAGGGTATCAACCTGAGGACAATCATACTGAGAGGCTCTTCGACCTGGAAACGGTGAGTGAAGCGAGGACCAATGCCTTGGCCAACATCCTCAGATATCAAGCACTGATCGCGAAGACCTACAACAAGGGCGTAAGAGAGAGAGACTTCCAAGTAGGAGACTTAGTACTCCGAAGAGCGGACATCCTGGGCAAAGTTGGGAAAATGCAACCCAATTGGGAAGGTCCCTACAAGATAATTGAAGGAAGGTCCAATGGAAGTTATCGGCTCCAAGACATGGAGGGAAGAGCATTAAAGAACCCTTGGAATACTTCTAACCTCCAGAGATTCTACGCTTGAGTTGTTTGAAGAACAAGCTTTTTGAAGAACCCCTGTGAAAGGCCCGAAGATCGAGAAGGATTCCTCACAAGTTCATGTGAGAGGTACCTCATGTTTTTTTTAAGAAAATGTTGTAAGGAAGTTGGCCGAGGAGCCCCCCATTGTAATTGTATTTCCGACAAATCAATGCAATGCTTATCTTTCAACAAACTATATTTTCTCAACATAAAGCTTAATTTACTCAAAGAAAGCTTTTCGATTTTAAAGCTCTTCGATCTTAAAATCCTGCACGATCTAGGAAAAGCTCCCCGATATCCTTTTGTCAAGCAAAGAAGAGAAATACGAGGAAAGTTTTAAGAATCAACTAAGTGCTCGGATCGAGAAGCAGAATTCCAACACTTAGGAATTATCTTGAAGTGAATTATCTATTTACTTGGATTTTTTACATTGAAGAAGAAAGAGTGTGGAGCAAGTCTACCCGCTCCATGTCGCGAGCAACCTTGCTAAAATTATTACTCTAGAACAAGTTATACGTCATAACTACAAAGAGTTAATAAAATAGCACAAGTACGAAAGGAAGGAGCGAGAAATACAAGACATTATATTGAAGAAAACAAGGAAGCATTCGTCAAGTTATAATACAACGGAGATGGAGTAGCGCCACAAGGGGCCAAATAGAGAGTTGAAAAAGCATGAAATTGTTCGGAAAAAATTCTAAGTAAAAATACAAGTACAGGGAGTACAAATTAACCGAGCATACTCAGCCTTTTAGGAGCTCACGCGCAATCAACGGGTCCGACTGTCCGAGAAGAAACTCTGGATCCCGGGGACACTAGTCGTCGAGGTTCCGGCACAAGTTGGACTACTCAAACTGTGCAGATTCCCATCACTGTCCTTCTCGCGAGCCTCCTTGATCGCATTGGCATAAGTAATCAGCTCAGGCTCCACAAACCCCTCCTCGCCCCCCATAACAGGTTGGCTTACTTGAATCCAATGGGAGTTCCGAAGAGGAGCCTTCTCGAACGGCAGAAGTAGACCGGCCCTAATGCACTCTAGGACCCATCGAGGGAGATAGGACGGCTTGCTCCGATAAGGCACTTGAGGATCGGTCACGAGCTCGCCGAACTCACACCCGTGGTGCATTTCATCGCTCGGAATCTCATCAGGATACCGACTCATGTCATCGCGCCGCCCAGCATGCATGTCGCGAGCATCCACATCGAAGTCCTCAGGAAGAAGTTTGACCCTTTTGAGCTGCCCGATACAGGAGAAGAAACCCCCCTCGCGAGCAGTATCTTTGATGTCCTGAGTGGCCAACTTGTAAGTCGCGGACTCCATGAACGCCCGGGCAGTCTCGAGCCTGCTCCCGACAAGGAAGGACAACGCACTGTCCTTGAACTTCTGCATGCAGAGCGACAACGTTGCGTAATCGCCCTTGTAGCCCTGAGTCCGTTGCTTTTCTCGAGACAACTCCTTCTCGAGCTGATCCACCTTTTCATGGGCTTTGCGGACCTCCTCATTGGCAACCTTAGTCTTGGCCTTCTCGGACTCCACAGTCTTTTCCAGCTCCTCGATCACTTGACTGATATCTGAGCGATCAGCCGCGACGTTAGCATACGCCTCCTTGATATGATCGAGCTGCAAGAAAATTCAGAAGTTAAAATTCTTTCCATAAGGAAAAGAGCGAGGAGGAACGAAATTAAAGACTTGTAGAAAAGACTTGTAAAAATTCAAAAGAATTACCTGTAGAGCGCAGAGACTAAGCTCATGGGCGCGTTGCAACTCCGACATTTGGACGAAGCGTTTGATCTCCGCGTCCCGGTCAACCTCCAAGGCATCTTTACCCTTCTTGCGGGCAGGCTCGTCGCTACTGCCAAGATTGATGAGCCTCTTCGCACCGGCACTTTTCTGGGGAGGAGCCCGCTCCTTTGGACGCTTCTCGGGATTGCCGTCACCAGCCTCCCCGGCCTTCTTAGCAGCCTCTGCATCCTCTACAGCATTCCTCTTGACGGCTTCAACAGGGTCCTCGGCCGTTGCAAGCCCCTCCTTAGCAAGAGTATCTCGGTGCTCTGCTGCATTTTTCGGATGGCTGAGGTCAAGCGATCCGAGGATCTTGGTGGTTTTACCCGCCAAGCGTTGCTTCCTCCTCTGCTCCTCCTTGGCCTCGAGCATCTTCGACATTATCCACTCGAACCAGTACTCTGCATAAACAAAAAGGATAAAAAGTTAGCAAGAGCGAAGAGCAATGCTAGTCAATACAAAGAAAGCATAGAAAAAACACAAATAAAAAGTTTCTAAAGTGGTCCTCGAGCTAGTTACCAAAGAGGAGATCGTCGGTATATTGGGAGCTTTTATACCCAGTGTAGACCGGGGAGGACAGACCGGAGAGATAGGGAAGTGGTTGCAACACTAAACCCCAGTAAAAGTACTTCTCCGGGTTCGCACGAGAGTTCCTCTCCTCGAGCGCCAGTACCCAAGGGTCCGACTCAGCGGGAAGAGGGTATCGATCAGATACCGGTCCTCGGTAGAAGTGCTTGGGTACTCCCCACTCCGCATCCTCATCGCTCATGTTGGGGAGCTTCTTCTTCTTAACATATATATATATATATATATATATATATATATATATATATATATATATATATATATATATATATATATATATATATATATATATATATATATATATATATCGGTGAAACCATTTATATCCCGAGGACGATGGAGCGTCCACAATGAAACCGAGACCCGGGCGAGTGCTAAAATAATAAAAGAATTTGTTTCAAGAGCTCTTCGAGACTCTGAAAAGCTGATTAAAGTTGTGAAAGTTCACCGGGATCCCGAGCTACTTGCAGAGTACCCCAAAGCAAATAAGAGTGCCGAATGCACTAGGGAGAAGCTGTCAGGGAGCGATGCCTAGCTAATTGACGATGTACTTGAAGGGGTCGGAAAAAGGAAGGACCATCCTCGATCCAATGTCAGTAGGTGCACGGCCATGTAGCCGGGAGGCGCGTTATAGAAGGTCTGATCCTCCTTTGGCGCGATGATGTCAATCTTCCTCTTACTTAGCCGATACTTTTGCCTTATCGTTGGAATTTCCACCTCTTTGACCGTAGAGGCAGTTGTGGGAATCAGGCCGTCTTCGTTCTTCTCTCCCTCCGAAACGGGGAGATCAACATCCTGAGGACCTCGTGTAAATTTCTTCCCGCTAGCCACGGTGAGCTTAGTATTGTCCTCGGGAACGTCCTCTTTCTTCTTGGACCGAGAAGCTTTCCTCCTCGGTTTTTTGGGAGCCTTACCCGGAGCATGGGCGGTGATGAATGTGTATTTTACACTTTCATTTAAGTCTTTTTCACCTATTTTAGCTATCCTCTATGTTAATTTATCTATATTTTAGTGCATTTTATTACAATAGTGTCACGTTTCCCTTTAGTCTTATTTTACAGGTTTTGGTTGAAAAACGAGAATTTCCGGGCAATTATATTGAAGTAGACAAGGAATTGGTGTTCCAGAAGCCTAATTGGAGTATCTGAAGGTTTCCGGATAGGATTTGAAGTCTAGGGGTCGAATCTGGAGGTTAGAAGGCCACTAGAAGTCAGAAACCGAGTCCGAAAAGGGGAAGAAATCCAAAAACGCGTCGAAAACGCGTAATTTCCTGAATTTTACTCCCGGGCGAATCGCTCGGGATGTGGGGCGAATCGCCCCACACCAGGCGACTCGCCTGGTGTGTGGGGCCCTTCGCCCCACACAATTCGTAGGCTATATATAGTTGCTCAGTTTTTCTCCATTTTTCATACTTTTCCAGACCTTTTCTCTCACCTTTCTCTGTAGTTTTAGGTAGGAACTTCCCAGAGCCTGTTCTGGGGGTTCATAGCTTAGGAGATACTTTTTCATAGCAGTTCGGAGCTTGTAAAATCGCGATTCTTCGGAGACTGACAACCTTCGGTAACATTGTATCTTATAGTTTTTCTACTTATTTTTATATATCTTTCAACATGTTTTCGTCTATGATTTCTGTTGATTGCATGACAACTATGAGTAGCTAAACTTCTCGTTGGTGATAGTATGTGAATTCTTAGCGAAGGGTTGATAATTATGCTAATGGCTATATCGCGCATTATACTCCGTGTTATTGCTTTATTTCTTTGATCTATCTAAATCTCTATCTTCGTATTGTTGATTAATTATTGCACACAATTGGACAATTCATTGGTCTTTGACCTATCTAAATCTATATCTTCGTAGTGTTTGATAATTACAACTGGACAATTCATTGATCAAAGATCTCCATGCAAAACCGAGGAATTTATGCATGATTATTAACCCGTTAAGCTTTGAAGGACCATACTATCACCAATATCCATTATCTGTTAAGAAAAACCTTTGCCAAATCGTCTGCTGTTTTATATTCTAAATTAGATTAGATAAAGCTAGTTATAGTCCTTAGAGATCGACACTCGAGGTTATTCTACTGCTACACTACGGTTTTCGTTGTAGTTGTGAATTGCCTTTGGCTAAATAACAAATTTATTTGATTAATTGGGACCTCGACAATCCCACGTTTCATCAAATTTTGGCGCCGCTGCCGGGGACTATACTCCTTTTTTCTGTTTAATTTGTTTATATTTTCAACATTCAATTCCTAGTTCTAGTAGTTTTAGTTTTCCTTTTTAATCTCTATCTGATACTCCTTTCCTAGTTTGTTACAGATAGTGTATGCCACATACACGATCTAGAAGAACACCGCTTGCTGATTCAATTGCGGAGATCGACAGAGTCTACCACCAAAGAAGGCGACTACTTCAAAGGCGTGCACTAGAGGAAATAGAGGATACCGATTTTCTCTGAATCTCTACACAGTCTTTTCAAGGAAATCGACGGAATGGCAGAAGCTAGACCACAGAAAGCATGGGTTCAACCCTCCAAGGATCGTATGAGGGGACCGGCGATTGTTCTTTCGTCTGCAACTCGAGATCTGGAAATCAAGAACTACGCGTTCCAACAACTTCTGAGGTTCTATGGCTTAGCAAGGGAAGATGTGATGGGGTACTTGCACGATATCGATGATTTCGTCAACCAACTCCCACGACCCGGAGCCGAAATAACAACGGATGAGTTGAGGATGAAGGTTTTTGCTATGGGGTTTGGAGACAGAGCCAAGTCATGGTTGAGTTCTCTACTAGCAGGCTCGCTGGACACTTGGGAGAAGGTTTTTTCAGCTTTCATGGAAAAATACTTCCCTCACACCTTGACTACCGCGCTAAAGGTGCAAATCACTAGATTCAAACAGGACTATGATGAGACCATCAACACCGCGTTTGAGAGGTTCCAAGATCTCACGAACAAGTGCCCTCACCATGGTTTTGAGCTTTCTGACCTAGTCCAACACTTCTACAATGGACTAACCTTCGAGAACCAACAAGTGGTGGATTTCCAATGCCGAGGCAATATTTGGGAGGAAACGGCAGAAGCCGTCTGGGCAGTTTTTGAAACGCTTGCTAAGGGTTCGCAGTTCAAAGACCCAAGAGCAATTGTTAGGAGACGTGGACCTGAAGCTCCACCGACTCAATAAGCCCCTATGTATAGGGGGAATAGGGATCAATTCGAGTGCTTTACCAACGAATTGAAGCAAGTCCTCAAGAGCGCCACTGGAACAACTGTTTCGAATGAAGTTTGCCGAATATGCAAGAACTATGGGCATGGAGCTCATATGTGTAGATCGGAGCTCGCGTATGATGATGGCAACTGGGCTCAAGGAGGCGAAGAAGAAGCCTTTGCTACGGAGTTTGGTACTCAAGAAGCTAGCTACGGACAAGATGGTAGGAATCCTCGAGGTGGATTCTGGAGAAGAGGATTCCGAAACAATCAAGGATATGCACCGGCTAGCCAAACTTATGGCCCTAACCAAGACCGTAGTAGGCTTAACTATGGTAATGATCACTGCGAAAACCCCGCTCCAAAAGAGCAACCAAAGTCGAAGTCGGCTCAACTGATGGAGAACTTGCAAAAGATGGTTGATCACACCCAAAGTTTTCTCAAACGTTATGAAGAAGATTCTGAGAAGACTAGGGCAAGGCTTGATAGGTTGGAAGAGATCACTAGGCTTTCCCAACAAAAGATGCAAGAGTTGATCGACCGAGGAGCAAGTAGGGAACAAGGCAAGCTGCCTAGCAACACTGAGAAGTCGATGTCCATTACCTTGGCTGGTGATCTGCCTGTCGAAATCACCATCAAGAAGGTTGCTAAGTGCGAGTGTTGCAAGAAGGAAGAACCTCCACAGGCTAAGGAAGAAGAGAAGGACCTTGGTTCTGATGAGAGTGAAGAGGAGCAAGAGGATCCCGAGCCACTCCCTCAAAGTTTCGATATTAAGGTCGGGATTGGTAAGCTTGAAGATGTCCGTGCCACACTAGACACGGGATCATACTCTAATGTGCTCCCTTTGAATGTGTTTGAGAAGAGTAGCCTTGGAAAACTATCTGAAGGCGGATGGATCCTTTGTGAGACCCGAAGGCGTTGTGAAGAATGTATTGGTCAAGATTGGTGAAGCTTCTGTATACACCAATTTTGTAGTTATGCCGGCGTCTACACCTGGGACGGGGGATATCATTCTCTTGGTCCGAACGTTCTTGACTAAGCTACGCTCCGTGATGGACATCTACCGAAGGACTTGCACTATTCAGGTGGATGGCAAACGACATGTGTTGCGAGCCATATCTGATCCACCTGATACTTCTCACACTATTAACTACTGTGGTCTTGCTGCCTATGTTCATTCTTATTCACAGGTTCGTGGCATGAGGAGGAGATCCATGAAGGGGAAGTCTAGTACCATCAAGAAGAAGAGCTAGGCACAGACAGGAGTCGAGTCAAAGACTTTAAACAATGGCGCTATCCGGGAGGCAACGCGGAGTTTTTATCGCTTTCTTTACTGCTTTATTGCATGCATTCATACTTGAACAATTTGCTTTTCATATGTGAATTTGTTCGTCTATGTGTCGTATGTGCTTATGTTATGTTTAAGTGAGATTTTTCGAGTGGTTTTATGAGAAAAAATGGTTTCGGGGATTAAAAACCGCGTTTTTGCCGAAATGGTCGCCTTCCCGCATCAGGAAGTGGGGGGCGAATCGCCCCGTATGGGGCGACTCGCCCCGCACCTGGGGCGACTCGCCCACGGTCTCTGATGGTCAAAAAACGCGAGAAATCTCCCTTCTCCTCATTTCTTCATCTCTTCACCCTTCTTACTCCCCAAAAAACCGAAATTCGCGAAAATACCTTCAAATCTTCATCACTTCTTCATTTCTTCACCAAATTTAGTGTTCTATAGCTTCAATCGAAGCCCATTACGTGTTCTTTCTTTCCATCCGAACAGATTTCACTCTAGTGCACTCGTTTTCCAGATCTGAGGTATCTTCTTATGAACCCTAATTTTTCAAATTTGGGGGTTTTCTAATTTGAGCTTCAATTAGCCTTATATGATGCATGGGTAGGTTGTTTGTGTGATTAGAAGCGTTATTTACTATCAATTGCATGCTCAATTATGCTTGGATTGTTGATTTGGGAATTTTGCTACTAGATGATATATCTTGTTATGCAATATATCTTTATCTTTGATTCCATACATATGATTGTGATTATTGATGTAATGATGATGGATTTGATGGTAGAATGTATAATTGTTGAGTATGAGGATTTAAGATGTTAGAATTTTTCGCTTCTATGGTATGAATTGAGCCTTGTTATTTAGGTTATTGGTTGTCTAGCAAGAGAATAATGTGATGTATTGCATGTAGTAGTTACATTGGTATGTTGCATGTTGAAGAAGCTAGGCTAGACATAAAGGATTTGGGGAGTTCGATTGTTGATTTTATCACTTGTGTGTTTCGTTCTTACACTAGCATATGCATGAGTCAGTTTTGTGTCATACGAGGTACTAACTGTTGTTTGTAGGAACCATTCCAAGGGAGAGGAGCACTCCCGTATGATTACTATGAAGTATTGGAGGGGGATCGATTACAACCATGTCAAGGAGAGTGATCTCGTTAGAGGTGCGTTCGAGCCACGGGCTCTTGCAACAACGTCACGGATTATCCAAGAGGAGGAGCTAGAGTACACCTGGGGTAAGGACTCCTATGCCTATTCATGCACCACCGAAGGGACAGAAACAATTATTACGTCAGCAATCCATCACAAGGACTGGAAAGTTCGAGTGAATTGGAAGGCACCGGGACGATCTTGCCGCGACGGATTCAATCTTGAGTTGACAGTGGCTAGAAGGTTCCGAAGCGCTAGCTTGGTTCAAAAACATAATGACATGGGTGCCCAGCCCCTCTTAGGGGTGCCCCTTGACTGCCTCTAAAGGGAGCATTGTATAGACATCGGTCGCATCAACCGTAGAGAATGTGGTCGACATTGGAAAAAATGGTAGAAGACTTCTCAGTATCCGAGCATCTTACTGTAACCTCCTCGGGGTGTAAAATGTTGGAGAGGGAGGCTCTGATACCACTGCTCTTTCCCCTTCAACAGTTCACAGCCTATTGGAGGGCTATGACGAACGCGGATTTATCGGTTCCGGTTCAGTCAAATAATATTTATTATTTAGCCAAAGGCAATCCACAACTACAACGAAAACCGTAGTGTAGCAGTAGAATGACTCGAGTGTCGTTCTCTCAGGACTATAACTAGCTTTATCAAATCTAATTTAGAATATAAAAACAGCAGACAGAAAGCAAAGGGTTTTTCTAACAGATAATGGAGATTGGTGATAGTATGATCCTTCAAAGCATAACGGGTCGATAATCATGCATAAATTCCTCGGTCTTGCATAGAGATCTTTGAATGAATCTAGTGTCCTGTTGCAATTATTAAGCACTACGAAGATAATGGGTCTGACAAGTCAATCACTATTGTCCTAATGTGTTCGTAATTATTCAACACTACGAAGATAAAATCGCGTATAGGTCGACGAGGGTCCAATTGTGCATAATAATTAATACAATATACGAGAATTTAGGCTGAGCTTGATCAACGAAATAAAGCAATAATACGGAGTATAATGCGCGATATAGCCATTAGCATGATTATCTTCCCTTCGCTAAGAATTCACATACTACCACCAACGATAAGTTTAGCTACTCATAATAGGCATGCAATCAACAGAAATCATAGAAGAAAACATATTGAAAGATATATTAAAATAAGTAGAATAAACTGTACCAATGAGGTCTAGCTCAATTGGTTAGACTGAGGTGTCATGACACTAGAGGTCATATGTTCAATTCTCGCCAAGTGCGGGATTATTTATAGTTTATTACTAGCTTTGTAATGCTAATTTTGAAATTGTAATGGTTCAATTATTAAAAAAAGTAGAATAAACTGTAAGATACAATGTTACCGAAGGTTGTCAATCTCCGAAGAATTGTGATCCTACAAGCTCCAATCTGCTATGAAAAAGTGTCCCTTAAGCTACGAACCCCCAGAACAGGCTCTGGGAATTTCCTACCTAAAACTACAGAGAAAGGTGAGAAAGTAGGTCTGGAAAAGTATGAATTTCGGAGAAAATCTGAGCAACTATATATAGGCCTCGAATAAGTGTGGGGCGGTTCGCCCCACATCTGGGGCGGTTCGCCCCAGAGAAAATCTCGCGGAATTCCGCGTTTTCGACGCGTTTTTCGATTTCTTCCCCTTTTCGGACTCGGTTTCTGACTTCTAGTGGCCTTCTAACCTCCAGATTCGACCCCTAGACTCCAAATCCTATCCGGAAACCTTCAGATACTCCAAATAGGCTTCTGGAACACCAATTCCTTGTCAACTTCAATATAATTGCCCGGAAATCCTTGATTTTCAACCAAAACCTGTAAAATAAAATCTAAAGGGAAACGTGACACTATTCTAATAAAATGTACTAAAATATAGCTAAATTAACATAGAGGATAGCTAAAATAGGTGAAAAAGACTCAAATGAAAGTGTAAAATACACATTCATCAAACTCCCCAAACCGAACCTTTGCTTGTCCTCAAGCAACTAAGCTAGACTCTAATACAAAAAACAATGCAAGACACAAAATGGAGTCTCATGCCAAATAAAATGAACTAATCTACTGAATCTACCCAAAAACATATGAACAAAAACCATATAAATCAAAGCATGAATATAGGTTGAAGAATACCTCGATTGACTTATACACATCCACATAAGCACTTATGTCAAGACAAGATAGTCTCTCGTAACATTCTCTACCTGGACCTAGTCAGTGACGACGTAATGAAGCATGCTAAGATACGAATGGTTGCCCCGTGCCTATGAAACTGAGGACTTACTGTTGTTCCACCATGTTAAGACTTTTCCTCAAAAGAGGTCGAACCAGTACTGGCTCTCATCAAACGAAGGAGGGTTCTCTATAAAAGATAACACTCCCCTATTCTACCCATCTCTCAAGTAAAGTCTTAAGTTATTCACCACTTCCTGAATGGCAGGATGAGGGTGGTCTAGAACAGATGACACTCAAGACAAAAAAGATAAAAAATAGAAAATTACAACACGATTACGAACATTACAAGAAATGGAAAAGACACAACACTTTGCTAAACTGCTATTTGGCTTTCTTTTTTGGACCCTTCTTTGCTTTTTTGGGGTCTTTCTTTCTTTTTTTCTTTTTCTTCAGATTCTACTTTTTCCTTTTCCTTTTTCTCTTTTTTTCTGGAATTTTTCTTTTTTTTTTTTCGATTTTTTTTTAGCCAGCAATAGCATAACAAAAAAAAAGAAACAAAAATGACCCACACGACTTCCCCAAACCTATTCGAAAGAATAGGTTGGAGTACAAAATTTACGGAAAAAGAAAAACAAACTCACGATACGGAAATGAAAAACGAAAACAAGTCTAATGATGGTGTAACCCCCTCCCCAAACCTATTCGGAAGAATAGATTATAAACAAAGGATCACACAACCTCACACTAACCTCCTTCCTAGGCATTTAGCAATCTCAAAGCATGGTGAAGACTTGTTGCGTCTTAGGTACATAATTACTCGGGAAACAACCATAAGACCCTAACATGCATTATCCTATTATAAAGGCCTTCGTGAACCGCAGTAGAGAAAACACCACTAAGTGATGTCGAGACTACCAAGCTTAACTAAGTGCAATACATAAATGTGACAAGCCAAGCGAGAAAAAACCTCAAACAAATTCATAGAGATGAAGCATACGATTAATGGCATAGTTGGTTGATCTACCCAATAAAAAAGTTCAAAAAATTCGGCAATAAACTCCATATAAAACATGCAAGACTATCCTAAGATGAATATAGTGAATGCAACCTAAAAAATCTACGAAAGCAGTAAACGTGCAAATGCAAACAAAGAACAAGATACTAATCAACACAAAGCCAAACAATACTTAACATCATGGTTCACATCCCATCCCCCTTACGATTCTTAAGCTAGCCCCTAGCAAAAGAGAATGAGTAATAAGAAGTGATACTAGATGTTACCGAACGGTTTGGCCTCAGTTGGCTGAGAGTGGACATGTGAAAGGACTAATCATCGGGATGGTAGTCCCCATAAAAGTCAGTCCACATGTCATTCATGAGCTCATTGGACTGACGTAGAGCCTCCTGCTGCTGCTGGATGAGCTGTTGCTGCTCCCACATTTGTTGCCTATCCTCTCGGCGATGCTCCTCGAATGTCTCCCAATCGCGGTTGTGCTGGACAATGTTCCTGTCGAGATCCTCTCGCATGGCCGCGTTGTCGGCATCAATTCTATCGAAGCGGCCGTCGAGGTAGGTACGGAATTCAGAGAAGTCAAATCCTCTAGACCCCTGTGGTGCTCGAGGTGGTGCATGCGGTGCTCTATGGACAAACATGATATCTAGGATAGGGGCTTGGCCAACATCGGCCTCCATAACATCCTCATGATCGAAATCACTCGGCTGGAAGGGTGCTCCTACATCAGTAGCGGCAGCCGTGGGGTTCTTCAACTGATACCTATTGAGCTGCACCTCAATGGTCGAGGGTGAAAGGGCAGCGACCTCGCAATCCCCCTCCTCAATGTCATCGACCCCATGATACTTGCAGTAGGCTGTGATGAAGCTTGGGAAGATGAATGACTTCCTCTTCTTTTCCCAGTGGCGCTCGTACTCCTCATACATGATGTGCCCTATGTCGATCTGATGTCTTTCTATCAGGCAGTAGAGGAGCTCGGCGTAGTAGGGCTGAATCCACGAGTCATTCTTCCTAGGGATTAAGTTGGAGATGCAAAATTTCATCATCACCTTAGCTTCAATGCTAAGGTCGCTCTGACTGATCCGTGTAGGTTCTCCCCCGATTTCTAGATATCGGTACGCCCTGTTGCAGGTCACGTCTGTGATGTGTCTTCCTATCCCCCTAGAGGCCCTCCAATACAGGTAGGCATGGTCGCTCCCTGTGAATTCCTGATGCCCAAAATGGATGAATGAAGAAATGTACTCTGGTGTCCACGGTATAATCAGGCCTCGAACTAGTACCCCATTCTTCTCCTCGAGATCTGTGTATCCAGTGTAGAACTCTTGGAGGAGGCTCTCGTCGTAACCTTTGAACCTGTTGGAACTGTACCATGCCCAATTCCTTTGTGACCCCAATCGTGATAGCGTCCTATATCCCGCTTTATCAACTGTGGAGTCTGGAATGTCAATCCTCCTATCTGGATGATCGATCTTCCTCCGTCGGCCATCTCCACTTCTAGCCTTTGACGCACCTCTACCGCAGCTGCAGACAACTCGTACATATGGTGATATGGTTGGGAGCTTGATGCTACTCCCTTCCCCTTTTGCTAGAGCCGGCTCTCCTCGATCTCAGTGCCATGATTCCTACAAACAGCAATTAGTATCTTGTACAATGCAAAACAGACCTATGCATATGTAAATATACGAGCGAATCTAAGGAGCAATATCTTCAAAAATCCAACTCCTCAAAAACCCAAAGTCTAGTCTAGCTATTCCGTTACGCAACATATCAATGTAACTACTACAATAACATATCACATTATGCTCTTGCTAACAAACAAATGCCTTGAATCACAAGGTTCAAACCATATCACAATAATCAAAAATCTAGCATAAATCCTCAACTCCATCAATCATGCATTCTACCAATACATCCATCATTATCATATCAACAAACACATGTTTAAGCATGGAATGATAGTAAGAGATACATTTCCTAACAAGATATATCATCTAATAGCAAAAATCTCAAATCAACAAACCAAGCATAATTGAACATGCAATTTATAATGAATAACTAATCTAATCACATAAAACATCAACCCATACATCATACAAGCTTAATTGAAGCATAAATCAAAAAACCCCCAAATTTAAAAAATTAGGGTTCATGTGATAATACCTCAAATCCGGAAATTGAATGAACTAGGAAGAAATTTGTTCGGATGGAAAGATAGAGCACGTAATGGGCTTCGATTGAAGCTAAAGAACACACAAATTGATGGAAGGATGAAGAAGTTATGAAGATTTGAAGGTTTACTGGAAATGGAGGATTTTTTTGAGTTTAAGAGATGAAGAAGAAGTGAAATGAGGAAAAATGGGGACAATCCCCGTTTTTTCAATACTGCGGCCGTGGGGCGGTTCGCCCCACGCCTGGGGCGAACCGCCCCGAGTGCAGGGCGAATCGCCCCACACGTCCGGAGCGTGCGCGCGCTCTGGAAATGGGGCGATTCGCCCCACATGGGGGGCGATTCGCCCCCCACCTCCTGAGGTGGGGAGACGATCGTTTCGAATTAAAATGCGGTTTTTAGTCCCCGAAAACCATTTTTCTCAAAAAATCACTCGAAAAATCGCACTCGAACACAACATAAGCACATACGACACAGAAACGAACATATTCACATATGTAAAGCAAATTGTTCATGTATGAATGCATGCAATAAAGCAGTAAAGAAAGCGATAAAAAACCCCGGGTTGCCTCCCGGATAGCGCCATTGTTTAAAGTCTCTGACTCGACTCCTGTCTTCGCCTATCTTTTCTTTCTGAGGGTACTAGACTTCCCCTTCACGGATCTCCTTCCCATGACTCGATCCTGTGAATAAGAATGAACATAGACATTAAGACCATTGTAATCAATAGTGTTAGAGGTATCAGGTGGATCAGGTGGATCAGATATGGCGTGCAACACATGTTGCTTGCCACCTACTTCAATAGTGCAAGTTCATTGGTAAATGTCCATCACGAAGCGTAGTTTAGTCAACAATGTTCGTCCTAAGAATATGACATCCCCCGTTCCAGGTGCTGACGCCGGCATAATTACAAAATCGGTGTAAACAGAAGCTTCACCAATCTTGACTAATACATTCTTAACAACGCCTTCGGGTTTCACAAGGGATCCATCCGCCAGTTGCACAGTAGCCTTATGCACAATTAGTTCTCCAAGGTTACTCTTCTCGAAAACATTCAAAGGGAGCACATTAGAGTAGGATCCTGTGTCTAGTGTGGCTCGGACATCTTCAAGTTCCCCAATCCCGACCTTAACATCGAAACTTTGAGGGAGTGGCTCGGGATCCTCTTGCTCCTCTTCACTCTTGTTAGTACCAAGGTCCTTCTCTTCTTCTTCGGCTTGTGGGGGCATTTCCCTCTTGCAACTCTCGCACTTAGCAACCTTCTTGATGGTGATTTCAACAGGTAGATCACCCACCAAGGTAATGGACATCGACTTCTCAGTGTTGCTAGGCAGCTTGCCTTGCTCCCTACTTGCTCCTCGGTCGATCAACTCTTGCATCTTTTGATGGGCAAGCCTAGTGCTTTCTTCCAACCTATCAAGCCTTGCCCTAGTCTTCTCGGAATCTTCTTCATAACGTTTGAGAAAACTTTGTGTGTGATCAACCATCTTTTGCAAGTTCTCCATCAGTTGAGCCGACTTCGACTTCGGTGGCTCTTTCGGAGAGGGGTTTTCGCAGTGATCATTACCATAGTTTAGACTACTACGGTCTTGGTTAGGGCCATAAGTTTGGTTAGCCGGTGCATATCCTTGACTGTTCCGGAATCCTCTTCTCCAAAATCCACCTCGAGGATTCCTACAGTCTTGTCCGTAGCTAACTTCTTGAGTACCAAACTCCGTAGCAAAGGCTTCTTCTTCGCCTCCTCGAGCCCAGTTACCATCATCGTATGCCAGCTCCGATCTACACATATGAGCCCCATGCCCATAGTTCTTGCATATTCGGCATACTTCGTTCGAAACAGTTGTTCCGGTGGCGCTCTTGAGGACTTGCTTCAATTCGTTGGTAAAGCACTCGAATTGATCCCCATTCCCCCTATACATAGGGGCTTCTTGAGTCGGTGGAGCTTCAGGTCCACGTCTTCTAACCATCGCTCTTGGGTCCTTGAACTGCGAACCCTTAGCAAGCCTTTCGAAAACTGCCCAGACGGCTTCTGCGGTTTCCTCCCAAATATTGCCTCGGCATTGGAAATCCACCACTTGTTGGTTCTCGAAGGTTAGTCCATTGTAGAAGTGTTGGACTAGGTCAGAAAGTTCAAAACCATGGTGAGGGCACTTGTTCGTGAGATCTTGGAACCTCTCAAACGCGGTGTAGATGGTCTCATCATAGTCCTGCTTGAATACTGTGATTTGCGCCTTAAGCGCGGTAGTCAAGGTGTGAGGGAAGTATTTTTCCATGAAAGCTGAAAAAACCTTCTCCCAAGTGTCCAGCGAGCCCGCTGGTAGAAAACTCAACCATGACTTGGCTCTGTCACCAAGTCCCATAGCAAAAACCTTCATCGTCAACTCGTCCGTTGTTATTTCAGCTCCGGGTCGTGGGAGTTGGTTGACGAAATCATCGATATCTTGCAAGTACCCCATCACATCTTCCCTTGCGAAGCCATAGAACCTCGGAAGTTGTTGGAATGCGTGGTTCTTGATTTCCAGATCTAGGGTTGCAGACGAAAGAACAATCGTCGGTCCCCTCATACGATCCTTGGTGGGTTGAACCCATGCTTTCAGTGGTCTAGCTTCTGCCATTCCGTCGATTTCCTTGAAAAGACTGTGTAGTGATTCAGAGAAATCGGTATCCTCTATTTCCTCTAGTGCACGCCTTTCGAGTAGTCGCCTTCTTTGGTGGTAGACTCTGTCGATCTCAGCAATTGAATCAGCAAGCGGTGTTCCTGCAGATCGTGTATGCGGCATACACTATCTGTAACAGACTAGGAAAGCAGTATCAGAGAGAGATTAAAAATGAAAACTAAAACTAATAGAATTAGGAATTGAAAGCTGAAAATATAAACAAATTAAACAGAAAAAAGGAGTATAGTCCCCGGCAACGGTGCCAATTTGACGAATGCGGATTTGTCGGTTCCGGTTCAGTCAAATAATATTTATTATTTAGCCAAAGGCAATCCACAACTACAACGAAAACCGTAGTGTAGCAGTAGAATGAATCGAGTGTCGTTCTCTCAGGACTATAACTAGCTTTCTCAAATCTAATTTAGAATATAAAAACACCAGACAGAAAGCAAAGTGTTTTTCTAACAGATAATGGAGATTGGTGATAGTATGATCCTTCAAAGCATAACGGGTCGATAATCATACATAAATTCCTCGGTCTTGCATGGAGATCTTTGATCAATCTAATGTCCTGTTGCAATTATTAAGCACTACGAAAATAACGATTCTGACAAGTCAATCACTATTGTCCTAATGTGTTCGTAATTATTCAACACTACGAAGATAAACTCGCGTATAGGTCGACGAGGGTCCAATTGTGCATAATAATTAATACAACATACGAGAATTTAGGCTGAGCCTGATCAACGAAATAAAGCAATAATACGGAGTATAATGCGCGATATAGCCATTAGCATGATTATCTTCCCTTCGCTAAGAATTCACATACTACCACCAACGATAAGTTTAGCTACTCATAATAGGCATGCAATCAACAGAAATCATAGAAGAAAACATATTGAAAGATATATTAAAATAAGTAGAATAAACTGTAAGATACAATATTACCGAAGGTTGTCAATCTCCGAAGAATTGTGATCCTACAAGCTCCAATCTGCTATGAAAAAGTGTCCCCTAAGGTACGAACCCCCAGAACAGGCTCTGGGAAGTTCCTACCTAAAACTACAGAGAAAGGTGAGAAAGTAGGTCTGGAAAAGTATGAATTTTGGAGAAAATCTGAGCAACTATATATAGGCCTCGAATAAGTGTGGGGCGGTTCACCCCACACACCGGGCGGTTCGCCCGGTGTGGGGCGGTTCGCCCCAGAGAAAATCTCGCGGAATTCCGCGTTTTCGACGCGTTTTTGGATTTCTTCCCCTTTTCGGACTCGGTTTTTGACTTCTAGTGGCCTTCTAACCTCCAGATTCGACCCCTAGACTCCAAATCCTATCCGGAAACCTTCAGATACTCCAAATAGGCTTCTGGAACACCAATTCCTTGTCAACTTCAATATAATTGCCCGGAAATCCTTGATTTTCAACCAAAACCTGTAAAATAAAATCTAAAGGGAAACGTGACACTATTCTAATAAAATGTACTAAAATATAGCTAAATTAACATAGAGGATAGCTAAAATAGGTGAAAAAGACTCAAATGAAAGTGTAAAATACACATTCATCAGGCTACAGGATGGAGGATTCCATAACAGCGGCGGCTAATCTTGAGGATTCTATTCGACGATGCAACTCTACTGATGGCGATGGTGATGACAGTAGTGACAATGAAGGCCATACGGACAATGATGATACAGATAGAGGAGTTGTTCCTATCCGGCCTATAAATGGAACTACCGCACCTACCAGAAGACCTGATGATCACCCATAAGGCTCCCAGAGCAGTCCCAATAACTCACGAGCAGCATACTCAGCCGACCGAGGCCAAACCATGCAGTAACATCTAGTATCACATCTTATTTCCTCATTTTCTTACTGCTAGGGACTAGCGTTAATTTCATGAGGGGGGATGGGATTTAAGTGATCTAATGTTGTTGGTTTGGAGCTTGCCATTGATGGTTTAGAGCTTGGTATTGGTAGGATGAGTATAGTACCTTGCATGTTTTATCCGTCTGCATTTGCATTTGCACGTTTACCGCTTTCTTCGTTTTTTAGGTTGCATTCACTTCATTCATCCTAGAATAGTCTTGCATGTTTTATATGGAGTTTATTGCTGAATTTTTTGAACTTTTTTATTGGGTAGATCAACTAACTATGCCATCAATCATATGCTTCATCTCTATGAATTTGTTTGAGGTTTTTCTCGCTTGGCTTGCACATTCATGTACGCACTTAGTTAAGCTTGGTAGTCTCGACATCACTTGGTGGTGTTTTCTCTACTGCGGTTCACGAAGGCCTTTATAATAGGATGATGCATGTTAGGGTCTTATGGTTGTTTCCCCGAGTAATTATGTACCTAAGAGGCAACGAGTCTTCACCATGCTTTGAGATTGCTAAATGCCTAGGAAGGAGGTAGTGTGAGGTTGTGTGATCCTTTGTTTATAACCTATTCTTTCGAATAGGTTTGGGGAGGGGGTTACACTATCATTAGACTTGTTTTTCGTTTTCCATTTCTGTGTTGTGAGTTTATTTTTTCTTTCTCGTAAATTCTTTACTCCAACCTATTCTTTCGAATAGGTTTGGAGAAGTCGTTTGTGAGTCATTTTGTTTCTCTTTTGTTATGCTACTGCTGGCTAAAAAAAAAAAATCGAAAAAAAAGAAAAATTCCAGGAAAAAAAAAGAAAAAAGAAAAAAAGAAACTGGAAAGAAAAAAAAGAAAAAAAGAAAAAAGACCCCAAAAAAGCAAAAGAAGGGTCAAAAAAAAGAAAAGCCAAATAGCAGTTTAGCAAAGTGTAGTGTCTCATTTTCCAATTCTTGTAATGTTCGTAATCGTGTTGTAATTTTCTATGTTTTGTCTTTTGTTTTTGAGTGTCATCTGTTCTAGACCACCCTCGTCCTGCCATTCAGGAAGTGGTGAAAGTATTAAGGCTTTGCTTGAGAGATGAGTAGAATAGGGGAGTGTTATCTTTTATAGGGAACCCTCCTTCGTTTGATGAGAGCTAGTACTGGTTCGACCTCTTTGAGGAAAAGTCTTAACTTGGTGAACAACAGTAAGTCCTCAGTTTCATAGGCACGGGACAACCATTCGTATCTTAACATGTTTCATTACGTCGTCACTGACTAGGTCCAGGTAGAGAATGTTACGAGAGACTATCTTGTCTTAACATAAGTGCTTATGTGGATGTGTATGAGTCAATCGAGGCATTCTTCAACCTATATTCATGTTTTGATTTATATAGTTTTTGTTCATATGTTTTTTAATAGATTCAGTAGATTAGTTCATTTTATTTGGCATGAGACTCCATTTTATGTGTTGCATTGTTTTTTGCATTAGAGTCTAGCTTGGTTGCTTGAGGACAAGCAAAGGTTCGGTTGGGGAGTTTGATGAATGTGTATTTTACACTTTCATTTAAGTCCTTTTCACCTATTTTAGCTATCCTCTATGTTAATTTAGCTATATTTTAGTGCGTTTTATTAGAATAGTGTCACGTTTCCCTTTAGTCTTTATTTTACAGGTTTTGGTTGAAAAACGAGGATTTCCGGGCAATTATATTGAAGTAGACAAGGAATTGGTGTTCCAGAATCCTAATTGGAGTACCTGAAGGTTTCCGGATAGGATTTGAAATCTAGGGGTCGAATCTGGAGGTTAGAAGACCACTACAAGTCAGAAACCGAGTCCGAAAAGGGAAGAAATCAAAACACGCGTTGAAAACGCGTAATTTCCCGAATTTTACTCCCGGGCGAATCGCCCGGGATGTGGGGCGAATCGCCCCACACCAGGCGAGGTGTGGGGCGATTCGCCCCACACAATTCGTAGGCTATATATAGTTGCTCAGTTTTTCTCCGTTTTTCATACTTTTCCAAACCTTTTCTCTCACCTTTCTCTGTAGTTTTAGGTAGGAACTTCCCAGAGCCTGTTCTGGGGGTTCATAGCTTAGGAGATACTTTTTCATAGCAGTTCGGAGCTTGTAAGATCGCGATTCTTCGGAGACTCGGTAACATTGTATCTTACAGTTTTTCTACTTATTTTTATATATCTTTCAATATGTTTCCTTCTGTGATTTTTGTTGATTGCATGACAACTATGAGTAGCTAAACTTCTCGTTGGTGATAGTATGTGAATTCTTAGCGAAGGGTTGATAATTATGCTAATGGCTATATCGCGCATTATACTCCGTGTTATTGCTTTATTTCTTTGATCTATCTAAATCTCTATCTTCGTATTGTTGATTAATTATTGCACACAACTGGACAATTCATTGGTCTTTGACCTATCTAAATCTATATCTACGTAGTGTTTGATAATTACAACTGGACTTTTCATTGATCAAAGATCTCCATGCAAAACCGAGGAATTTATGCATGATTATTAACCCGTTATGCTTTGAAGGACCATACTATCACCAATCTCCATTATCTGTTAAGAAAAACCTTTGCCAAATCGTCTGCTGTTTTATATTCTAAATTAGATTAGATAAAGCTAGTTATAGTCCTTAGAGATCGACACTCGAGGTTATTCTACTGCTACACTACGGTTTTCGTTGTAGTTGTGAATTGCCTTTGGCTAAATAACAAATTTATTTGATTAATTGGGACCCGACAATCCCACGTTTCATCAGGCGGCTTCTTCATCATCCTCAGAGGACGAAACCTTCTCGCCCCACTTACGCTTGCGGTCGCGTTCGAGCACAGCCCTTGCTCGCTCCCCTTCAGGATCCTCACTAGGAATGGGATCTCTAACATTACTTGCCGCAGCGAAACTAAAGTCTATTTGCGTCGGATCGATTGTCTGATAATGAACAACGTCCTCGATGTAGTACTGCTCTTGGATGAGCAACTCTCGCTCCGCTCTCCGATTCATCTCAGAGAATGACGGAGATGGAATACCCCGGCTCGGACCAGCTTCATTCCCATGGATATCGAGAAGCCTCACGGGAGAATCCTCGTCGCTACTGACTACTGTGCGACGAATAGTTTGAATAGGCAGCTCTGATTTACGTGCTCTAGGCGAGTTAAGCTCCTCGACGTCCTCACCCTGCCCTTCTTGGAAAGAATGCTCTCCTTCCTCGAACCAAGCTAGCTCGGGAGTAGGATGCTCAGTATCATCCATGTCCTCTACCCTGGATAGGCAGCGGGTCGACGTTAGCCCAAACACCGTAATCTCGCCCTAACACTTGAGCAGCTTGGGTTATCATGGCGGCCGAGACACCAGTGTCGGGCGGACCCCCTTCTGCTCTGGTCCGATCATCTATGAAGAGCTCATCGGCATCCTTTCGTCTTCTTCGAACTTCTAGCAGGAACTGATCGGACTCCTCCTCCTCCTCGGAATCGTCTTCTTCACCAGATTCCTGGTTCTCTTCACCTTCCTCGAGCTCCTCCCCCTCGCTCTCCTCACCATCAACCTCCTCGACCTGATTCTCAGGTTCTTCATGGTCCGAGGAGAGCTCCATAGTTTGATCAAGGAAGGTGGCCGACAAAGATGTCTCCTCGGACGTATCCTGCCCGCTCCCGTAATCAAGAGCGTCGTGACGGTTTTGACTGTCGTCGCTCCTCTCGAACATCCTAAAAGGTAGGCCAGAAAAAGAGTAAGGATGGGTGGTGATGGTCCGAGAGGTCCGTTTATGTATATTGATTATGCTCGACCTCCCGAACGAAGAAAAATCAAAAAGGGGAACAATTAACAAAGAAGTTACACTACGACAAGTATAAAAGCAGAGCGAGGAGTAAACAGGGAGCGACCAACCGCTCTAACATATGAAGACAAGCAAAAAAGGAGCGACCAACCGCTTAATATCGACGAGTTACGAAACCTATAGTTCTAATACTTGACAGATGTAACGGCGAATATAAGTAGGCGATGGGGTTTACAGAAATTGAAAAAGGGGGAAACATGCGAAATTTACGGAAGCAATTCAAGCATACGAATCTACAGTTCAATTACAACATTATAAAGAGGCACGAATTACGGTCCGTTTAAGTATGTTCGTAAGTCCTGAGATTGTTCTCAAGCCCGCCATACGCCGTCGAGGGCTCAGGCGGCGGAGACAGGCGGAGGGCGTACGCTCCCGTAACGGAAAAGAGTAAATGGAGAAAGTAAGGCATGCATTCAAACTACTTTAAGCACATTCGAAGAGGTACTTACTTGATTAAGTGCTTAAGAACGGAGGTGAACTCGGAACAGTAGCGGATTCGTCGGAAAAAGCGTCTTTTGCTCGCCATGAAAGACTCCTCGATCACAAGATTCAGTTCCTCGATCTCGATATGATGCTCCTCGCTCTCTCTAATGCTCTGAGTGAAATTTGTTGCGAAAAGTGAGAAATGATTTAGTCCTCCCCTCCACGCTCCCGCTCGGGCACACTTTCCCATGCCAGCGCGGAGTACCTGATCACACTAGGTAATCCGTAGCGCGAGCACCGCACCACTGGGATTATGACGGGAGCGACGATCATATCAGAGAGCGACCCTCAAAAGTATCTCTCCTCGAGATTTCGCAAATTGAAAAGGGTGACAAGACAAAAAATCGACTGATACATTGTGATGGACCGAGGAGCCACTCTCAAAATTATCTCTCCTCGAGATAATTTGCAAGGAAAAAAGCGGCAAGCAGTCATTCCATTCCACTCTCAAAATTATCTCTCCTCGAGATAATTTGCAAGGAAAAAAGCGGCAAGCAGTCATTCCATTCCACTCTCAAAATTATCTCTCCTCGAGATAATTTGCAAGGAAAAAAGCGGCAAGAAATCATTCCACTCCACCAAGGAATACATACCCGGATCCAATCTCTACCCAGCAAATATACCTCTTTTCATAAGGTCCGAGCAACGTCTGCTCGCACCCTATAAAAAGGGGGGGTGGAGGGAGAGATAGGAGGATGGAAAGATACCCAGGTGTGAATACGGAAATCTTTTTTCGCCCACTACTAGTCGAGGCTCTGCTCGACCTCTACTTCAACATAGTTCCTCAACTATCTTCTACAAAGATACAAGGAAACTAGGGGGACATATGTTAGTGTTGAAATATGTCCAGTCCGCATGTACGAACTGGAGCGGTCTAAGAGCGCGACAAAGCATCATAGCCCGTCCCTCAAGGGGCGCGACCACACCCAAGTATGTCACTAAGGTGTGGTTCGACCAACATAGGGTCCGACCATCACTAGGAGGCCAACCCTCAAAATAAGCTCATCACAAGGACAAAGCAGCCATTGAGATCGAGGAGCGTCTCTAGGGATCGAAGAGCATCTCTATGGCTCGAGGAGGACCTTACGTCAAGGTAACGCTCTTTGAGAGAAACTAGGCAGAACACTACTCGGACCACCTACGTACAAGAGAGGCTCGAGGACCCTGGGCGACCAGGCATGGTCGCTCCCTGTGGGACCAGCCCTCCGGATTACTTCGTGGGCCCCGAAATGTCTATGTTGCCCTCTCAACCCTAGCCAAGATACTTGGGCCAAGGCCCATGGACCTCCTTAATGGGCTTGGGCCAAGGAAGACTTCAATCTCAGTCATACACGTGTCATGATCCTACGCGACGTGACAATAAAAGTCTACGAGTATATAAAGGCTTCATTCATTATCCAACGGGTAAGCATTAACACCTCTCACCTACCACTCAATATTTCTCTCACTAGGGAAGTCCTCAGCTCCCTACACGTAAAGTCGTCACTCCGGTCTGATACCTTACAGACCGGATAAGAGACACTAACCCCCCCTCTAGTCTATTTCAGGTGCGAGGAAACTACAAGAAAATTCCCTATCATTTCAAGAGGAACACTACATGAATAAGACATAGAACAGTTCACCATAGAGACTCACTGCGAACTTAGGAAGAAGTACGAATTACCCTTCAACAAGGCCAACTCGTATGCATAATGAGTAAGTAGAATCATTACAATATCATATCGACCCCTAATTTCAACCGTGATAGGTCAAAACTAGACCAACACAACTGAACAGAACAAGCAATTTGACTATTAAGGCCAACTAGTAGGCATCATGAGTAAGTGGAAGCATTGCAATATCATATACTCATCTGTCCCAGAGCAGTTGCACCATTTTCTTTTGGGCACAGAAAATAAGGAGAAGAGTTAAATATTGAGTTATATTTATATTGGAGGTTGCTTTTAATTTACTGGTGATTTGTGTCCACTCAAATTTGTTGATGAAATATAAAATTATTATTAATATGTCCAAATATGGTAAAGAAATGAAATGGTGCAACTCTAACGGGGCGCCCAAAATGGCAAAATGGTGCAACTGTTCTGGGACGGAGGGAGTAGAACCCCTAATTTCAACCGTGATAGGACAAAACTAGACCAGCACAACTGAACAGAACAAGTAATTTGAATATTAAGGCCAACTAATAGGCATCATGAGTAACTAGAAGCATTGCAATATCATATCCACCCCTAATTTCAACCGTGATAGGACAAAACTAGACCAAAACAACGGAACAGAACAAGCAATTTGACTATTAAGGCCAACTAGTAGGCATCATGAGTAACTAGAAGCATTGCAATATCATATCCACCCCTAATTTCAACCTTGATAGGAAAAAACTAGACCAACACAACAGAACAGAACAAGAAATTTGAATATTTAGGCGAACTAGTAGGCATCATGAGTAACTAGAAGCACTGCAATATCATCTCGACCACCAATTTCAATCGTAAAATTACAATTCGCATAATTGAACGAGATTCAAATTACTAACAATGAGTATGATTGTTATGTTACCTATGAATTGAACTCTTCGGTGTCAAGAAAGAAGTTTGCAGTATCGGGATGAATCGAATGATCAAAGATTGAAGAAGAATCGACTGATCAACAAGTAGCAATATTTTTGAACTCCGTCTGTCCTAATGAACGGCTAGGGTTATGAAATTTTGAAATTGTAAATTACATTTATTGTTAAGTAGTAGTATTGTTTTTGATATTGTGCATACATCAAAACGTGGCTGAGTGGTAATGTTGGATTCTTTTACATCAGCGACCAGAGTTCGATCCCAACCATCTTTCATTTTTTTTAATAAGAACAGAATTTATCATTTACAACCAAGATAACTCAGTTGTAAACGGAAAATCCCATTTACAACCAAGATAATCAAGTTGTAAACGGAAAATCCTATTTACAACCAAGATAATCAAGTTGTAAATGGTAGATGATGGTTGTAGATGATTTCCAACCGTCCAGATCATGATTACAAGTGTTTACAACTGTTTACAAGTGTTTACAAGTGTAAAGTCGTAACGTTACGACTTTACAACAGTTACGTCACCATAGCATTACCCCATCCAAAAACATACAACGTGTGAATACTTAATAACATTCATGTATAACAAGGGGAGGAACAACACAACAATTATATCAGTGACTAACATATCACCCAAGTTCAGTGGCTAACATACCACTCACATATAGTGGTTAACATACCACTCACATTGTCCTATATTTCAATATAACAATGGTGACTAACATATCACCCAAGTACAGTGGCTAACATACCACTCACACAAAGTGGCTAACATACCACTCATGACACATAAACAATTAGGTAACTAATGTACGATTATTAACTCACCCTCAGCTCCTTGAATAGCTCTCCCTTCAGCTGGTCCGGGATGCAATGCCACTTGCTACCACCCTCTTGCGGTGGGATCATCTTGTTCCTTATTATCTTGTTGAGTTCGTTGGCAGCGTGGTCCCCATAAAACCTGTGACGAATAATAGACGACATCAGTAAGCAAACCTTCGTTATATATATGTTAAAAGTTGATGCATGATACTTACTTCTCTCCATTTGGGTAAAGGATAGGGCGACCCATCCACAGCAGGCCATCTTCAGGACTCTGAAAGGGACAATCGTCGTCTGGAATGTGAGCCCATGGGTCATGGATCTTGGACCGACCAGACGAGGCTCTATTCGACTCAGGTGGAGTCCCAAAAGCAGCAGGGAGCCATGCTTGATTTGGCACGCCCTACGAATTGGGTTGATCCGTCGTAAGGCATAAGCGATCCGTCGCTATTTTACCGATCCGTCGCTGTTGACCAGATTTCTTGTAGTGTGGGTTACAAGGATTTATCCAAGGAACTAAGGAGGTCGGTGGGAGCCAGAAGTCAGGAGCAATCTACAAACCAATGATCCAGTTGTGCCAAATGAAAAGAATGTTCTGAAGTCGTACTATGGTCAAGAAGATCCAAGAAGACATATTGACCAGTTTGCTGAAGGTATGAGGAACACAGGGGTTCCATGGGCACAAGCATTTTCAAACACACTGATGGAAGAAGCATTAGTTTGGTGGGATACGCTTCCCAAGAAAGAAGCCATGAGGTTTGGAGAAGCGAGGCTATGTTTCATCAATCGCTTCAACTGTGCTGTTAGGAACACGATATTATTAAGAAACTTGGAAGATATGCTCCACCATTAGAGAGAAGATACCCGTGCGTTCTGAAGTTTAACCAAGCTGCAAGGATGGTGGAAGAGCATGACATGGTATATCGAATGAGGTACCTACGCAGAAACACCGTCGATACAAGTCTAAAGCAATGGATTAGGGTTTAGATGCATATCCTCTAGGTGGGACTAATTCAGTCGAGCATTCGCAGACTCTTCAGACGCCGTTTCTTATACTACTGTACTTGAATGTACAAAGGTCATTTCAATCTGACTCTAAACAATGTACTTGCGTCCGTAGTTGCGACTCCATCTGTGACGCAACAAGCGCAAGAGTAGATATCTTGAGCACAACTCTTTTTTTATTATTTTTTTTTCACTTTTTTTTGTTTTTTTTCCTTTTTCTTTCCGTTACATATACTACTTCACTACTTAGTAGTTTGTATTATACTACTCGTGCTAGTTTTATTTTACATGTATACTACTACTAGTCTACTTTACATATTAAAGTGATCCATATTACATGTATACTACTACTAGTCCATTTTACATGTACTTCTATTTTTATTATTTTATTTTTGTATATAATGCATAAATAAAAAAAACTCTAAACTATAATTTGTAGGACAGACCATTACATTACATAATTTTTATTTAGAAAAAACTAAAAAAATAAAAAAAGAACTCTTCATAGAAATGATAAAATCAGAAATCTTATAATGTTTTATAATTTATTGTAATATTTTTTATTTTAGAATTTTTGTAATATTTATTTTGTTCTGAATATTTTATAATTCATATGATGTTTTAAAACGCAAAAAATGAAATGAAAAATAAATTTTAAAAAATAAAACTAATAAGAAGAAAAGGGGAAATAAAAAAAATAAAAAAAAAGGGGATAAATGAGCAACTATTAAATAAAGTATGTTGGAGGAGATGGGTGGGTCAGTTGAGCAGGAAAAGGCCTAAAAGGCAATTGGAGGTGCAGTTGAAACTTGAAAATATCTGACTCGATCCTAGCTATTACTCCTGCAATGAATACGAGTAGTTGACAATGTAATAAATCTCCATACCTGCATTTGTCTAGTAATATAAACCCACCGCCTCTCACCACCTTTCTCCCAACCAACATTTTTACTCACACACACACTATGTCAAATTCATCATTCCCAGCAGTAACAGGTAGTAAGTACACTGTCTGCCATCCACCAAATCCCTGTACAAAATTTATTGTTCCTATCTGTAATTTCCTGCCCTGATACGTTCATATACCCTGCCCCATTTCTCCATATTTCATCTCATAAAAAATCAAGATCAAAAATCAACCATGGATTTGTCTCCTTACTACCACATTATCTTCACAGCATTAGCCCTCCTAGCATCATCCTGTTTGATACTTGCGCTTTCAAGAAAATCGAAATCGGGGAAGACGCCGAATCTCCCTCCTGGGCCACCAGGATATCCTGTAGTAGGAAACCTATTCCAGGTGGCCCGGTCAGGGAAACAGTTTTTCCAGTACACTCGGGAAGACCTGATTCCGAAGTACGGCCCGATTATAACACTGAAAATGGGCACCCGTACGATGATTATCATCAGCAGTGCTGAGATAGCAAAGGAGGCGTTGATTGACCAGGGTCAGATATTCGCTAGCCGGCCGAGGGAGAATCCGACACGAACCATCTTCAGCTGCGACAAGTTTACAGTTAATGCGTCGTATTACGGCCCTGTCTGGCGGTCATTGAGGCGGAATATGGTCCAGAACATGCTCAGCGCTGCCAGATTGAAGGAGTTTCGTGTATGCCGTGATTCGGCCATGGATACGCTTGTTAACCGTCTCCGGGCAGAGGCTGATGCGAATGACGGAGTCGTTTGGGTTCTGAAGAACGCGAGGTTCGCGGTGTTCTGTATACTGCTATCGATGTGTTTCGGGGTGGAGATGGACGATAAGATGATTGAGAAAGTCGACGAAATGATGAAAACCGTTCTCCTTGTGTTGGATCCTAGAATTGATGATTACTTGCCGCTTTTGAGGCCGTTCTTCTCCAAACAAAGGAAAAAGGCTCTCCAGGTCAGAATGGAGCAGATCCGAACTTTAACCCCGCTGATAAACAAGCGGAGACAGGCTTTGCAAAACCCGGATTTGTCTTCGGCATCATTTTCGTACTTGGACACACTATTCGATTTAAAAATCGAAGGACGGAAATCATCCCCTTCGAACGAGGAAATCGTCACTCTCTGTTCGGAGTTTCTGAACGGTGGAACGGACACTACAGGGACAGCTATTGAGTGGGCCATCGGGCGAATGATTGAGAATCGACACATCCAGGAGAAGCTCTACGACGAGATCTACTCGACTGTGGGAGAGAGACCGGTGGACGAAAAGGACGTTGAAAAGATGCCCTACTTAAACGCTGTGGTGAAGGAGCTGCTTCGTAAACACCCACCGACTTACTTTTCGTTAACACATTCTGTTACGGAGCCTGCCAGGTTAGCAGGGTACGATATCCCGACAGGGACTAATGTGGAGTTTTACCTGCCGGGTATATCTGAGGATCCAAAGTTATGGTCGAATCCGGAGAAGTTTGACCCGGATAGATTCTTCTTGGGGAGAGAGGAGGCGGATATAACCGGTGTAACCGCCGTGAGAATGATGCCGTTTGGGGTGGGTCGGAGGATTTGCCCCGGATTGAGCATGGCTACTGTCCATGTGAACTTGATGTTGGCTAGAATGGTTCAAGAGTTTGAGTGGATGGGTTACCCAGATGATTGTAAGGTGGATTTTAGTGAGAAGTTGGAGTTTACTGTTGTCATGAAAAATAGTCTCAGGGCCAAGATCAAGATCAGGCCCAGGAGGGCATAATTATGAGGATCGTTGGTTGTTTTACTTTTTATTATAGCTTGTTGAGAAGCTGGAAATTCAGATCAGCCATATTCGTATGGTGTCTCGAAGATCTCATCAGTATAGGTTTACTAGTTCCGTGCTTTGCTTTATTCCATGTATGTCTTGTCATTTGGTTTTGCATGTCTCAGGTTTGTTTGTGGAGTATTGATTTTTACTAGGGTAGTACTAATATATAGTTTTCGGGATGTTACTTTTGAATGATGACTGATCAAGCTTTATTTCAGCCTTTCAGGTTCAACCAACGCCTACTGCATATTAATGCATATTAATCGGTCAAATTAGATCAGTTATGTAAAGATTCAGATTTTATTATTAAACGAACTAGTACATACCCGTGGCGATGCCACGGTATGATATAATTCTTATCTTATATTCTTAAAGAAAATATTATTCAAAGATAATCGTAAAAAAATGTTTAAAGTAAAGTAAAGTATTATAATAAGTAATTTGAGTCAAAAGTAGAAAATTCATAATCAATGTATAGCAAAGGAAATACAAAGGAGCATTCATCGCAACTTCCAAAGGACTTCTTTGTACACTACATTAGTGGTAGTGTCGGTGGGTTTACCATCTTGATCAAGTATTAGAACCTTCAACCCTTTCTTGCTAGTAACTCTAGAAAACGCAACATAGAGCTGACCATGGCTGAAAACTGGATTAGGAAGATAGAGGCCAACATTACCTAATGATTGTCCTTGACTCTTGTTGATAGACATTGCGTAGCAGATAGCAATAGGAAACTGTCGGCGCTGGAATCGTATTGGAAACTTGGTGTGGTCAGAAGGTGAAAGAACCATCCGCGGTATGTAAACTCTATTTCCGGCATACTTCCCATGAATTACTTTGGCCTGTATAATCTTTTCACCAAGATCCGTCACCACCAACCGAGTTCCATTACAAAGTTCAGCCGCCGGGTCGATGTTACGCAAGAGCATAACGGGGCAACCAACCTTCAATCGGATCAAGTGGTTTGGCAGCCCAGAAGTTCTGATTGTATTTAGAAATTCAACCGAATAAACATCCTCTCGATTGACAACATCATCCTCATCCGGGCATATACTATCAGAACTCATATACTCAACTGCATCACCCGGCAACAACTCCATGACGTAGTTATTAATCTGTTCTACTACCTCATTTGTCGGCGCTAGTATAGCCCTATCCTGAAAATAATCTCCATCTCCAACATGATCCAAAAGAGATGGATATGTAGATTTCACCATTGCGGCTATAGGATCATCCGGAGCTTCAAGAATGAGTATATCCTTTGGCAATTTGAAATCAACCTCACCATCGTTATCGCCCCCTTCCACACCATCTCCGACACGCAACAACCAATCAGCAAACTCCTTTATATTAGCAACTTCCTCAGCTGAACTTCCAGACTACAACAATAAACATAAACACTAAGAAACTAAACACAACAGAACACACATGATAATGAAGTACAAATTATATACTAACCTGCAATCGCATGTTCTTCGTGAGATTCAACACCTTGCAATATCTCCATATACGGTTAGAAGAACATAGTGTTGCATGGACAATATCATGCCTGCTACCCTTGGGTACAACGGGCAAAATCTGACGGAAATCACCACCAAACACAATAACCTTTCCACCAAACGGTTTAGCGTTCGTCAAACCACCCGGACCTCTAATAACATCCCTCAAACTCCTATCAAGAGCCTCAAAACAAAACTTATTTGTCATGGGAGCTTCATCCCATATGATCAACTTGCAGCGTTTTATCAACGCGGTCAACTCGCTGTTCGGAGTTATTCGGCTGCACATGGTCGTCTCATCAACCTCTATATAGGTATACTAAATCTAGAATGCGCAGTACGGCCCCGAGGAAGGAGAAGAGAAGCAATGCCACTCGAAGCAACTGGAAGGACAATATCACCTCGACCACGAATAGCTGAGCATAATGTTCTGCAGAGGAACCTCTTGCCCGTACCACCATAACCATAGACGAAAAACACACCACCTGTTTCTAATTCAATAGCATCCATGATCATTTGATAATTATTCTTCTGTTCGTCCGTCAAACACAGATACAACTTGGCATGCTCAGCTTGCAATTCATGCAAATCATATGTCATCTCTTCGGCAATTAACTTGTTCAATCCATCACCAATGACAACATTATCCGGAAGTTTCATACCTTCGTATTGATCCAAACTGCACCCGTTCTTCTTCAGGATGTCCTGAATTGCAGAAAGAGCAAGTTGTTTCCGTTGTTCTTCACTCAGTTGCAAATCTACATTGTACGACGTGTTAATAATAATAAAAAAAACATCAAGTAAAACCGATAAAATATCTCACACCACATACGTACCTGGATTGTTAAACTGATTCCGCATACGTATGATTATATCATCCGATAAATACATCCAAGTGTTCTCCCAAACATGCTTTGGTCTAGACATACTATTAGACATAAGAAGCATGGAAAACAACTGACGAAGGTAGTAACCCCCACCCCAAAAGAATGCCTCCTTAATGCCATCAATATACTCAGCATCATCATCAAGCAGCCCTAGTGCGTAGCAAGCGTCACGGTACGTTTCATAGACAACACCATTCACCGTTCTCAAATCTTCAAAGCAGGTAGCACCCCTTATGTGATTCAGCATTATTCTGAGATGGTATAAAGCACCGGTACCAGGGGGAACATGATAAATCCTACCAATCTTCCTCCTTGCTTTCTGTCTATCCTTCCACCTGCGCTCAGGAACATCGTACACGTAATGCTGTGGAAACTCCGCATACAGATACTTTCGGGCCTCAGGGTGTTTTTTATTGAAATCCATCCAAGCAAGGAATTTTGAATGTGCAACAGTTTGTTTCTCTTTCAAATCCGGAATGTAGTCACCGTCTTTAAAACACATTGTCTGCTCACCTTCCAAGTGGAATGGCAAACGCTCTACGGGAGGATCTCGATAGTGAATGAGAAGCTGGAAATTCAGATCAGCCATATTCGTATGGTGTCTCGAAGATCTCATCAGTATAGGTTTACTAGTTCCGTGCTTTGCTTTATTCCATGTATGTCTTGTCATTTGGTTTTGCATGTCTCAGGTTTGTTTGTGGAGTATTGATTTTTACTAGGGTAGTACTAATATATAGTTTTCGGGATGTTACTTTTGAATGATGACTGATCAAGCTTTATTTCAGCCTTTCAGGTTCAACCCAACGCCTACTGCATATTAATGCATATTAATCGGTCAAATTAGATCAGTTATGTAAAGATTCAGATTTTATTATTAAACGAATTAAGAATACCTCTTAGTTTTCATAAGATAAAGACTTTAAAGAGTTAGAGTTAGAGGAGAGGGGAGAATATCATTGTATTATCAAGTATACCTCAATGTACAAGTTCAAGCCCTATTTATAGGGAACTCTCCGTAACCATGTGAGTTTTATAACTCTCAATTTACATAATGGAACAATAAAGTACAATACTAAATCGAGTATAGGAAGAGTCATGAACTCACTAAATGGAGTATAGGAAGAGTCATGAACTCATGAATTCATATTTATAAGGATAAAATTGATCAAACCCCCTGAACTTTACTACAATTGAGACATTACCCCCTAACCTATTAAGTTTGAGACTTAACCCCCTCATCTATTTAAAGTGTTACGACATACCCCTATATAATATTTTCCCTTTAATTTAATATTTTTCATTCAATTTAATATTTTCCCTACAATTTAATATGTCAGTTGACTCCAATTAATCCTAATTCATACCTAAAAATAATTTTAAAAATTATATTATAAAAATATAAGATTTTACTTCTATAATATAAGTTCAAATCTTATTTTCCAATACAATTTATATTATAAAAGTGAAAAAATAATATTTTCATTAATTGTACCGGAAAAATAATATTTGAACTTATATTATATTATATTATAAAATTGAAAATCGTATAGTTTCATATTATAATTTTCGAAATTAGTTTTTCGGTGTGTATTATGATTAATTTGGAATCAAACGGAAATATTTAATTGAAGGGAAAATATTAAATTGAATGGAAAATATAAAATTGATAGTAAAATATTATATAGGGGGTATGTTGCAACACTTTATATAGGTGAGGTAGTTAAGTCTCAAATTTAATAGGTTAGGGGGTAATGTCTCACTTGTAGTATAGGTTGGGGGGTTTGATCAATTTTTCCGATTTATAACAGTCCCCTTCAATGACATTAGTTTATTTGTCGAATATGCTTTAAAGTTACTGCCTCGTTAAAAACCTTGCTAAGAAAAACCCAGTGGGATAAAAACATAGCGAAGGGAAAAAGAGTGCAGTGCATATCCGTCTCCCCTGATTGAAACATCACTTTATGTTTTTTAGTCGCCGCATTCCAATCTTTCAGACCAATCTTTGAAATGAAGATGTTGGAAGTGACTTGGTGAACAAATCTGCTAAATTCTCAGATGAACGGATTTATTGTACTTTGATAGCCCCTTGCTTTTGTATGTCATGAGTGAAGAAGAACTTTGGTGAAATGTGTTTTGTCCGGTCTCCTTTAATAAATCCTTCATTCAATTGTGAGATACAAACTGTATTATCTTCATAAAGTACTGTCGGAACTTCCTCTTGGAATGTAAGACCAGACATATTGCAAATATGTCCAATTAAGGTTCTCAACCAGACACATTCACGACTTGCTTCATGGATTGCTATCAATTCTGCATGGTTAGAAGAGGGAACAACCAAAGTTTGCTTAACAGAACGCCATGAAATAGCAGTACCTCCACAAGTGAATAAATATCCTGTTTGAGAACGGCCTTTGTGTGGATCAGACAAATATCCAGCATCGGCATATCCAATTAACTCAGAGTTACCAGAGTTCAAATAGTACAAACCCATATCACTTGTACCTCGAAGGTATCTAAATATATCTTTGATCCCATTCCAATGTCTTCGAGTAGGAGAAAAACTAAACCTTGCTAGTAAGTTAACGGCAAAAGCTATATCTGGTCGTGTGTAGTTAGCAAGGTACATTAGTGCGCCGATAGCACTAAGGTATGGTACTTCAGGACCAAGAAGTTCTTCATTCTCTCCCGGTGGTCTAAAAGGATCTTTTTCCACATCTAAGTTTCTTACAACCATGGGCGTACTAAGTGGATATGCCTTATCCATGTAGAATTGTTTTAGCAATTTTTCTACGTAATTCGATTGATGCACAAACGTTCCATTTTCCAAGTGCTCGATTTGCAGACCCAAACAATACTTGGTTTTTCCAAGGTCTTTCATTTCAAAATTTTTCTTCAAACAATCAACCGCTTTTGATAGCTCTTCAGGAGTGCCAATAATGTTCAAGTCATCAACGTAGACTGCGATAATGACAAACTTTGCTCCAGATCGTTTGATAAAACCGCATGGACATATGGTATCATTCTTGTATCCTTCTTTTGACAAGAATGTGCTTAAACAACTGAACCACATTCGTCCTGATTGTTTTAGTCCGTATAGAGCTTTATTTAATTTGATCGAATGAACTTCTCGAGCTTTTGGGTGTTGTGCTTCAGGCACTTTGAATCCTTCGGGATTTTCATATAAATATCATTCTCCAAGGACCCATATAAATAGGCCGTTACTACATCCATGAGACACATCTCAAGTTTTTCATGTATAGCCAGACTTATTAGGTAACGGAATGTAGTAGCATCCATTACTGGAGAATATGTCACTTCATAATCAATTCCAGGTCTTTGAGTAAAGCCTTGTGCGACAAGTCTTACTTTATATCTTTCAACTTCATTTTTCTCATTTCTTTTTCGCAGAAATACCCATTTATATCCAACGAGTTTTACACCATTTGGTGTACGGACTACAGGTCCAAAAACTTTATGCTTACTCAGAGAGTTTAATTCTTTGTTGATAGCATCTTTCCATTTTGGCCAATCACTTCTACGCCTACATTCTTCCATTGATGTAGGTTCAAGATCCTCACTTTCTTCAATAATATCGCGCGCTATATTATATGAGAAAATATCATCGATGTTTGTATCATTTCGATTCCATATCTTTCCAGTTACGACATAATTAATGGAGATCTCTTCATTTTCAATAATTTCAGGTGCCTGTGTCTCTTTTGTTATGTCGTGTGACTCGTCTGGAGTCTTATTAGTCTCTTCAGGAGATTTTTCTTCCTCTTTCGGGCCATCACTAACATTTGCTCCTTTTCTTTTCCGAGGATTTTTATCTTTGGAACCGACTGGTCTTCCACGCTTCATGCGTGCCTTAGACTCACTAGCCTTTGTAGTTTGTCATTCAGGGATTTCAATTCTAATCGGAGCATTTGCAGCTGGAATATAAGACTTGGTAACTCTTTGTGGGTCAGCGAATGCATCTGGCAATTGATTCGCTAGATTTTGCAAATGAATTATCTTTTGAATTTCATTTTCACATTGACTTGTACGAGGATCATGAATAGATAATGATAATTCATTCCATGATATATTATTTTCCAACTGCTTACGTTCTCCCCCCATTGTTGGAAAATTAGATTCGTCAAAATGGCAATCAGCAAATCTTGCCGTAAATAAATCTCCAGTCGATGGTTCTAAATATTTAATTATTGATGGAGATTCATATCCAACATATATTCCCAATCGTCTTTGGGGTCCCATCTTTGTGCGTTGTGGTGGAGCTATTGGTACGTAAACCACACACCCAAAGATTTTTAGATGAGATATGTTTGGTTCATGACCATACACCAATTGCATCGGGGAGAGCTTTTGATATCCTGTTGGCCTGATGCGCACTAGTGTTGCAGCATGTAAAATGGCATGTCCCCATGCAGAGGCTGGGAGTTTGGTATTCATCAGTAATGGCCTTGCAATTAACTGGAGTCGTTTAATAAGTGACTCGGCCATACCATTTTGTGTATGAACATGTGCAATTGGATGTTCAATATTTATACCAATAGACATGCAATAATCATTGAATGCTTGCGATGAGAATTCTGCGGCATTATCAAGGTGTATATTCTTTATTGGAGAATCCGGGAAATGTGCTCGTAAACGTATTATCTGTGCAAGAAGCCTTGCAAATGCCAAATTACAAGTAGATAATAAGCACACATGTGACCATCTTGTGGATGCATCTATTAGGACCATAAAATATCTAAATGGTCCACATGATGGTTGTATTGGTCCACATATATCTCCATGAATTCTCTCTAGAAAAGCAGGACTTTCATATCCGACCTTCTCTAATGATGGTCTCAAAATAAATTTTCCTTGAGTACATGCAATGCATGAAAAGTCCTTACTTTGAAAAATCTTCTGGTTTTTCAATGTATGACCGCATGAATTCTCGATAATTCTTCACATCATTATTGACCCGGGATGGCCCAACCGGTCATGCCATATTTTGAAGTTACTCTTAAGCTGTTTTTCGATAGTATAAACTTCAATTGCCCTAATCTTAGTGTAATACAAACTAGAGGATATTACCGGTAATTTTTCTAAAATACTTTTGTTACCGGATCTCAAGGTTGTAATGCAAAGGAATTCATTGCCATTTTCACTCATTGTCTCAACGTGATAGTCATTCAATCGTATATCTTTGAAACTCATTAAGTTTCGTTGAGATTTAGAAGAGAATAATGCTTCTTCCATGGCAATCTTTGTTCCATGTGGTAGTATTATGTTTGCTCTTCCGGAGCCTTCAATTAAATTTGTACTACCCGATATCGTACTCACATTTGCCTCTTTCAATGATAAGTGAGTAAAGTATTTTTTATTATTGAATATGCTGTGCGTAGTTGCACAATCTGCCAAGCATACTTCTTCTTCGTTCGCCTTGGACATTTTCAAGATTTCTTCAATAAATAAAAGAAAATAAGTGACTTGAAGTACAATGAAATAAAATGGTTTATAATTTCAGTAATCATAATTCATTAAAAAAAACATTATTCATACTAAGAGGGACAACAAGTCCATTGCAAAAACATTATTCATTCAAAAGAAAAACTTCAAGCTTGGGTGTCCATAGCATCACTTGCACCTTCAGGGTAAATAAGGAAATCTGAGATATCCAAGTGGGTTGCATCATATTGTCCATGAGGGGAATCATCTTGGACAAAATTTGCTTCAATGTTCTTGCCTTTACCTTTGATTGAGGCTTGATAAAGTTCAACAAGGTGTTTTGGTGTACGGCAAGTACGAGACCAATGATTTGTCATGCCACACCTATAGCACATTTCAACATTATTTTTCGATTGCCCACTTTTTCCATTATTTGGCTTCTCTTGTTGATTTGCATTTTTGAAGCCACTATATGGACGAGAGCCCCCACGTCCACGTCCATATCCACGGCCTCGACCACGCCGACGTACATGACCTCTACCACGACCGGGGTTTTGGCCATTATTGTTAAACTTTGTGGCATTTGCTTCAGGCAACGGCCTTGAACCACTTGGGCGGGATTCATGATTTTTCATCAAGAGCATATTATTTTTTTCAGCCACAAGAAGGCATGAGATTAAAGCTGAATATTTTGTAAACCCTTTCTCACGATATTGCTGCTGCAGGAGCAAGTTATTAGCATGAAAAGTAGATAGTGTCTTTTCGAGCTTATCCGCTTCCGTGACTTTCTCACCACATAACTCTAATTGAGAGGTGATCTTAAACATTGTTGAGTTAAAATCGCTCACACATTTAAAATCTTGGAAACGTAAATGTAACCAATCATAACGAGCGGTAGGCAGTGTCACGGTCTTTTGGTGATCATACCTCTCATTGAGGTTATTCTAAAGATCTGCAGGATCTTTGACAGTAAGATATTCAGCTTTGAGGCCTTCATCAAGATGGTGGCGGAGAAAAATCATCGCCTTGGCCTTGTCTTGTTTGGACACGGTATTTTCACCTTTTATGGTGTCTCCAAGACCCTTAGCATCGAGGTGAATTTCCGCATCGAGAACCCATGATAGAAAATTGTTCCCGGAGATGTCCAAGGCGACAAATTCAAGATTGCAAATATTTTCCATGATCAAACTAAAAGAAAAACAATCAAGGGAGTTAAGCATCTTGATCAATCATGTTAACATTAATTTATCCATATGAAAATGAACAAACAAACAATTTGGCACTAACAATTAACAAAGCAAAGCATATGTAAGTAGTACGAACATACTGTACTAACTAAAATGTGCAATATGATTAGATAAATTTATCAACTAATTAAACGTAGATGATTTTATGTCTTACCTTAGCAAGAAGAGAATGATTAGGAGTCGGACTAGCTCGGTAGAGTCGTGCTGATAACGTTTCATAAAATAAAGACTTTAAAGAGTTAGAGGAGAAGGGAGAATATCATTGTATTATCAAGTATACCTCAATGTACAAGTTCAAGCCCTATTTATAGGGAACTCTCCATAACCAAGTGAGTTTTGTAACTCTCAATTTACATAATGGAACAATAAAGTACAATACTAAATGGAGTATAGGAAGAGTCATGAACTCATGGCATTCATATTTATAACATTAGTTGAATTATATTCATTGTGAGCAAACCACGTCAGACGAATTAAGGCGAATCGAGGAAAGGCGTGTTGCTAACGAGAAAGCGCAAGAGTGTTGATTTAGGACTTTAGGCATTAGAGTAGTATCTTGTGTTTAGAAAGTAGTAACAAGTCGGTTAGATTAATCTCTGTTATATAAACAGAGCTAGCTTACTTCATGAGTCATCTTTTCCATTTCTCTCAATTTACTTTTCTGAGATTCATTACGAATCATCTTGAACGACGGTAATTGTATCTTCAATTCATTCAATCAATACAATTACAGTTTATTCATATGGTATCATCGATATAGGTGATCGATCCAAGCTTCCGCATATTCAACTTGCTCCGGTTGATCTCTCTGTTCAATCAATCCACTCCGATTGATTACTTTTACAATGTCAAGTGACGACAATAACCGCCGTCCTAAGGATATCAACGATACTGATGCTCTCCGCATCGAAGAAGAGCGTCGTCGTGCCGAAGAAGAGCACCGCTGTACAAAAGAAGAGCGCCGCCTCCTAGATGACGAGAATCGTCGTCGTACTACTGAGGATGATCGTTGTCGCAATGCAGATGATCGAGAAAATAGTCGTACTGTACCACCAAGAGCGGTTACTGATGATATGCATTCTCCCTACTATCTCCATCCCTCAGATCAGCCTAGGATTGCTATCACGTGGCAGCCGTTAACATCGACGAATTACACATCCTGGAGTAAAAGTATCTTGATGGTGTTATCTGTAAAGAACAAAAGCGGCTTCATAGATGGTACAATATTTAAGCCAAAGAACACTTATCACTACACAAAACTTAGTGCAATGGTAAGTTGTCCCCGAGTGTCGTTCTCTCTGGACCTAGCGTGGCTTTGTTGGTTATTTTGCAAGCAATTTCAGTCAACAAATGAGAGAGAGTTTGAAAAGAGTTTTGAAATCTTTTTGCAAACAAGCAATCAGGATGCAACTTGGAAGAATTTCTTGTAAACAATTATGAGAGAGGGTTGGTGGTAGTAATCTGGAAAGAATCATGCAATGAATCACGTAAATACTTGTAAGTTCGGTGCGTAAAGCCTTCAGTAAGTCCTACAAAGCAAACCGCCTAGACAAGTTTAAGACACACGTCTTGAAAGGATCCTATCGATACTTTAGTAGTGAAACCTCTTACACTATTTATCTAGCATGCTTGCATGTTTTCAAATCATAGATCATAGCCTTAATTGACCAAGAGTTTGTCACATACTCATATTCGAAAGTATTTGATTGGAAACTATGTCAAATGAGATAAAACATGCAGCAAGATCGACTCGGAGCCTCGTACAAGCATAACGTAATTCATATTATGATTGAATCCTCATACTACCACCAACACAAAGGGATTTAGCTACTCATACTAATAACACAAAACATCATTTCATATGAATATTAAAGAAAAAACATGAATTCAAAATACAAGAAAGGGATTGATACAAAGTTACCACCAAAGCTGTCACTATTTGATGGATTGATCTAGAAACTTTTCCGCAGATGAATGGATTATGATTTCCAAATGCCAAATCTTCAATCTCTAACGTATTACAATGGTGAAATTTTCCAAAACTGAGCATTAGGGCTAGAGAAAGCTCCCAACACGTACAAGGTCTGAAGATATGAAAAATGTAACTGAAAATGTGTATTTAATGAGGAAATCGCTGCTACTTTTTGAACTGGGTGAAGCGCCTGGCAGAGCTGGGCGATTCGCCCAGCCAGGCGCTTCGTCTGGCTCTCATTTAGAAAATGCTCAGATTCTGCTCAAATTCTGCTTCAGGTCTCTGTCCTGGGCGCTTCACCTCAGTCTTGGGCGCTTCACCTGGAACAAAAACGCAGCTGCGGCTCTTTTTCTTCAGCTCAAAGCCTCCGCATAGCCTTCTAACCCCTTGGAAAGACACGTACAACCACTTATTAAGTCCGGGGCACTAGCAAGCACGTCCATGGAAGTCGGGGTGCTCAAACATGATCCAAATGCATCCAAAATGCTTCGTTTGATCTCAAAACCACCACTTTGTACCTAAGTACCTGAGAAATGCAAACAAACAAAACGTGACACTATTCTAGAAAACTAACAACAAAACTAGACTCAAAGATAAGAAAAGGAGGCGAAAAATACAAGATGAACGTGCTAAAAATATGTTCATCATAATCCCCAAACCGAACCCTTGCTTGTCCTCAAGCAACAAACTAACTAAATTCAACACAAAAAGGAGTCTCACGCCAAGACAGAAGAACTAATCTATTGAATCTACCAAGTTCTTATGAACCAAGACCATACAAATCATAACATGCAAATAGATTGAAGAAAATCTCGATTGCGAATGTACACATTCTCATGTGCACTTTGTTAAACCGAGGAGTCTCTCGTAACATCTTCTACCTGGACCTGGTCAATGACGACACAATGATGCATATTATCATACTATGGTGGCCCGTGCCTATGAAACCGAGGACTTACTTCTGTTCACCAAGTGAGACTTTTCCTCAAGAGAGGGCGAACCAATACTGACTCTCATCAAACGAAGGAGGGTTTCCCAAAAAGACAACACTCCCGTATTCTGCCCGACTCTCAAAACAAGACTCTTCAACCACTTCCTGAATGGCAAGACGAGGGTGGTCTAGAATAGGCCTCAACACAAGGCGACACAAAACACAAGGAAGAATTTACAACTCCACACTTACACAACGAAAAACTGTAAATTATTTACAACACTTGACAAAGACTGCTTTTGCTTGCTTTTGACCCTTCTCTTGCTTTTTTGGGTCTTATTCTTTATTCTCTTTTTTTTTCTCTTTTTTTTTTCTTTTCTCTTTTTTTTTCTTTTGTTTCTTTTTCTTCTTTTTTGCTTTCTTTTCTGAGTTTTTTATATAGGCAAGCAGCAGTAACAACGAAAAGAAAAACACCCACAAACACCTCCCCAAACCTATTCGAAAGAATAGGTTGGAGTACAAGACACCAAAAGAAAAAGAACAACTTTACAAGGACTCAAAGAGACGAAAGATAAGAACAACAACGGCAACCCCCTCCCCAAACCTATTCGAAAAAATATGTTTAATACAAAGGATCACACACCTCACTCTACCTCGTTCCTAGGCATTTGTCAATCTCAAAAGCAAGGTGAAGTACTTGTCTCCTCTTAAGTACATAATTACACGGGTATACAACCATAGACTCATTCATCATTTTCCAAGGCCTTCGTGAACCGCAGTAGAAGAAATACCACACAAGGTGATATCGAGACTACAAGGCTTAACTAGTGCACATGCGAATGTGACAAACCAAGCGAGACAAGCCTCAAAATAATGCAACAAACTCTTGGCAATAAACTCTACACAAACAAAGTGCAACAACTATACTAAGGATGAAATGCATGCAAAACATTAAAAACAAACTCACAAGCTATCACGACTGTTGATAGGTAATTAGTGCTTTCCTCTGGAGCATCGTACTTTCCTCTGAAGCGTGGTCGTAGGGCGAAGGTTCTAGAGCGCCCTTCGCTCTTCAAATGCCTTCCATACTGTACCTAGGATCTGAGGTATAACTTAGCAAGGGGGGGGGGATTAGTGCCACAAGCCCGGCTTGTCAATGATCAAGCCGGAGGACGACTTTACGTGTAGGGAGTTGGTAGGATTCCCTAGTAAATGTAGGGTGAGAAAGTAGTGTGATGGAATGTATTAATGATTGAATGATTGATACCTTGATTTGAGTGAGCCCATATTTATACTAGCAATAGAATATTGCCTGAGTCCTTAGGATCGTGACAAGTGTCTGACCATGATTGAGTCTCTCATGGGCTTAGGCCCATTTGGAGTGACCCATGGGCTTTGGCCCAAATCTTCCACTAGGGTTGGTAGAGATAAAATGGTCTTCCTTGGTACCAAAGTGCTCCTAGGGTGGGTGTCGCCCTAGTACCGTCCGAGGACGGGGTAGTAGGGCGACCGCCGAGCTCCTAAGGTCCGAGGACCATCTTTTCCTTGGGACATGTTGTTTCTTCCTTGACGTAAGGAGAACTTGTGTTCGGCCACCTGTGCTAGTAGGGCAGAAGGGCACTCGTCCGACTAACTATGCTAGTAGGGCAGAAGGGCACCAGCCTTGTTCCGCTCGACGTGCTACTAGGGCGACCCTATGTAGCCGGAGGTTGTGGTGGATCCCGAGGAGCTCTCTGCCTAGCTTGCCTTTCTCCTAGATGGTGTCTACTAGGGCATTGTCCTGCTAGTAGGGCGTCACCACGCTAGTAGGGCAGCTCAATGGCTAGTAGGGCAGTTGTACTTCTAGGTCGAACATAAGAACTTAGGCTATTTTGTCTAGTCTCTTGTTTGGTCGGACCATGGTGAAAGGTAATCGGACCCTTCTATCATGTTTAGCCCATGACGCCCTAGTACGCTCTTAGACGCCCTTAGGGGTTGGACATATTCCGAGCCCAACATATGTCCCCCTAGTTTCCAAGTATCTTTGTAGAAGATAGTTGTGGAACTCTTAAGTTCAAGTCGGGCTTCTCTTCAATTTTGAAGTATGGTCCGATGTATAGGTGGAAAAAAGTTTTTCCTTGCGACCCGATGGTTTTCATAATCTTTCCCTCCTCCTATCTCTCCGTCCCCCCCCCTTTTTTATGGTCCGAGTAGACGGTACTCGGACCATGAAAAAAGGGTATTTGTATGAGAGATATTGGATCCGAGTAAGGTCATGCAACTTCATTAGGCCGGGGAGTAGTCCTTGCGTCTGAGGAGCATGTGTTTGGAGACGTTCCAAAGTTCCTCAGGTTTTTTGATTCTCCCCCCCCCTTTTTTGTTGCTCGAGGAGCCCGTCTGATAGGGCGACTCCTAACTCGTGTGCGCGCCAGACGGTTTCTCCTTAAGTCGGGGCGCTCCAAGGGTAAAACCATCTCTTCACGCTGTGGATCAATCTGGGTCGTCCACATCGTCGCACGTGTGGCTCAGATTCGTCGCCACGTATGCAACGGTTCACCTTCCTGTACTACCCTCTTATAAATAGGGGTACTTAGATTCATTTGCAACATTTTCGCCCAAATCCACTCAGAGCTCTTTGAACTGGCCGAGTAGCATCTTGCAAGGAATGAGTACCAGTCGTAGTCAGTGAGCCGTTACGCGTGGAAGTGTCAGCTGTAGTCGAGCAAGCTTTGCAGTCGAGCAACCTCCTTTCTATTCCTAAACCAAGTAAGTCCGACTGCCTCTTTCTTTCTTTTATTTTTGATGCCTCGCTCCATGTTTTTCTTGTGGCTGCTTTTTTATCACCTTTGGTATTCGCTCCCCTTTAATTTTCAGTCGTCCCCCTTTGTCTCCCTATGTGATGAACTGGAATTTGTCAGATTCAAATTAATCAAATAAATTTATTTTTAGCCAAAGGCAATTCACAACTACAACAAAAACCGTAGTGTAGCAGTAAAATAACCTCGAGTGTCGATCTCTAAGGACTATAACTAGCTTTATCTAATTTAACTTAAACTATAAAATCAACATACGACTTAGCACAGATTTTTCTTATCAAGATAATGGAAGTTAGTGATAGTATGATCATTCAAAGCATAGCAGGTTAATAATCATGCACGAAGTACCCGATCGTTTTGCATAGAGATCTAAGATCATGAATTGTCCAATGTGTTCCGTACAATTCAACACTACGAAGATAGAGGGCTTAGATAGATCAAAGAAATAAAGCAATAACTCAAAGCCTGATTCGCATTACCGCCATCATGCATAATTAATAACCCTCGCTAAGAAATCACATACTATCACCAACAATAGATTTAGCTACTCATAGATGTCATGCAATCAACAGAAATCAAAGCAAGATTGAATGAAAACATGTTGAAAGATATAAATATAAATAGAAAAATCGTGAGATACAATGGTACCGACGAAGGTTGTCAATCTCCTAAGAATCGCGATCTCACAAGCTCCAAATTGATAAGAAAAATTGTCTCCTATGCTAAGAATTACCAGAACAGGCTCTGGAGAATTCCTCCCTAAAACTAATGAGAAAGGTATGAAAAAAGGCCTGAGAAAGTATGAAAAAACGTAGAGAAACAACAACTATATATAGGAGTTCGGAACGTGTGGGGCGATTCGCCCCACACACCGGGCGAATCGCCTGGTGTGGGGCGAACTGCCCCACATCCCGGGCGAATCGCCCGGGAGTCCCAGTCGGCGAGGAACGCGTTTTTGGATTTCTTTTCCTTTCCGCATTCGGTTTTTGCCTTCTAGTGACCTTTAAGCCTTCAAACTCGACCCCTAGACTTTAAATCCCATCCGGAATCTTCTAGATACTCCAAAAATGTCCTCGGAACACCGATTCTTCGTTCTCTTCAATATAATTGCCCGGAAAATCATGTTTTTCACCTAAAACCTGTAAAATGCAAACTAAAGGGAAACGTGACACTATTCTAATACAATGCACTAGAATAAAGCTAAATTAACATAGAGGATAGCTAAAATATGTGAAAAAAGACTCGAATGAAGGTGTAAAATACACGTTCATCAAACTCCCCAAACCGAACCTTTGCTTGTCCTCAAGCAACTAAGCTAGATTCTAATGCAAAAAATAATGCAACACAAAAAATGGAGTCTCATGCCAAATGAAATGAACTAATCTATTGAACCTATTAAAAAACTTATGAACAAAAACCATACTAATCATAACATGGATATTGGTTGAATAATGACTCGATTGACTCATACACATTCACATAAGCACTTATGTCAAACAAGATAGTCTCTCGTAACATTCTCTACCTGGACCTAGTCAGTGACGACGTAATGAAACATGTTAAAATACGAATGGTTGTCCCGTGCCTATGAAACTGAGGACTTTACTGATGTTCACCAAGTTAAGACTTTTCCTCAAAGAGGTCGAACCAATACTGTCTCTCATCAAACGAAGGAGGGTTCCTAAAAAGGTAACACTCCCCTATTCTACCCATCTCTCAAGCAAAGCCTTAAACTATTCACCACTTCCTGAATGGCAGGACGAGGGTGGTCTAGAACAAATGACACTCAAACAAACAAAAGACAAAAATTACAACTCGATTACGAACATTACAATAATTGAAAAATGAGACAAACACTTTGCTAAACTGCTTTTTGGCTCTGTTTTTTTTGGACCCTTCCTTACCTTTTTTGGGGTCTTTTCTTTTTTTCTTCTCTTTTTTTCTTTTCCAGATTTTTCTTTTTTTCTGGAATTTTTCTTCTTTTTTTCGATTTTTTTTTTTTTTTAGCCAGCAGTAGCATAACGAAAAAGAAATTACAATGACACACAAATGACCTCCCCAAACCTATTCGAAAGAATAGGTTGGAGTACATACTTTACGAAAAAGGTAAATAAACTCACAACACACACTTAAAAATCGCAAAACAAGTCTAATGAAAGCGTAACCCCCTCCCCAAACCTATTCGAAAGAATAGGTTGCAAACAAAGGATCACACAATCTCACACTACCTCCTTCCTAGGCATTTAGCAATCTCAAATCAAGGTGAAGACTTGTTGCCTCTTAGGTACATAATTACTCGGAAAACAACCATAAGATCCTAACATGCATCATCCTATTATAAAGGCCTTCGTGAACCGCAGTAGAGAAAACACCACTAAGTGATGTCGAGACTACCAAGCTTAACTAAGTACAAACATAAATGTGACAAGCCAAGCGAGAAAAACCTCAAACAAATTCATAGAGATGAAGCATATGATTAATGTCATAATTAGTTAATCTACCAAAAAAAAAGTTTAGCAAATTTGGCAATAAACTCCACATAAAACATGCAAGACTAGACTAGGATGAATGTAGTGTATGCAACTAAATACTAAGAAAGCGGTAAACGTGCAAATGCAAATGCAAACGAAAGGTTTCACGAGTAATCATAAGAAAAACAAGTATAGAAATAACCAGCAGTAACCCCCCCAAACCTGAACGTCGTCGCTCGTCCCGAACGTCGAAAGTGGATTAGAAGGTGAAAACTATCATGTATATGTGACCTATATTACTCAATCAAATTCGTGAGAAAACAAAACGGACGATAAACGAGGTAAAAAGATCAATAATTTAGCATAATAGGAGAAAATCGGGTTTCGGAACGAAAATCCGGATCTTCGGGCTTACTGGACGCCCGGGGCGAACCGCCCCACGTGGGAGGACAATTCGCCTGGGGTTTCCAGTAAACCCCAGGTTCCCTGGTCGTGCCAGGCGAATCGCCCCACGTGGGGGCGGTTCGCCCGGCACTTCCAGACTCCTGGAGGTGTCGGTTTCCCTCCTAAAATGCTAAATTACCACCTAGAGACCTATTTTATCGCCAAAAACATACGAAAATACAACACAATGATATGCTCAAAGCGACAAAGCACACTAACCTTCAGTAGAGGCGGTAAGGGTAAGCTCAAGATGATCAACCTCCCTTTGATCACTAGATATCTCGAAGTATGGCTTCACTCGTTGACCATTCACCTTGAAAGTATTGCCCGTCTTCGGATCAAAGAGTTCTACAACTCCATGGGGAGCAACTGTGATAATTTCGTATGGTCCATCCCAACGAGTACGGAGCTTTCCAGGAAATAGTCGAAGGCGAGAATTAAATACCAAAGCTTTTTGCCCAGGGATCAGTTCCTTACGCACTATACCACGATCATGATACTTCTTAGTACGTTCTTTGTAGATCTTGGAATTTTCATAAGCACCTAGGCGTAATTCATCAAGCTCATCGAGTTGCAACAACCGTTCTTCGCCAGCTTTTCCCATATCAAGATTGAGTGCTTTGATAGCCCAATACGCCTTGTGTTCCAATTCTACGGGAAGATGGCATGCTTTCCCATACACGAGTCTGTACGGAGTGGTTCCAATCTTTCCTGCTAGGCTTCACTACTCGCTCCAGGATCTTCTTAATTTGACGGTTGCTAACTTCAACTTGGCCTGATGTCTGTGGATGATATGGCGTAGCAACACTATGGTGGACACCGTATCTCTTAAGAAGAGAGGCAAAGGTTCTATTGACGAAGTGTGAACCTCCATCACTGATGATTGTTCTAGGACACCCAAATCTAGAAAATATCACTTCCTTCAAGAACTTCATAACAACCGCGCCGTCATTCGTTTTTGTGGGAATTTCCTCCACCCATTTAGTCACATAATCCACCGCAACAAGAATGTATCCATAACCTCCACTTGATGGAAATGGTCCCATGAAATCAATGCCCCACACGTCGAAAGGTTCGACCACTAGATTCCCTTGAAGGGGCATTTCGTCTTTCTTGCTAATATTACCACCTCGTTGACATGGGTCGCAATTTTTCACAAAAGTTCGGGCATCTCGGTGTATTGTTGGCCAGAAAAATCCTGCTTGCAGTACTTTGCGAGCTGTTTTTAAGCCACTATAGTGTTCTCCACAATGAAGCTCATGGCAATGACTCAACACACTTTGTTGCTCTTCTTGTGGCACGCATCTCCTCAGAATTCCACCAGCTTCTTCTTTAAAAAGATGCGGATCATCCCATATGAAAGACCTGCAACGCTTGGCAAGAACTCTCTTGTCGGAGGCCGTAAAGTTAGTTGGGCAAACACTCATAGCCAAATAGTTCACAATATCAGCATACCATGGCTCTTCATTAGCCTTCATTAAGTGCTCATCGGGGAGATCCTCATTAATAGGTATCGAATCAACAAGGATATTTGGTATTCTAGACAAATGATCAGCTACCAAATTCTCCCTACCAGCTCTATCCACTATGGTCAAATTAAAATCTTGTAGCAAAAGGACCCAACGGATTAATCTAGGCTTAGAATCTTGCTTATCTATTAAATGTCTCAAAGCAGCATGATCAGTATGGACATTCACTGGATGACCAATTAAATAAGACCTAAACTTTTGTAAAGCAAAAACAACAGCTAAAAATTCCTTTTCAGTAGTTGTATAATTAACTTGTGCGGAGTCTAGAGTCTTACTAACACAATAAATCACACGATACTGCTTATCAACTTTTTCGCATAAAACAGCACCCATCGCAAAATTTGAAGCATCACACATAATCTCAAAAGGCATATTCCAATCAGGTGGCACAACAATGGGAGCAGAAACAAGCTTTTCCTTAAGGGTATTAAAAGCAACGAAGCCCTCATTAGAAAAATGGAAAACCACATCTTTTGCAAGCAAGCTACTTAAAGGTTTAACAATTTTTGAAAAATCCTTTATAAACCTCCTATGAAACCCTACATGACCAAGAAAAGACTGCAATTCTTTCACACAAGTAGGTGGGGGAAGTTTTTCAATGATTTCGATCTTAGCCTTGTCTACCTCAATACCTCTTTCAGAAACTACATGTCCTAGAACAATGCCTTCCCTAACCATGTAATGACTTTTCTCCCAGCTTAAGGTTAAATTGCATTCAATGCACCTTTTCAAAACAAGATCTAATCTTTGCAAGCATTCATCAAACGAATCACCAAAAAGGGAAAAATCATCCATGAAAACTTCAACAAACTTAGTTACCATATCAGAGAAAACAGAAAGCATGCACCTTTGGAAAGTGGCGGGAGCGTTGCATAGCCCAAACGGCATCCTCCTATAGGCAAACGTCCCGAATGGGCAAGTGAATGTCGTCTTCTCCTGATCCTCCGGTGCAATCGGAATCTGGTAGAAACCTGACAAACCATCAAGAAAACAATAGAATTTCCGCCCCACTAGGCGGTTTAGCATGTCATCTATAAATGGCAAAGGGAAGTGGTCTTTCTTAGTGGAGGAATTTAATCTTCTATAGTCAATGCACATCCGCGATCCAGTGGTCTTCCTAACCGGTACTAACTCTCCCTTCTCATTCTCTTCTACCGTGACCCCTGATTTTTTAGGAACTACATGAACCGGGCTCACCCATCGACTATCAGGAATGGGGTAAATCATATCGACATCTAGCAACTTGATTACTTCTTTCTTTACCACCTCTTGCATGGCCGGATTTATCCTACGATGAGGTTGCCTAACGGGTTTGGCATCTTGTTCTAGAGTGATGTTGTGCACACACCGAGTAGGGCTAATTCCCTTGATATCACTAATCCCCCATCCTATAGCGGCAGAATTTTCTTTCAAAATTTCAATTAGCCTACTTTCTTCGTCGTTGGAGAGATGTGAGGAGACTATCACAGGCTTCTTCTGATTTTCTCCTAAGTAGACATACTTGAGGTGCGCAGGAAGTGGCTTTAATTCTAAGTTAGGCTCTTCAGGAAATTTACTTTCTTCCTCTTCTTCATCTAAGGGTTCAAGCACTTCTTCTCCTACTGGAATTTCTGGGGTGCTATCCATTATTTCAACTAATTCCCTTGCTTCTTCGGTCATGTAACACGTCTCAGCCTTCATGGTTAGTGCCTACTCAAGAGGTTCACGATCATCATAGCAATGATGAAATTCGGAAATCACAGAATCATAGCAATCGACAAAATTTAGTTCTTCTACGACTTCCTTATCTCCGATGCTACATCCTACCAATTCAACCTTCTCACCCATTACCTCCATGGATATTTTCTTGCCTTTGAGTTCAAGGCATGTGTTGGTAGTTGCCATGAATGGGCTCCCAAGTAGTACTACGTGTTCGCGAATATGGCTTTTCCCCTCGTCTGCAGACTTCATTACTACAAAATCAGCTGGAATTATCAATTTGTCCACTTTCACAAGGATATCCTGTATTATCCCGACTGGCCTCTTCACACATTGGTCCACCATTTGGACAACCATATCAGTTGGTGTCAATTCACCGAGATCCAGGGCCTTGTATACCGAATAGGGCATTAAGTTAATGCTAGCCCCCAAGTCAAGCATTGCCTTCGTGGTTCGACCATTCCCCAAAGCGATGTTGATGATGAAACTTCCAGGATCTTTCTTCTTCACAGGTAACCCGACAATCGAATTTACCGTCTCAACCCCATTAACTTCCTTTCCTGAAGTAACCCTTTTGTTCTTCATCTCACGAAAGAATTTCGTATAAGCCGGAATGTTTTGGATTAACTCCAAGAGAGGCACATTGACTTCAACTTTTGATAGGCGTTGAAATAGAGGTGACTCTTGAATATCCTTCTTGGCTGGCTTGGTCCGACTTGGGAAAGGTACATGTGGTTTCGGGGGCACATATGGATTAGAGGATTTGTGAAGTACCACTGGCGTAGGACTTCCCCCTTCGACCTCATCATCAACCATGTCTTCTTCAGATGGTCTTGGTTCATCATCCTTCTCTTGAGGTTCTTTTGAACTTTCACTAACCTCTTGTTCTGTGCTTGGTCCTCCATTGTCGGTCCCAGAAGTTTCAATACGTTTAGGACGCATGAAGTTAGAAATTTTGGTCATCTTTCCTCCACGGAATAGTAGATTCACTTCTTCGTACTCAGGTTCCTCAGTAGTAACAGTTGGAAGTGGCTTGGGATCGATGAAATCAGCTTCAGATGTCGAAACAGGGGAGCTGGGGTCGTCCAGCTCCTTGGAGCTGGGAGGCGATTCGCCCCCTGCCCCGGGCGATTGGCCTGGGGCAAGCCGGATCGCCCCCAACTCTCTGCCTGTGGGGGGCGATTCGCCCCCCACGCCGGGCGGTTCGCACCCCACTTCCAGGGGGCGTCTGCGTCTAAAACCTTCTCTCCTTCAGTTTGATGAAGCCTCCTCTGCCTCTTCACACTTCAACAAGCTAAATTCCTCTATAAGTTGCTCGGTTACTTCGACTGCTTCAAAAGCCTTTTCGATGCGAAGATTGTTTTCAACTTGCCCTGCGTGTGCTATCTCAAAAACATTCTCAATGGCCTTAATCCCTGCGTAAAACGCAAGTTCATCCTCCTCAGTGATATCTTCGTCTTCAGAATATCCTTCGTATAAGCTTTCAGTTTCGCCCCGATTTGAATTCCCGTTGGTGACTTTACTCGACATTAGCCTCTCAGATTGTGCAGATCCACTGGCGTACTTTTGAAAGACCTTCTTTGCTTCTTCAACTGTACATTCTTCTAATCCTCCACACATCTCATCCACTTGAAGCCTAACATCATCACGTAGACCACCAACAAAATACCAAATCAGCTCCCTGTCGTCGAAACGGTGATGGGGGCACTCACGTTTATACAACTCAAAACGTTCATAGGTGTCACAGAACCACCCGTACTCTCCTTGCTTGAAGTGTTCGATCCGATTCTGCAAGGCAATCGTCTCATGGTAAGGCATAAAACGCACCAAGAACTCCTCTACTACTTGGCCCCAGGTTCTCAGTGATCATGGTGCTAACCTTGCTATCCAAATTCTCGGTTTGTATCCCAGAGCAAAAGAAAATAATTTCCTGCATAATTGGTCCTCGGTGAACCCCCTTGCTGGAACTTTTGCTATTTCTTCCTCATAGGATCTGATGAAGCTTAACGGATTCATCCCCACTCCATCTTCGAACCTTGGTATCCTTCTTACTACAGAATTGTTACCTCGTACCCCGATAACTCTTCTTCCAAGTATATAGCTGACCCTTTCTTGACTTGCGAGAATGTAGGTGTCAAGCGAGCTTTTAAGGTCGTCATACCTGGAAATCTGGAACAGGAGTAACTCAAAACTGAAAATTAGTCTCGTTAGAAGTCTCGAAGATCAAGAAAATTTCTGGAAATCACCTATAAAATCGAAAAAGACTAAGACTACTAAGACTAGGAATCGAATACTGAAAATATAAAAGCTAAACAAAAAAAAGGAGTATAGTCCCCGGCAACGGTGCCAATTTGATGAACTGGAATTTGTCAGACTCAAATTAATCAAATAAATTTGTTTTTATCCAAGGGCAATTCACAACTACAACGAAAACCGTAGTGTAGCAGTAAAATAACCTCGAGTGTCGATCTCTAAGGACTATAACTAGCTTTATCTAATTTAAATTAAACTATAAAATAACAGACGACTTAGCACAGATTTTTCTTATCAAGATAATGGAAGTTAGTGATAGTATGATCATTCAAAGCATAACAGGTTAACAATCATGCACGAAGTACCCAATCGTTTTGCATCGAGATCTAAGATCATGAATTGTCCAATGTGTTCCGTTCAATTCAACACTACGAAGATAGAGGGCTTAGATAGATCAAAGAAATAGAGCAATAACTCAAAGTCTGATTCGCATTACTGCCATCATGCATAATTAATAACCCTCGCTAAGAAATCACATACTATCACCAAGGATAGATTTAGCTACTCATAGATGTCATGCAATCAACAGAAATCAAAGCAAGATTGAATGAAAACATGTTGAAAGATATAAATATAAATAGAAAAATCGTGAGATACAATGTTACCGACGAAGGTTGTCAATCTCCGAAGAATCGCGATCTCACAAGCTCCAAATTGATAAGAAAAATTGTCTCTTATGCTAAGAATTCCCAGAACAGGCTCTGGAGAATTCCTCCCTAAAACTAATGAGAACGGTATGAAGAAAGGTCTGAGAAAGTATGAAAAAACGTAGAGAAACAGCAACTATATATAGGAGTTCGGAACGTGTGGAGCGAGTCGCCCCACACACCGGGCGAACCGCCCCACATCCCGGGCGAATTGCCTGGGAGTCCCAGTCGACGAGGAACGCGTTTTTTACACGTTTTTGGATTTCTTTTCCTTTCGGACTCGGTTTTTACCTTCTAGTGACCTTTAAGCCTTCAAACTCGACCCCTAGATTTCAAATCCCATCCGGAATCTTCTAGATACTCCAAAAATATCCTCGGAACACCGATTCTTCGTTCTCTTCAATATAATTGCCCGAAAAATCACGTTTTTCACCTAAAACCTGTAAAATGCAAACTAAAGGGAAACGTGACACTATTCTAATAAAATGCACTAGAATAAAGCTAAATTAACATAGAGGATAGCTAAAATAGGTGAAAAAAGACTCGAATGAAGGTGTAAAATACCCGTTCATCACCATCGCGCATCTCAATTATGAGATTTGGACTTAAAACATACTTAAACGAACCTATCGGACTTTACATAACCGACATTGATTGTTGCTTTTCCTCTTCCTTTGTTTAGGATGTCTGCGTGGAGCGATAGCGAGAACATATTCGAGGGGTGTGGGTATGCGGACAATAGTAGTTCATTATCCGCAAGTTTTATGGATAACGAGTTGCCCGTGGTTGAGGTGCCTGAGGAGGAAGAAGAGGTTGTGAGTACCCCCTCCAGAGGATAGGCTAGTCGCTCGGTCACGGGGGCCTAGAAACGAGTATGATTTAGATGATTCTTTTTTTTGGTCCCTTTAAACAACAAGAAAAGACTAGAGGGGGGGGGGATGAATAGTCTTTTCAAACTTTTCGTCGTTTAAAACTTCTCAGCAAGTGCTTATTACTTTTCAGTAATGAGTTTGCTGGTACTTAACTTTCTCAATAAGTACTTGTTACTTTTCAGTAACGTGTTTACTGGTACTTTAAAAACACAGTGCGGAAGACTTTATACAATAATTGATTTTCAGAGAATGCTAGTTTCAGCAAGTGAGCAGAGTGTCAGTGTACAATAAGTGTAGCTTGCTGAAAACTAAATGCGGTAAAGTAAAACACAAAAGCACTTTTATAGTGGTATCTGAGAGTGGCGTAATCTCTCAACTAATCCACTTTGTCCTTTCTAGGACTAAATTCACTAAGATAAGATGTGAGGTTCCTTACAAATCCTATCACTAATGATTCTTCATAAACCAAAGCACACTTGCTTCATTTCCAACCTAATTAGAGAACTGTAACCTTGTTCTCCACCAAACTTGGGATTTATAATCAGCAACAGAATGCTTGATTAATTCCCCCTGAATTTCACGCCTGAAAAGGGTGTTTATCAGTTAGAGAGGTTTGGGATGAGATGACTTGAGTACGATTTTTCAGCTATAACAAGTTATCTAAACAAACACAACTTGTAATACCTTTCAGTAAGCAAGTTAAGTTGTTTCTGATAGTGTATATGTCCTAGAGACAGTCTTTATTAAGGGCATGCATCCCTTATAAAGGGCATATATGTACTATTACACAGGTCAACGTAATATAATATATGTTTGTTGTTTGACTATTGAGTATCGCTTTCATATTTATATTACACCAGGCATGCAGCATGCCATATCTCTATTCCTGTCTGTATTGATATTAAACATGTCCCCTCGGATAGATGACCGATCACACAGATGGTGGGAGCTATGTGAGTTATCATCTATCCCAAACTCTCCCTAGTCGAGGTTCATCTCGGATGTAGGGGTCTGAATGAACCAAATGAGACTAGTATGCGTGGAGGTTATACTTGTTGGAGCAAGTGTGAGCCGATCCCACGGCCACGGAACGGATTGTTGGACAATCAAGAAACGTTCCCATAACTGCGCATAGTTGTTCGAAGGATGATTACCGAACAATGGAAGTACCCACCGGACACTCCCATCGATGTATACTCTACACCGAAGTGTCTATGGGAACCGGTAAGTTGTCGAAGTGATGCCAGTCGTCCTTTGGACTGACAGGACTTTGTCATCACATTTGTTGCCCCATATACTTGGTGGACCCGTCGATGTCAGCTCTGAATAAGCAGTTGACACAAGACACGGTCCAGGATTATGGCTACATACAAATGGGATGATAAGTGTTTCTGTGAAGGATTCATCTCTCATGTGTAGCACAGGAGAGCACTTCTCATAGTCGTTCATAGTTGTGATTGGTAAAACTGCGGGCCAGCGTATCAATATTATTATGATAGTCATAATAGATATTGAATTCACCATGCAACTCACTGAAGACGCCCGTGGATGTATTATTGGGATAGACACTTCATCGATCCTAGATGCATTCGAGTCAGTCAGATGAAGGGACGTTACCATCGCCGCGTTGAGCGCAACAGATTTCGCAACGAAAGGGTTTGCTTTAAGAAACCCCTCAAACGTCCTCATGTATTAATATTGCAAATGGAACCGTCTAGGAATTTCATTTTGCCTTGTCTAGGACTTGCTTAATACAATGAGGCCCTATGGGTCACACTATGTGGTGATTCAGCTTATCCAAATATCCTTGAAGATGGAATCGCAATTGATTTGGAATTAATTGTGATTGATGGATTATAATTGATTTGGAATTAATTATAATATTTTGTGGCTCAATTAATGATTTGGAATTATTAATGAATTGGCTGACTAATTGTATTTTATATAAATACAATTAGAGATTATATTTTAGAAATATAATAGAGGTTTAATTTGAAAGGATATGTTAGTTTAGAATTAATATATGCACATGGGAAAAATCTACTTGGAGTTTGAATTGCCTTAGAACTATAAGTGGGTCCCAAAATCGGGACCACCTATCACCCTTGAGTGACGCGCGCGTGCGCGAGATGCAGTAGGGGAAGGACTTCGACTCCTTCCTCTATTAGAAGTCCAAGGGATAAGTTAGATTTTCCTGATTGAGTTCTAACTTGATTGGGAATGAATCTAGACTTGAATTGGTTTCCTAGTGCGATAAGAATTAGATTCTTATTCCTTTATAAAGTCTAATTTGTTATTCATTAGGCTTCTATTGACTACTATATATAGTAGACTATTAGAGAGTTTTTGAGACAGAGTTCAATACATAGACATATAGTTAGTCTACCAGTTTTCTTAGAGAAAATAAAAGCTCTCCCCTACCTCTCCCTAGCCCCGCGCGCGCGCCACCCTTCACCGGAGGAAAACCGCCGCCCCATCTTCTTGGACACACAAAAAATATCCTAGCATTCTTTCCGATAAGTTATTCATCCGTGGATACCAAGGTTGAGGTTCAAGGAGCTGGAAACTAACTTTTATTGTCTTGCAGATAATCAAAGCATTGCAGATATCTTCGACTTCGATGAAGGAGAAGATACACCGGACTATTACGAAGACTTGGTACCTGTTCTTGTTTTTGGAGTATTGTAAGTCTTCTAATTGACGTGTTTAATATATACAGTATATACATGATCACTTAACCTGTATGTTAAGAAAATTTTTGAAATTCCGCTGCGTACCCTAGGGGTAACTCTGACCGTATTTTCTTACAGTTTCTGGTGTCAAGACTTGTTCTTGTTCGAAAGAAAGAACACTTAACTAATTTTTTAGCCGTAGAATGTTCTACTTCTTAACAAATAGCTTTTGTTTCAAGCTTAAGGCTTGGAACGGATCAATAGGCAGTAAAGAGTATAGAAGGTTTTGAGTGTTTATAGCACAAGTGAAAGTTTGATCACGTTGTTGACACATTTCTACTCTTTGCCAGATGACCTCTATTTATAGTGTATCAAGGGAGCCGTTTGAATTTCAAATTCTAAGGCTTTGCACCTTAAGATGTCACTATCTTGCTTTTGTACTATCAGCAGCGTCCTTCATTTTTCTTCTAGTCTTCATGTTCTTTGCGTGCCTACTTTGCATTTAAAGTTCATTTGAATCAATTTCAAATGTGAACGTTGGAGCCAATATGCAAGTACTCTTCAACAAGGAGGTCACATGTGTTTTTCAGCAAGTGGTCAGTCTCAGTTTCAGCAAGCACAACCTACTCTGTCATAAAGATTTTCACTTATGCAAGTTGTTGCTGAAAATTTCACTTTCTGAGCAACATGTGCCTTTGTAGATACCTTTCTCAGAATTCTTCTAAGTCTTCAGTCTTCGAATCTTCAAGTTTCTGAGCGGTTCTAGTTCTTCAATAGTTCATTTGTAAAAACAAAGTACATCATCAGCAAACGAAAGCACCTAACTAGTACCTACACTAAGTCTTTCAGCAAACGTTCCTCTTTTACAGTGTCCTTTAAATTCTAAATTCCTATGGACCTTAAGAGTACTAGTTACTGGACTTTCCTTAATTTAGCATGGTTAATTACTCATAAAAATTACAAGTTTCCTAACAAATTTCCCCCTTTTTTATGTTAGCAATCCATGGCTAAATTAATTGTTACCCTTTTAGAGGTTTCTGATGTTGAATAAGTCAGTTGATTAATGCAAACATACTTGAATAATAAAACAGTCAGCATAAATAGTTTGCATAATCAAAAACCAATAAGAGTCAAATAGTTCATTGCTGATAGTTATCTTTCAGTAAGTTTACAAGAAAGCTCATAGATAACTAAAGTAATCAGCAAACAAAACAAAGCTTTTACGAGGGGCTAGTCTATTCCAGTAGAAGATAAGAATCTCCTTTACACTCTTCTCAGCAAGAGCAGAGAATTCAACACAGTCCTTCTCGTAATCTTCAAGTAGCTTACGGATTTCAAGTTGAATAATTCTTGCATTCTTGCAGGCAGTATAATGATGGTTTTCACCATTCATCTCTTTGTAGTGAGTTACCCACAAGTGCATGCCCCAGTTGCTAGCATGTAGAAGTTGAGTGTCTGAAATACCCTTGTTGGCATGAATCTTCCTTAACTAGAGAAGGTCTTCTTCTTGATCCTTAGCAGTGAGATAAAAGTACTCATAAGGAATCAAGCCATACTTCTTTTTGGACTTCTTGGTTATAGGGTCACTATAGTAAGCAACATCCATCGGCTTGATTAAATCAGACTCTTGTTTTTATCTTTTTGCTCATGGAAGTTCTTCTTACCAAGATCTCAATATTCAGCCATTTTACAGCAATGTTCCTTGGGTAGGGAGGAGGATCCCTTTCTTTTCTTGCAACTTTCAATTCAATCCAAGTGTACATTTGATTCAGTACAGCAGTTGGAAAGAAGTCATTGGCCAAAAGATCATCCAGCTTTATGATCCAGCAACCATGGAGGTTTCTGATCACATTCCGAGTGGTTTCCTCATTGTTGGTCTTAGTATAATCAATGTCAGTGCCAATTTCAATGTTAGCTAGCCTTCTTTCTTCCTGTCTTTGCTTTCTTCTTCTTGAGTTAGCATTTTCATGATCTTTTGCTGAAGATCTGGAGTCAGAAGAGAAGTGTTTGGATTGGCCAGATGGAGTTAAGGCAGAAAGACGCTTGGCCCTTATAGATTGAGTTATTGTTTGGTCATCATCATTATCATCATCTTCATTCATGTCTTGATGACTTTCAGTGTGACAGAATTCTCAAGTTTCAGCAGAAGTTCTTCTCCTTTTAGGATTTGCTGAACTTCTCTCAGAATCTGTTTCAGCTCTTTTCTTAGAACTTTGCTCTGCTTCAGCAAGAGGTTCTCTGGGAGGTGGTCCAGGCAGCTTTAATGGCACTTCAGCTTCAGAGGGATTAGTTGATTTGTCTCTTGAAAACTTTCTTTTTCTAGAATCTTCCCCCTTAGACATGGATTGCATCATAGGTCTGATGTGTAAAGAGAAAAACTCATTGCAATTTTCAGCAAGAGTATTTAGGCTGTTGTATTTCAGAATCATGTCTTGCTGATCTGGAGTTAGCTTAGACAATTCTTCTTTAATAAAAGCCAGATTCTCCTCATGTTTGCGCTCATTGTTGACTTTTTATTCAAGCATAGCCTGAGCCTTTGTCAATGAACTTTTAGCAAGCTTGAGTGCCTGACTGACAGCTTCTTCAGAGCTTTTGTGATGTAGACTGATGTCTTTCAGAGCTATGGTAAGTGTAGTAGTGCGTCTCAGCACAGTAGTCAGTATTTTGCCAATGTCAAGTGGATTCTCAGCAAGCAAAGCATCATCCTCTTCTTGGCATGCTTTGTGAACATCCATTAGTGCTGTTATTCTAGGAGTAAACTCCTCAACATTTGGGAACGACACTAGAGAGGGAGTGAGTGAGTGAGCTTTAATTTCAGTGGCGATCTGATCATCATTTCTCATCAAACGACTTCTCTCAGAATCTCCTTCATCATTGATGAGAGATGGTGGAGGAATTTCCACCAATGTGGGTTCAGTTTTCTTTGTCTTTTCTTCTTCATTTGCTGAGAAGTTAGATAGATCTTCTTCTTCATTAGATTCATCAAGGCCAGCAACCTTGATTCCCAAATCTTTAGCTTCAGTCACTTCTGGTTGAGTGGTTGCTGAGGGCAACTCTTTGGACTCAACAACTAGAGTTTCACCAGTAGTAAGTGGAAGGGAGGAGACTTCCTTGTTGTTCACTCCTGAAGATTGAGCAATATCTAGATTCTTTGTGTGTCTGTCATGAATCTATAGACTATTATGTAATGCTCTTTGATAATCTTCATCCATTTCTTCTTCTTCTCCAAGGTTTGGATCAGTGACCTTAGCTTCGAGTAATGCTAATTCTGCATCAGAAAGCTTAGCTTTGACTTTAGGCATTTCAACACGCTTTCTGGCGTACTCTTCTTCAGTTTCAGCAACTTGTTCAGTTTTTGGAGTACTTTTCTCAGCAGGAGTAGGAATAGATTCTTGTTGTTGACTGGGAGTTTGTTCAGCTTGCTCATTCTCAGTGTTATTTTGATTTTCATTTTCAGCAACTGTCATTTTTACTCCGCCAGCATCCGGACTAGGACCTTGATTATCATCATCATCATCCTTGTTGTCCTTAGAATCTTTGGCTTCATCATCACTGGTATCTTTAAGGATATTTTCATCCTCTTCTTCTTCATCATCATCCGTCAGTATGACCAACTCAAGATGTTTGTACTTTGCAGCACTTGTAACTTCCTCTTCCTCATTGATTTTGTGGGGATCAGCCACCACGGGTACAAAGGAACCCTTGAGCATCACAGCTTGTTCAGTTGGAGAGGCACTCTTGATGAACGTGTATTTTACACTTTCATTCGAGTCTTTTTTCACCAATTTAGCTATCCTTTATGTTAATTTAGCTATATTTTAGTGCATTTTATTAGAATAGTGTCACGTTTCCCTTTAGTTTGCATTTTACAGGTTTTAGGTGAAAAACGTGGTTTTCCGGGAAATTATATTGAAGAGAACGAAGAATCGGTGTTTCGAGGATATTTTTGAAGTATCTAGAAGATTCCGGATAGGATTTGAAGTCTAGGGGTCGAGTCTGAAGGCTAAAAGGTCACTAGAAGGCAAAAACCGAGTCCGAAAAGGAAAAGAAATCCAAAAATGCGTCGAAAACGCGTCTCTCGCCGACTGCACCTCCCGGGCGACTCGCCCGGGATGTGGGGCGATTCGCCCCACACCAGACGATTCGCCCGGTGTGTGGGGCGACTCGCCCCACACGTGCCGAACCCCTATATATAGTTGCTCAGTTTCTCCGTTTTAAATACTTTGTCAGACCTTTTTTCATACCTTTCTCATTAGTTTAGGTAGGAATTCTCTAGAGCCTGTTCTGGGAATTCTTAGCATAGGAGATACTTTTTCTTATCGATTTGGAGCTTGTGAGATCGCGATTTTTTGGAGATTGACAACCTTCGGTAACATTGTATCTCAGATTTTTCTATTTATATTCATATCTTTCAACATGTTTTCATTCAACCTTGCTATGATTTCTGTTGATTGCATGACATCTATGAGTAGCTAAATCTATCATTGGTGATATTATGTGATTTCTTAGCGAAGGGTTAGTAATTATGCTGATGGCGGTAAAGCGAATCAGACTTTGAGTTATTGCTTTATTTCTTTGATCTATCTAAGCCCTCTATCTTCGTAGTGTTGTATAAAACGGAACACATTGGACAATTCATGATCAAAGATCTCTATGCAAAACGATCGGGTACTTCATGCATGATTATTAACCCACTATGCTTTGAATGATCATACTATCAGCTAACTTCCATTATCTTGATAAGAAAACCTTTGTTAAGTCGTCTATTGATTTTATATTTTAAGTTAGATTAGATAAAGCTAGTTATAGTCCTTAGAGATCGACACTCGAGCTTATGTTACTGCTACACTACGGTTTTCGTTGTAGTTGTGAATTGCCTTTGGCTAAATACAAATTTATTTGATTAATTTGAATCTGACAAATTCCAGTTCATCAAATTGGCGCCGCTGCCGGGGACTATACTCCTTTTTTCTGATTAGCTTTTATATTTTCAGCATTCAATTCCTAGTTTTAGTTGTTTTTATTTTTCTATTTAATCTCTCTGATACTCCTTTCTTAGCTTGTTACTGATAGTGTATGCGAAGTACACGATCTAGGGGAACACCGCTTGCTGAATCAATCGCTGAAATCAACAGAGTCTACCACCAAAGAAGGCGACTACTTCGACGACGTGAACTAGAGGAAATAGAGGATACCGATTTCTCTGAATCTCTACACAGTCTTTTTAAGGAAATCGTCTTAATGGAAGAAGCTAGACCACTGAAAGCATGGGTTCAACCCTCCAAGGATCATATGAGGAGACGGTGATTGTTCTTTCGTCTGCAGCTCGAGATCTGGAAATAAAAAACCACGCGTTCCAACAACTTCCGAGGTTCTATGGCTTAGCAAGGGAAGATGTGATGGGGTACTTCCACGATATCAATGATTTCGTCAACCAACTCCCACGACCCGGAGATGAAATAACAACGGATGAGTTGAGAATGAAGGTTTTTGCTATGGGGCTTGGCGACAGAGCCAAGTCATGGTTGAGTTCTCTACCGGCGGGATCGCTGGACACTTGGGAAAAGGTTTTTTCAGCATTCATGGAGAAATACTTCCCTCACACCTTGACTACCGCGCTTAAGGCGCAAATCGCTGAGTTCAAACAAGACTATGATGAGACCATCTACACCGCGTTTGAGAGGTTCCAAGACCTCATGAACAAGTGCCCTCACCATGGTTTTGAGCTTTCGGATCTTGTGCAACACTTCTACAATGCACTGACCTTTAAGAACAACAAGTGGTGGATTTCCAATGCCGTGGAAATATTTGGGAGGAAACCACGGAAGCCGTCTGGGCGGTTTTCGAAAGGCTTGCTAAGGGTTCGGAATTCAAGGATCCGAGAGTGATGGTTAGGAGACGTGGACCTGAAGCTCCACCTACTCAGGAAACCCCTATGTATGGGGGGAATGGGGATCGATTCGAGTGCTTTACCAACGAGCTGAAACAAGTCCTCAAGAACTCCGCAGGAACAGCTATGTCAAACTAGGGTTGCCGAATATGCAAGAACTATGGGCATGGAGCTCATATGTGTAGATCGGAGCTTGCATATGCTGATGGCAATTGGGTTCAAGGAGGTGAAGAGGAAGCCTTTGCTACGGAATTTGGTACTCAAGAAGCTAGCCAAGATGGTAGGAATCCTCGAGGTGGATTTTGGAGAAGAGGGTTCCGGAACAATCAAGGATATACACCGGCTAGCCAAACTTATGGCCCTAACCAAGACCGTAGTAGGCTTAACTATGGTAATGATCACTGCGAAATTCCCGGTCCCAAAGAGCAACTGAAGTCGAAGACAACTCTACTCATGGAGAACTTGCGTTATGAAGAAGATTTTGAGAAGACTAAGGCGAGGCTTGATTGATTGGAAGAGAGCACTAGGCTTGCCCATCAAAAGATGCAAGAGTTGATTGACCGTGGAGCAAGTAGGGAGCAAGGGAAGTTGCCTAGCAACACTGAGAAGTCTATGTCCATTACCTTGGTAGGTGATCTTCCTGTTGAAATCACCATCAAGAAGGTTGCTAACTGTGAGCGTTGCAAGGATGAGGAACCCCGACTAGCCAAGGAAGAAGAGAAGGACCTTGGTTCTGATGAGAGTGAAGAGGAGCAAGAGGATCCCGAGCCAATCCCTCAAAGTTTTGATGTTAAGGTTGGGATTGGTGAACTTGAAGATGTTCGTGCTACACTAGACACGGGATCTTACTCTAATGTGCTCCCAATGAATGTGTTTGAGAAGAGTAGCCTTGGAAAACTATCTGAGCATAAGGCTATTGTGCAGTTGGCGGATGGATCCTTTGTGAGACCCGAAGGCGTTGTGAAGAACGTATTGGTTAAGATTGGTGAAGCTTCTGTGTACACCAACTTTGTAGTTATGCCGGCGTCTACACCTGGGATGGGGGATGTCGTTCTCTTGGGGCGAACGTTCTTGACTAAGCTATGCTCCGTGATAGACATCTACCGAAGGACTTGCACCATTGAGGTGGATGGCAAGCGACATGTGTTGCGAGCCATATCTGATCCAATATTCACTTCAATGCTTCTCACAAACCATTAACTACTTTGGTCTTGCTGTCTATGTTCATTCTTATTCACAGGTTCGTGGCATGAGGAGGAGATCCATGAAGGGGAAGTCTAGTACCCTCAAGAAGAAGAGCTAGAGCAAGAGAGAAGTCGAGTCAAAGACTATAAACAATGGTGCTATCCGGGAGGCACCCGGCGAGTTTTTATCGCTTTTTTACCGCTTTTTGCATGCATTCATACATTGAACATTTGCTTTTCTTATGTGAATTTGTTCGTCTCTGTGTCGTTTTGTGCTAATGTTTATGTCTGAGTGAAATTTTTTTCGAGTGTTGTTTATGAGTAGAATGGTTTTTGGGATAAAAAACTGCGTTTTTTCGA
>CM051458.1:36820668-36860568 GCA_028274465.1 Plantago ovata
ATTAACCTTCTATGCTTTGAAGGACCCTACTATCACAATCGCCATTATCTGTTAAGAAAAACATTTGCTAAGTCGGTGTTGATTTATTTCTTAAGTTAGATTAGATAAGCTAGTTATAGTCCTTAGAGATCGACACTCGAGTTATTCGACTGCTACACTACGGTTTTCGTTGTAGTTGTGATTGCCTTTGCTAAATACAAATTTATTTGATTAATTGAGTCTGGCAAACCAGTTCATCAAATTGGCGCCGTTGCCGGGGACTATACTCCTTTTTTCTGTTTAGCTTTTTTATATTTTCAGCATTCAATTCCTAGTTCTAGTAGTTTTTAGTTTTCCTATTTAATCTCTCTCTGATACTACTGTCATAGTTTGTTACAGATAGTGTATGCGACATACACGATCTAGAGGAACACCGCTTGCTGATTCAATTGCTGAGATCGACAGAGTCTACCACCAAAGAAGGCGACTACTTCGAAGGCGTGAAATAGAGGATACCGATTTCTCTGAATCACTACACAGTCTTTTCAAGGAAATCGACGGAATGGCAGAATCTAGACCACTGAAAGCTTGGGTTCAACCCTCCAAGGATCGTATGAGGGGACCGGCGATTGTTCTTTCATCTGCAACTCGTGATCTGGAAATCAAGAACCACGCGTTCCAACAACTTCCGAGGTTCTATGGCTTAGCAAGGGGAGATGTGATGGGGTACTTGCACGATATCGATGATTTCGTCAACCAACTCCCACGACCCGGAGCGACAGAGCCAAGTCATGGTTGAGTTCTCTACCGGCGGGCTCGCTGGACACTTGGGAGAAGGTTTTTTCAGCTTTCATGGAAAAATACTTCCCTCACACCTTGACTACCGCGCTAAAGGCGCAAATCACTGGATTCAAACAGGACTATGATGAGACCATCTACACCGCGTTTGAGAGGTTCCAAGATCTCATGAACAAGTGCCCTCACCATGGTTTTGAGCTTTCTGATCTAGTCAAACACTTCTACAATGGACTAACCTTCGAGAACCAACAAGTGGTGGACTTCCAATGCCGTGGCAATATTTTGGAGGAGAACCGCGGAAGCCGTCTGGGCAGTTTTCGAAAGGCTTGCTAAGGGTTCGCAATTCAAGGACCCAAGAGCAATGGTTAGGAGACGTGGACCGGAAGCTCCACCTACTCAAGAAGCCCCGATGTATAGGGGGAATGGGGATCAATTCGAGTGCTTTACCAACGAATTGAAACAAGTCCTCAAGAGCGCCTCAGGAACGGCTATGTCAAACGAGGTTTGCCGAATATGCAAGAACTATGGGCATGGAGCTCATATGTGTAGATCGGAGCATGCATATGATGATGACAACTGGGTTCAAGGAGGCGAAGAGGAAGCCTTTGCTACGGAATTTGGTACCCAAGAAGCTAGCTACGGACAAGATGGTAGGAATCCTCGAGGTGGATTTTGGAGAAGAGGGTTCCGAAACAATCAAGGATATTCACCGGCTAGCCAAACTTATGGCCCTAACCAAGACCGTAGTAGGCTTAACTATGGTAATGACCACTGCGAAAATCCATCTCCAAAAGAGCAACCAAAGTCGAAAACAGCTCTACTGATGGAGAACTTGCAAAAGATGGTTGATCACACCCAAAGTTTTCTCAAACGTTATGAAGAAGATTCTGAGAAGACTAGGGCAAGGCTTGATCAGTTGGAAGAGAGCACTAGGCTTGCCCATAAAAAGATGCAAGAGTTGATTGATCGAGGAGCAAGTAGGGAGCAAGGCAAGCTGCCTAGCAACACTGAGAAGTCGATGTCCACTACCTTGGTGGGTGATCTACCTATTGAAATCACCATCAAGAAGGTTGCCAAGTGCGAGTGTTGCAAGGGGCAAGAACCCCCACTGGCCAAGGAAGAAGAGAAGGACCTTGGTTCTGACGAAAGTGAAGAGGAGCAAGAGGATCCCGAGCCACTCCCTCAAAGTTTCGATGTTAAGGTCGGGGTTGGTGAACTTGAAGATGTCCGTGCCACACTAGACAAGGGATCCTACTCTAATGTGCTCCCAATGAATGTGTTTGAAAAGAGTAGCCTTGGAAAACTGTCTGAGCATAAGGCTATTGTGCAATTGGCGGACGGATCCTTTGTGAGACCCGAAGGCGTGTGAAGAATGTATTGGTCAAGATTGGTGAAGCTTCTGTATACACAAATTTTGTAGTTATGCCGGCGTCTACACCTGGGATGGGGGATGTCGTTCTCTTGGGGCGAACGTTCTTGACCAAACCACGCTCCGTGATAGACATCTACCGAAGGACTTGCACCATTGAGGTGGATGGCAAGCGACATGTGTTGCGAGCCATATCTGATCCACCTGATCACTTCAATGCTTCTCACACTATTAACTACTGTGGTCTTGCTGTCTATGTTCATTCTATTATTCACAGGTTCGTGGCATGAGGAGAAGATCCATAAAGGGGAAGTCTAGTACCCTCAAGAAGAAGAGCTAGGCGCAAGAAGGAGTCGAGTCAAAGACTATAAACAATGGCGCTATCCGGGAGGCAACCCGGAGTTTTTATCGCTTTTTTACCGCTTTATTGCATGCATTCATACTTGAACAATTTGCTTTTCTTATGTGAATTTGTTCGTCTCTGTGTCGTATGTGCTTATGTTTGTATTTGAGTGAACTTTTTCAAGTAGTTTTATGAGTAAAATGGTTTTCGGGGATTAAAAACCACGTTTTTTTTCCAAAAGTTTCGTCTCCCCACCTCAGGAGGTTGGGGGCGAATCGCCCCACCGAGCTCTCTGGACGTGCGGGGCGATTTGCCCCACATGCGGGGCGATTAGCCCCGCACGGGGCGACTCGCCTCACGAGTTCTGCAGCTTAAAAACGCGAGAAACTCCCCTTTCTCCTCATTTTCTTCATCTTCTTCACTTCTTACTCCCCAAAATCCGAAAAAAGCAAAAATATTTCAATCTTTCATAAAATCTTCAATCTTCCACCAATTTTTGTGTTCTATAGCTTCAATCGAAGCCCATTACGTGCTCTTTCTTTTCATCCAAACAACTTTCAATCTAGTGCATTCGTTTTCCAGATCTGAGGTATCTTCACATGAACCCTTATTTTTCAAATTTGGGGGTTTTCTGTTTTGAGCTTCAATTAGGCTTATATGATGTATGGGTGGGTTGTATGTGTGATTTGAAACGTTATTTACTATCAATTTCATTCTCAATTATGCTTGGATTGTTGATTTGGGAATTTTGCTACTAGATGTGTTTATCTTGTTATGCAATGTGTCTTTTCTTCGATTTCATGCATATGATTGTGTTTACTAATGTAATGATGATGGATATGATGGTAGAATGCATAATTGTTGGGTATGAGGATTTATGATGCTAGAATTTTTCGCTAATATGGTATGAATTGAGCCTTATTATTTAGGATATTGGTTATCTAGCACGAGCGTAATGCGATATGAACATGTCGAAATTATTTTGCTGTGTTGCTTATTAGTAGCTAGATTAGACATGAATGATTTGTGTAGTTCGATTGTTGATTTTATCACTCGTGTGTTTCGCTCTTACATTAGCATATGCATGAGTTAGTTTTATGTCGTACGAGGTACTAACTGCTGTTTGTAGGAACTATGTCACAAAGGGAGAGAAGCACTCCCGTTTGGCTACTATGAAGTATTGGAGGGGGATCGATTACAACCATGTCAAGGAGATTGATCTCGTTAGAGGTGCGTTCAAGCCACGGGCTCTTGCAACAACGTCGCGGTTTATCCAAAAGGAGGAGCGAGAATCCACCTGGAGTAAGGACTCCTATGCCTATTCATGAACCACCGAAGGGATAGAAACAATTATTACGTCAGCAATCTATCACAAGGACTGCAAGGTTCGTGTGAATAGGAAGGCACCGGGACGACCTCACCACAACGGATTCAGTCTTGAGTCGACAGTGGTGAGAAAGTTCCGAATCGGTAGCTTGGTTCCAAAACATAATGACATGGACACCCAGCCCCTCTTAGGGGTGTCCCTTGACTGCCTCTAAAGGGAGCACCATATGGACATCGGGGGCATCAACCGTAGAGAATGTGGTCGACATTGAAAAAAATGGAAGAAAACCTCTGAGTATCCGAGCAGCTTACTGTAACCTCCTCGGGGTGAAAACGTTGGAGAGGGAGGCTCTGATACCAATGCTCTTTCCCCTTCAACAGTTCACAACCTATTGGAGGGCTACAGGATGATTCCATAACGGCGGCGGCTAATCTTGAGGATTCTCTTCGACAATGCAACTCTACTGGTGACGATGGTGATGACAGTAGTGACAATGAAGACCATAGGGACAATAAGGATGCCATGAGTACTTATGGAGGAATTGGCTCTATCCATGGAACTACCGCCACCACCACGAACTCCGATGATCACCTATAAGGCCCCTCGAGCAGTCTCAATACCTTACATCCAGCATACTCAGCCGACCGAGGCCAAACCAAGCGGTAACATCTAGTATCACATCTTAATTCCTCAATGTTTACTGCTAGGGACTAGCTTTAAATTCATGAGGGGGGATGGGATTTAAGTGAACTAGTGTTGTTAGTTTGGAGCTTGCCATTGATGGTTTAGAGCTTGACATTGGTAGGATGAGTATAGTACCTTGCATGTTTATCCGTCTGCATTTGCATTTGCACGTTTACTGCTTTCTTAGTTTTTAGTTGCATACACTACATTCATCCTAGGATAGTCTTGCATGTTTTATGTGGAGTTTATTGCCAAATTTTTTGAACTTTTTTATTGGGTAGATTAACTAATTATGCCATTAATCATATGCTTCATCTCTATGAATTTGTATGAGATTTTTCTCGCTTGGCTTGTCGCATTTATGTATTGCACTTAGTTAAGCTTGGTAGTCTCGACATCACTTAGTTGTGTTTTCTCTACTGTGGTTCACGAAGGCCTTTATAATAGGATGATGCATGTTAGGGTCTTATGGTTGTTTTCCCGAGTAATTATGTACCTAAGAGGCAACAAGTCTTCACCTTGCTTTGAGATTGCTAAATGCCTAGGAAGGAGGTAGTGTGAGATTGTGTGATCCTTTGTTTGCAACCTATTCTTCCGAATAGGTTTGGGGAGGGGGTTACGCTTTCGTTAGACTTGTTTTTCATTTTTCAATTTTGTGTTGTGAGTTTATTTTTCCTTTTTCGTAAATTTGTACTCCAACCTATTCTTTCGAATAGGTTTGGGGAGGCCGTTTGTGCGTCATTTTCATTTCTTTTTCGTTGTGCTACTGCTGGCTAAAAAAATCGAAAAGAAAAAAAAGGAGAAAAAGAAAAATTCCAGGAAAAAAGAAAAAGAACTGGAAAAGAGCAAAAAAAAAAAAGACCCCAAAAAAGCAAAGAAGGGCCCAAAAAAGAAAGCCAAAAAGCAGTTTAGCAAAGTGTTGTGTCTCATTTCCAATTCTTGTAATGTTCGTAATCATGTTGTAATTTTCTATCTTTTCTTTTCATTTGAGTGTCATCTGTTCTAGACCACCCTCGTCCTGCCATTCAGGAAGTGGTGAATAGCTTAAGGCTTTGCTTGAGAGATGAGTAGAATAGGGGAGTGTTATCTTTTTTAGGGAACCCTCCTTCGTTTGATGAGAGCCAGTATTGGTTCGACCTCTTTGAGGAAAAGTCTTAACTTGGTGAACAGCAGTAAGTCCTCAGTTTCATAGGCATGGGACAACCATTCGTATTCTAACATGTTTTATTACGTCGTCACTGACTAGGTCCAGGTAGAGAATGTTACGAGAGACTATTTTGTCTTGACATAAGTGCTTATGTGAATGTGTATGAGTCAATCGAGGCATTCTTCAACCTATATTCATGTTATGATTTGTATGGTTTTTGTTTATATGTTTTTTGATAGATTCAATAGATTAGTTAATTTCATTTGGCATGAGACTCCATTTTTTGTGTTGCATTATTTTTTGCATTAGAGTTTAGCTTAGTTGCTTGAGGACAAGCAAAGGTTCGGTTTGGGGAGTTGTTGAACGTGTATTTTACACTTTCATTTGAGTCTTTTCACCTATTTTAGCTATACACTATGTTAATTTAGCTATATTTTAGTGCATTTTATTAGAATAGTGTCACGTTTCCCTTTAGTTGTATTTTACAGGTTTTGGATGAAAAACGAGGTTTTCCGGGCAATTATATTGAAGTAGACAAGGAATTGGTGTTCCGAAGGCCTAATTGGAGTATCCAGAAGATTCCTGGATAGGATTTGAAGTCTAGGGGTCGAATCTGAAGGCCAGAAGGTCACTAGAAGGTAAAATCCGAGTCCGAAAAGGAAAAGATATCCAAAAACGCGTCGAAAACGCGTAAAGGGCCAAAAAAACCTCCCGGGCGAGTCGCCCGAGACGTGGGGCGAATCGCCCCACACCAGGCGAATCGTCCGGTGTGTGGGGCCCTTCGCCCACACCTGCCGAATGCCTATATATAGTTGCTCAGTTTTCTCCGTTTTTCCTGCTTTTCCAGACCTTTTCTCTCACCTTTCTCATTAGTTTTAGGTAGGAATTTTCCAGGAGCCTGTTCTGGGGGTTCTTAGCTTTGGAGATACTTTTTCTTAGCGTTTTGGAGCTTGTAAGATCGCGATTCTTCGGAGATTGACAACCTTCGGTAACATTGTATCTTAGAGTTTTTCTATTTATATTTATATATGTTTCATCATGTTTTTATTCATTCGTGGTATGATTTATGTTGATTGCATGACATCTATGAGTAGCTAAACTTCTCGTTGGTGATAGTATGTGATTTCTTAGCGAAGGGTTAATAATTATGCTAATGGCTATATCGCGCATTGTACCTAGAGTTATTGCTTTATTTCTTTGATCTATCTAAAACCTCTATCTTCGTAGTGTTGAATAATTATGGAACACAATTGGACAATTCATTGATCAAAGATCTCTATGCAAAACCGGGGAATTTATGCATGATTATTAACCTGCTATGCTTTGAATGACCATACTATCACCAATCTTCATTATCTGTTAAGAAAAACCTTTGCTAAGTCGTCTGTTGATTTATATTCTTAAGTTAGATTAGATAAAGCTAGTTATAGTCCTTAGAGATCGACACTCGAGGTTATTCTACTGCTACACTACGGTTTTCATTTTAGTTGTGAATTGCCTTTGGCTAAATACAAATTTATTTGATTAATTGAGTCTGACAAACTAGTTCATCACATTGCAGATATCTTCGACTTCGACGAAGGAGAAGATACACCGGACTATTACGAAGACTTGGTACATGTGCTTGTTTTTGGAGTATTGTAAGTCTTTTAATTGACGTGTTTAATATATACGGTATATACATGATCAATTAACATGTATGTTAAGAAAAATTTTGAAATTCCGTTGCGTACCCTAGGGGTAACTCTGACCGTATTTTCTTACAGTGGTATCGGATTGAGGTTAATTGATTACGTATATACGTATATATGTTGTATGAATTTGTATTTTATGTGGATGCAATTGATTCTATGATTAATTCGATTTTCAAAAGTTTGTTTTTATATAAATTTAGAATTTATAATTTCAAAAAAAATAAATTAAATATATATATCGACCGGCCGCCTGCGGACGCAGGCACGTTAGGGGACGGGGCTTGGTCCCGTCCCCGTATTTTAATATATATATATATATATATATATATATATATATATATATATATATATATATATATATATATATATATATAGATATATATATATATATATATATATATATATATATATATATATATATATATATATATATATATATATATATATATATATATATATATATATATATATATATATATATATTATATATATTTCCCGGGTTGGACCCAAAATCGAATTTTGAAAATTTTGAGGATTGAATTTTATATTTGGAATATAAATATGATTTAATTATAATTATTTGTAACTAGAGGAGTTAAATTTAATTAGTATAAAATTAAGGGGCTTATTTGTGATTTATCAATTTATTTTTTATTGCAAATAAGTCCTTTTACTTTAGAATTTTAAATTTGACATCTCCGAGGTTTCGAAAATTACAATTGAGTCCTTCGGGTTTTCAAAAATTGCTACCTGGTCAATAGAATTTTCGATTTTTCAATCTAGTCCAAATTTTCAATTTTTTCATAGAGATTATAAGTATGGGATTATAATTTTCATAATGAAATTATGAAGTCATTTGGCATCCACATAGGCTACTACTTGTTTGTTTGCTCGATATGCTATTGTTTGACAATGCATGTTTAAATACCATGTATTTTACTTTCCGTTTGACCGCTATGCATGCGAGGGTAGGCGGTGCCCTCTTATTTGTCGGACCGCATATGTTATGTATGGGTAGGCGGCGCCCATTATGTGCTTGACCGCGTTTAGAACTAGAATGTATAGACGACATCCATTACGTGTAGACCGCTCATGCATGATGGGTAGGCGGCGCCCTTATTTATTTGTAGATGACTGATAATAACCCTCAAGCTACAAGCCCCAACCAATATAAGTGCAGAAATATATATATGTATGTATTTCTGAGATGCTTTGCATGGGGTGCTTTAATTCTGAACTTTCATTGCGTTTCCCTGTATTGGCAACCTCGTCTTACAGACTCGCAGTGATCGTCAGATTAGAGTAAGTCTATGGTTATAAGTTACTGCATATTGTATCTAGCGACCTCGATAGGTACAATATGTAGAGCATCGGGTTAAATTAGATTTAACACCCAAGAGTTGCGTGACGCAATTGGATAGTCCTACCGGTCATATTATGCTATGCGACCAGCCCCCGTTGGAGTATAGCATAGTATTGATTTGGATCTTGGCCACTACGGTAACTTGTTGGACATTACCCGTATGTTTGTTTTGGGGGCAAACATATGTGAAAATAGTGGGAGCTAAATAGCTAAAGGACTTTGTTGTTTAGTTATGTTGACTGTATATTTAGAAATAGTATTTCAATAGTTGATTTATTATTTTCGGTCTATACTATTTCTCCTTAGGAAAACCAAAATGGCGAGTATCTCGCTCCGTGCTGTCTTAGAGAAGCAAATTTTGACCGGACCAAACTTCCTAGATTGGATCAGGAATATACGTTTGGTGCTGAGGTACGAAAAGATTTAGTACGTCTTGGACGAAGTCATTCCCGTGTGCCCCGAAAATCAGACTGCCGATCAGGTTGCTACTTGGAATCAAGACAACAAGGCAAAGTCTGATAAGCATCATGAGGATGCTAGATCCGCACAGTGTATTATGCTGGCGGCAATGAGCAATGAGCTTGATGAACGTATTTTTGACGCGTTCATCTTGTCTTTTTTACCTTCTTTTGCTATCTTTTAGCCTTGTTTTCTGGTTAGTTTTGTAGAATAGTGTCACGTTTATTGTTTTCTGCATTTCCAGGCACTTAGGAATGAAATGGTGTTTTTGGAACTAAAAACGAGTTTTTTTGATAGAAAATGGCCCCGTTGAAGTTCCTTGATCTCCACGGCTTGTTCGTGAGTGTTTGAGCATCAGTAAGCATTGAGAAGGATGAGTCAAAGGCACCCGAGGGCCGTACGAGGGCAAAAAGATTGAGTTGGAAGACAAAAATCTGCCCAGGAGCCAAGCTAAGCGCCTGGAATAGTGAAGCGCTCTGCTTCATTTTCCAGTAGTTTTGGCACAGCAGCCAAGCGAAGCGCTTGGAGGGCCCAAGCGCTTCGATTGCCAAGCGCTCCGCTTGGCCTCTCCAAGCGGTCCGCTTGGCAGCGGTTACGTTTTCGGATTTTCCTTCTTAAATCTGATTTTCAGTTACTTTTTCAATTTTTTTGAACATTGGCTTCGTTTTGGCAGAGCTCCTAAGCCCCAAAAACTCAGAGAAACTAATAGATTCATTGTAATTTAGCTTGGGATTCAAGATTTTGATTGGAATTCATCCTTTGTAATCATCTACGGAGAGGTTTTCTTTGATTTCCACCGATTAGTGACAGCTTTGGTGGTAACTTGTATCACTCTCTCGTCTTGTAGTTTGATATGATGTATTCTGATTATATTCATATGAATTGATGTCTATGTTGATGAATATGAGTAGCTAAATCCTTTGTGTTGGTGGTAGAATGTAGAATTATGCATGTTATGGATTATGCTTATGCTTACATTAGGTTGTGAGTCAATCTTGCTGCAAATTACTTCATATGATTCGTAGTTGCCTATAAAATATATTCGAATAGATTATGTGACAAACTCGTTGGTCAATGAAAGCTATAGGATTGTATGTTAGTGATTTGCAGCATGCTAGATAAATGGTGTTAGTGACAAGCACCTCTAAATTATTGATAGTGACCTTTCATGATGTGTGTTTTGAAAGTTATCTAGACAAGTTGCTTAGCAGACTTAGTTGAAGGTTTTACACACTGAACTTGTGAGCATATTAGTAATCCATGCATGTGTATTCGATTTCTACCACCGACCGTTTTCAAAACTTGTTTACAAAAACTCTTGATTTCTCACTTCCTTTGTTCAAACATCTTTCTCAAAAATCATCATCTAGTTGACTGAAATTAGCTAGCAAAAACCTTGATCAAAGCCACGTTAGGTCCCGAGAGAACGACACTCGGGGACAACTTGCCATTGCACTCTGTTTGTGTAGTGAAAGGTGTTCTTTGGCTTTTAAACAAATTTAATTGGTGAAAAACGACATCATCAATTTGGCGCCGTTGCCGGGGACTTAACTCCTTTGGTTGGTGTTTTTGTTTTGGTTTTTTCAGCCAACATCTCTTCTTTGCCTTATTTCTGTCTTTTGTTTCTTTTTGACTTGGAAACTCACTACTCTTCATTTTAGGTGAGTGCATGCCTAGAACCCGAACGGGTAGACCTATTATTGAACCTTTTGTAGACGAGATCGATCGTTTGTTTCAAAGGAGAAGGAGGAATTTGAATCTAGAGTTTGAAGGAGTAGCATCTAGAGCTTCCACTTCTGGTATTCGGGAAGAGTCTTTTTCTTATCTTTTGGAGCCAATTCTTGAATCTGTTTTCTTGGAAGGTGAAATGGCGGAACAGCCTATATGTACACTTACTAAGCCTACGGTTGGGGCTAGAGGACCAACAATTGTCCTCAATGATGCAACAAGGAACTTGGAGATCAAGAATCACATGTTCCAACAACTTCCCAAATTCTATGGGATGGCTAATGAGGACGTGATTGGGTTCTTGAATGAGCTCGAGAATTTTGTTCTCCATCTTGGGCGACCAGGAGCTGGTGTTACGGATGATGATCTCCGTATGAAGGTCTGTTCTATGGGGCTAGGTGATCGTGCAAAGGCTTGGCTTAATACTTTGGAGGCCGGGTCTTTGACAACATGGGATCTTTGTTTTGATAAGTTCATGGAGCGTTACTACCCCGCTTCCAAGACGATGGCTATGAAGAGCCAAATTAGCTCCTTCGAGCAGAGGTATGATGAGGCTTTCCACGAGGCCTATGATCGATTCATGGGGTTGCATCATCGATGCCCACATCACGGGTATGATAAAGGTCAGCTTCTCCAATTATTTTACAATGGTTTACATCCGGAGATTCAATCTCAAGTGGATAGTATTTGTGGAGGTAGTATGGGGGAGTTGCTTCCTTCTCAAGCTCAAGTGAAGCTGGACATGATGTACCAGAATTCCCAAAACCGGAATGTGAGGGCTCGTGTGCTCCAAAAGGAGCAAAGAGGTGAGGCCAAGGTAGTGGTAGAACAAGATGCCTTCGATGGGTTCGCCCATGTAGTGAAGCAAGCTTTGAGGCAAAGCGTTCGTTCTCCTTCTACGGAAGTTTGTGGTGTGTGCAAGAACTATGGGCACCCGGCCTATTTATGGCGTTCTAAATTTGCTAGAGAGCAATATATCACGAACGATGTCCGTCAAGAAGTGTATGCTGCTAAGGGAGAGCAAGTAGTTGGAGATGTGAACTACGGGCAAGGATATGGCAATATGAGGCCACAAAACCGTGGGCCCCGAGGTGGGTACCAGAATCAAGGCAACCGTGGTTATCTTCATAACCCGGATCAATATGCCTATGGGCCTAATCAAGATAGAAGTCGTCTCAGCTATGGGAACAATTGGTGTGAAGGAGCACCGCCTTCTAATCCTACACCTCCACCTCAGGTTGCTATTTCGGGACCACAAGGTGGAGGGGTGCTTCCTTCACCTCTTGTCTCTTCTCTCAACGATCTTGTGTTGAAGACGAATAAGTTTGTGCAGCATTACTATCGTAATGAAGCTACTAACAATCAGCGGTTTGAGAAGCTTGAGGCTAGTAGTAGCAACCTCCATAAGAAGTTGCAAGAGTTGATAGATCGGAGGGCTAGTAGAGAGCAAGGGAAGTTTCCCGGGAACACGGAGAAGGCTATGGCCATAACCGTGGTGACTGATTTGCCCGTGGAGATCACGGTTGTGAGAGACAATGCACGAGTTGAGGTGCCAAGTTGCAAGATAACTGAAACTTGCTAGGTGAGTGAGGAGGTCGAGACTCCTAAGGTGGTTATGGAAGAGGAAGTTGTCGCACAATCTGATGCGATAGTTGAAGAGGTGGAAGAAAACTCATCGTCTGAGGATGATATGGTGGATATGGTGGAAGTGCCCATCCAAGAGAGCTTCGATGTTGAAATCGGCTTGGGGAAGAAGGACGGAATAGTGGCAACTCTAGACACGGGAGCGGGTGTGAATGTTATACCCTTGAACGTGTATGAAGAGTCGGGTTTGTCTGGCTTGAGACCTATGAAATGCATGGTGCAATTAGCGGATGGGTCCATGAAAAAGCCGTTGGGTGTGATTGAGAACTTGGCGGTGAGGGTTGCCGGTGTAGAGGTGAAGACTAATTTCATCGTTATGCCTACATCTTCTGCTAAGCTCAAAGATGTGGTTCTCTTGGGTAGAGCCTTCATCAACAAAGTGCATATGGTCATAGACATGTGTCGCCGAACATGTCACTTTGAGGTAAATGGCGAGCAACACACGTTGCGAGCCATTGTTAATTCATGTGCTTATGTTGATACTAACGAACTTGTAGGGTTTTTTGGTCCACTTTATGTTCGTCAAGATGTGCAGGGAATTGATGCTTTGAGAAGCAATTGGAGGGGGAAGTCTAGTACCCGAGGCGAAATCAATCCCGCATGAGTTGTGAAGAGTCGAGCCAACGACTTTTAAACGAAGGCGCTTCTCAGGAGGCAACCCGAGGTTGTAGGTACTTGCATATAGATTAGGAGCACGTTTAAATTTTGTTTCGTTGATTAGACAAGGTTTTTGGGGTGAAAATTTAGCAAAAGTCGAAAAAAATGGATTTGGGAGCTCCAGGTCCCAAGCGAACCGCTTGGCAAGCCCAAGCGGTCCGCTTGGATTTCCAGTAAGAGCGCTTGGCAGGTCCCAAGCGGACCGCTTGTCAAGCGCTTCGCTTGGGACGGCCCAAGCGCTTCGCTTGACTTTCCTTAAGAAAGCCAAGCGGAGCACTTGTGCATCAAAGCTCCCACTTCGTTTTTTTTTTCCTCCATTGCCGATTTAACACCCCAAAAATCTCAATCTCTCTCAATTCTCCACCAATTCTTGCAATCTTGTGCACTTTACAAAGCCCATCACCCCCTCTATCATCTAAATCGATCAGATTTCACGTTTGAAGCATCCATAACAAGGAATCAAAGGTACCTCTCATGAACCCTAACTTTCTTGAATTTGGGATTTTATCTTAATTAGCTTCAATTGTGTTATGCATTGGTGAATTAGAGTTTGATGATGATTGTTGAGCATGTTTCTTACTAGATGTGATGTCTAAATTCGAATTTTGCTCCTCTTGATTTATGATGAATTCTATTGCTCGAATTTTTGCTATATAATTGTTTGATGATTGTTAGCTTTGAATTTGAGTTATGTTATGATTATGGTGATGTTGTGATTGCATGACAATGTGTTGGATTGGTTGGGTAATTCAATTGGACAGTTTGTTTGCTTGGTTTAGATTCGGGTGGATTTATCGTAACGAAGTGTTAAAGCTTCTCGATTTGTTCATATGAACTTTAGCAAGCCCTCAAACTCACCATGAGATTACTTGAGTGAGTATTGGAGTCTAGGAGTCGACTTGTTGCGTTATGACTTGTTGTAAAGACGATGAACGTTTACTTGTTTAGTGTACACGTAGTGTGTTAGTCGTAGTATAAAAGTCTAATTCTCCTTGTCTCTTGAAGTTATCTAATAAGATTATTCTAGGTACAATGGCATCGAGAAGAACCAAGAGATCAAGGGGAGAAGGGACCTCGAGTGCCCAACAAACGACCACACCCGGCGAGTATCGCCAATCGGGGAGGGCAAGGCAATTCGAAGCGAGTTTCCATGCCCACAAGCACACGTACATTTCTGAGAGGAGCATTCGCTTCACGGATGGTGAGAGCGAGTTGGATGGTGTCAGAGAGCTCAACAAGCTCATTACTGAGCGAGGGTGGAAGTACTATGGCGAGGTCATGCCAAATTGGGACCAAGCAGTAGTGGAGGACTTCTACATTGCCTTCACGGACTACAATGAACGGACCGGTGAGGTTCCCGTCCGCGGTGTTGGGGTCAAGTTTACTCCTTTGAGCATCACTAGCTTCATTATGCGATTGGATAGGCCACTGGCGCGGGATCCAAACCACCAACCTACATCCAATGAGAGATTTGATCCCGCGGAGCTCTATGTCTACAACCGGGAGTCTGATCATTACCCCATGGAGATACTGAGTGGCATTACCGTGGAAGATTTTGAAATGCCTGATGAACCACCCCGGATTTTGCGCCACAACGATCTCTCCTTCGAGGCAAGGATGATGTTGAAGTTCGTTCAAGCCAATCTGATTCCTAGCACACATGATTCCGAGGTTCAGTCCTATTACGGAGTCTTAGTCCATGCTCTCTTGCATGATTTGCCTCTCACTCCTGGCATCGTCATCTTCGAGGAATTCAAGCGCCGCCGTAATACAAACCGGAAGCTTGCCTTTGGTAACTTGATCACGGGCATGTGCAAGGAGGCTGGAGTTCCCGACCTCGTACTGGATAAGAAGCCAATGAAATCCATCAACATTGATACGTACAATGAGATGTTCGGGACTTGGTGCATTCAGCAAGGAGAACCCATGCAACCAAGAGTTACGCGCCATGTGACACCTCCTCCACCTCCACCTACGGCCGGACAAGGAAGCTTCGACTTCTCGGAGTTCAACCAGATCTTGGTCGATCAGTTTGGGAACTTCCAAACCACCATGTTGGAGGCTCAGTCGACCCAGCTTACCGAGCAATTCCGGGGATTTGAGGAGCGCGAAGACAAGAGGTGGGAGGACTTCCGTGTGATGGAGGGGCAGCGTTGGGATGATTTCCAAGGGCGTGTAGATCAGCGTTGGGAAGCCGCTGGAGTAGAGGACACTAGGCGTTGGAGAGCCCACCAGGAGGAGATGATGAACCGCCATGATGCCCTAGCTCGCCGAATTCCGGGGTATCCTTTCTATGATCAGACCGGTGGTAGTGGGAGTACCTTTCCTAACACCCCTTACGACCCCTTCTCCTAGAGACACCAGCCGACAGAGGCCACATTTATCGGTAGTATTTTTATATTATCGTTATTTTGGCTTGTTTACTATTGTTGGTTGAAACTCTTTTCATTTCGATTTGGTTGTATGATGTTGTGATTTAAGACACTTGTATTTTTCTTTGTTTAGTAGTTGTGGCCTGTGAGCCTTTTGTCGTGATTCGTTTAGTCTAGTGTTTGTCTTGGTGCCTTAGGTTATTAAAATAGGAAAAAACACCGAAAATCTGGAAACAGAGCCAAGCGAAGCGCTTGGAAGGGCCAAGCGGTCCGCTTGAATCTTCAGTAAATCAAAAAGTTTACTGGAATTTCAAGTGGAGCGCCTGGAGCCTCCCAAGCGCTCCTCTTGACAAGCGGACCGCTTGGCGGGAGCCAAGCGGTCCGCCTGGACCCTGTACCCAGATTTTCCTCGTTTTTTCCATTCTTCTCACCTTTGCGCACCCGTTTTCACTTGTTTCTTGAGTCTTTTCAGGTACTACTCTTCTATAGGAGTTGGACACGAACCTTATTCAGGGAAGTGTACTCTCAATCCAATTTTTTCTTTCGAAATCAACTTTTCTTTGCTCGAGGACGAGCAAAAGTTTAGGTTTGGGGAGGGGTTATTGGATTTTCAGTACTATGTGCTCTTTTAGTTCGTGTGTACCTGTTGTTAGCTCAATTCTCGTGATTTGTTGTTTTTTTTAATTTTTGCATGCATATCATCCTTAGGTTAGTTGTTGCACGTTGTGTGTGGAGTCTATGGCCAAGTTTTTTCGAACTTTTTTTTCTATTGAGTAGACTAAGTGTTTATGACCATTGATCATGTGTTGCATCACTTTGCAAGTAGTTTAAGGCTTGTCTCGCTTGGTTTGTCACATTCGCATGTGCACTAGTTAAGCTTAGTAGTCTCGACATCACCTCGAGTGGCGTTTCTTCTACTGCGGTTCATGATGGCCTTATAAAATGATGCATGTTAGAGTCTATGGTTGTAACCCGTGTAATTATGTACGTAAGAGGCGACAAGTTCTTCACCTCGATTAGAGATTGCCAAATGCCTAGGAAGGAGGTAGTGTGAGGTGTGCGATTCCTTGTATTGAACCTATTCTATCGAATAGGTTTGGGGAGGGGGTTGTCTTATTGATCTTGTCTTCCGTCCTTGAGTCGTTGTAAAGTTTTCTTTTTCTTTTTTATTTTGATTTTTGTTTTTTGTCCCAACCTATTCTTTCGAATAGGTTTGGGGAGGTGTTTTGGACATTTAGTACTACTGCTTGCCCCTATATATAAATTAAAAAAAAAAAAAAGAGAGAAAGAGAAAAAGAAAAGAAAAAGAAATTAAAAAAAAAAAAAAAAAAAAAAGAATAAGACCCAAAAAGCAAAAGAAGGGTCGTTGCAAGCCAAAAAGCAGTCTCGTAGTGTCAAGTGTCATATAAATATTTTGTCCTTGTGAAGTATCGAGTTGTAAATTCTATCTTTTGTTTTCGTGTCGCCTTTGTCCAAGGCCTGTTCTTGACCACCCTCGTCTTGCTATTCAAGAAGTGGTTGATTGAGATTCGTTCTTTGAGAGTCTGGGTAGAATAGGGGAGTGTCTTCTTTTTCTAGGGAACCCTCCTTCGTTTGATGAGAGCCAGTATTGGTTCGCCCTGTTTTGAGGAAAAGTCTCGCTTGGTGAACAGTAGTAAGCCCTCGGTTTCATAGGCACGGGCCAATTGTAATATGATAATGTGAATCATTGTGTCGTCACTGACCAGGTCCAGGTAGAAGATGTTACGAGAGACTCCTTTGCTTAACCAAGTGCACATGAGAATGTGTATATTCGCAATCGAGGCATTCTTCAACCTACTTGCATGTCATGCTCATTTGGTTTTGTTCATAAGCATTTGGTAGATTCAATAGATTAGTTCACTTTACTTGGCATGAGACTCCTTTTGTTTTGCATTTAGGATAGTTTGTTGCTTGAGGACAAGCAAAGGTTTGGTTTGGGGAGTTTGATGAACGTATTTTTGACGCGTTCATCTTGTCTTTTATACCTTCTTTTGCTATCTTTTAGCCTTGTTTTTTGGTTAGTTTTGTAGAATAGTGTCACCTTTATTGTTTTCTGCATTTCCAGGCACTTAGGAACGAAATGGCGTTTTTGGAGCTAAAAACGAGCTTTTTTGATAGAAAATGGCCCCGTTGAAGTTCCTTGATCTCCACGGCTTGTTCGTGAGTGTCTGAGCATCAGTAAGCATTGAGAAGGATGAGTCCAAGGCACCCGAGGGCCGTACGAGGGCAAAAAGATTGAGTTGGAAGACAAAAATCTGCCCAGGAGCCAAGCTAAGCGCCTGGAATAGTGAAGCGCTCCGCTTCATTTTCCAGTAGTTTTGGCACAGCAGCCAAGAGAAGCACTTGGAGGGCCCAAGCGCTTCGCTTGCCAAGCGCTCCGCTTGGCCTCTCCAAGCGGTCCGCTTGGCAGCGGTTACGTTTTCGGATTTTCCTTCTTAAATCTGATTTTCATTTACTTTTTACATACTTTTGAACATTGGCTTCATTTTGGCAGAGCTCGTAAGCCCCAAAAACTTAGATAAACTCATAGATTCATTGTAATTTAGCTTGGGATTCAAGATTTTGATTGGAATTCATCCTTTGTAATCATCTACGGAGAGGTTTTCTTTGATTTCCACCGATTAGTGACAGCTTTGGTGGTAACTTGTATCACTCTCTTGTCTTGTAGTTTGATATTATGTATTCTGATTATTATTCATATGAATTGATGTCTATGTTGATGAATATGAGTAGCTAAATCCTTTGTATTGGTGGTAGAATGTAGAATTATGCATGTTATGGATTATGCTTATGCTTACATGAGGTTGTGAGTCAATCTTGCTGCAAATTACTTCATATGATTCGTAGTTGCCTATAAAATATATTCGAATAGAGTATGTGACAAACTCGTTGGTCAATGAAAGCTATAGGATTGTATGTTAGTGATTTGCAGCATGCTAGATAAATGGTGTTAGTGACAAGCACCTCTAAATTATTGATAGTGACCTTTCATGATGTGTGTCCTGAAAGTTACCTAGACAAGTTGCTTAGCAGACTTAGTTGAAGGTTTTACGCACTGAACTTGTGAGCATATTAGTAATCCATGCATGTTTATTCGATTTCTACCACCGACCGTTTTCCAAACTTGTTTACAAAAACTCTTGATTTCTCACTTCCTTTGTTCAAACATCTTTCTCAAAAATCATCATCTAGTTGACTAAAATTAGCTAGGAAAAACCTTGATCGAAGCCACGTTAGGTCCCGAGAGACGGACACTCGGGGACAACTTGCCATTGCACTCTGTTTGTGTAGTGAAAGGTGTTCTTTGGCTTTTAAACAAATTTAATTGGTGAAAAACTACATCATCAGAGCTGCAGAGGCAACATGAAAGCATGTTGCCGTATGAGATGCTGAAGCATCTTGAGTCGCTCTTTAAGACGACAGCTAGAAGTGTTGAATTTGATTTGATCAAAAAGATACACAGATGCAAGCTCAATGAAGGAGGGAACATGTCTGAACATGTTCTCAAGATGATTGGTCTCTTTGAGAAGCTTGCCGATGCCGGTGTCAAGCTGGAGAATAAGATCATGGTGATCTTTGTCCTTCAATCATTGCCGAGTTCGTATTCGAAGTTCATCAATAACTACACAATGAATGCGAAAGACGTAACACTGCCTGAACTCCATAATCTGCTGAAGACATATGATCAAACTCTTCCTAAGAAGGAAAATTCGATCATGTATGTTGGGCAACCGTCTAACCCAAACCTGAGAAACAAAGGTGCTAAGGGTAAGGGAAAGTCGGGAGCCAAGGCTAACACTTCGAGTGATAAGCCTAAGCGTCTGAACCAGAAAAGAAAGTTCAAGAGAAGCAAAACGGTACGCACAGATGAATGTCTTTTCTGTAAACAGAAAGGACATTGGAAGAAAGATTGCCCTAAGTTGAGGGCAGATCAAGCTAAGAAGCCACCGGCTTCTAGCTCAGGTATGTTTGTTATTGAAATGAACATGACTACTTTTGACTCCAATGGTTGGGTTATTAGATACAGCCTGTGGCTCACACATTTGTAATAATGTGCAGGGGCTAATTGATCACAGGCTAGTCAAGCAAGGTGAAATCGACTTGCATGTTGGGAACAGCAATCCAGTTGAAGCCAAACGCGTTGGACGCTGCAAGATAGATTTACCTTCGGGACAATATTTAGAACTTGATAACGTTTATTTTGTTCCATCCATTGTCAGAAATATTATTTCCATTCCATTGTTGGATAATTTGGGTTCTTCCTTTTGATTTGCTAATAATACTTGTTATTTTTCATTAAATGAGCTGTATTATGGAAAAGCTCGCTTAGTGAATGGTTTATATATTTTGTAAAGTAGTCTGCATTTACTTCAAATACATAACAAACAACCGTCTTCAAGTAGGAAGAATAATCCATCTTATCTATGGCATTGTCGGCTAGGCCATATCAATGAAACACGGATTCAAAGACTAAGGAAGTTGGACTACTTAGAACCATTTGATTTTGAATCATATGGTACATGCGAATCATGTGTTAAGGGTAAGATGACGAACAAACCTTTTGTTGAACAAGGTGTTCGTGCCACTCGCTGCTTAGAGATCATACAGACCGATGTATGTGGACCTTTTAAAGTCCATGCGCGTGGGGGCTATCCTTACTTCGTTACCTTTATTGGCGATTTCTCAAGGTATGGATATATTTATCTTATGAAGAATAAATCCGAGACCCTTGGGAAATTCAAGGAGTTTAGGAATGAGGTCGAGAATGAATTGAACCAAGGATAGTCACTCTTCGATCAGATCGAGGAGGTGAATACCTTAGTGAAGAATTTATCGACTACTTGAAGGAGAATGGAATTCCATCGCAATGGACCCCTCCTGGAACACCACAATTTAATGGTGTGTCTGAGAGAAGGAATCGAACCCTGTTAGACATGGTAAGATCAATGATTGGATTCTCGACTCTTCCAAAATATCTATGGGGATATGCACTGCAAACTGCAATCTACATTCTGAACCGTGTACCATCTAAATCAGTGGAGAAAACTCCTTATGAGTTATGGAAAGGAAAGAAGCCCTCACTGGGCTATCTTAGACCTTGGGGCTGTCCTGCGATAGTCAAATTGATGCTCACTGATAAGGTAGATGTCAAGGGTGTCAAAGTATATTTCATAGGCTATCCTCGTCAGACGAGAGGCTATGAATTCTATCATGCTGAAGATCACAAGGTGATAGTATCTAGAAACGTCATGTTTTTAGAAGCAGAATACCTGGAAGAAGAGAGGTTAGATGACATGATAGAACTTGAAGAAATTCAAGACTTTGACACGCGCGAACATGAGTTCTCTACATCTTCTGATTTGGACTCAAGTTCAGTGGGAGCTTTCGAAGTAGACAAGGGTAATGATATGACACTTGCTAGGCATGTCATAGTCAGTCGGAGTCCTGTGATTAGATCAACAGTTGAAACCACACCAATAGAACCCGTTGTCAATCAACTTGTGCAACAAGTTGCACAAGAGCAGCCTCCCGCTAGGGAACACGGTCGCGGGGCACGACCAGCTGCATCAGTGCCCACTGACAATGTTCGTGTTACACGAAGCCAGAAAAGAAAAGCACCAGAACCAGTCGAGCTCCGTAGGTCGAAGAGGATCCTAAAAGGACCTCAGAAGCAAAGCTTTATGATAGAAGACATCAGTGAACTTGATGTCGGCTTATCAGATTGGGAAGATCCGGAGACCTACAAAGAGCCAATAATTGATATTGACTCATACAAATGGTAAGAGGCCATGGAATTGGAAATGAAGTCCATGTACCTGAACCAAGTTTGGAACTTGGTAGACTTGCCCCAAGGGGTTAGACCTATTGGGTGCAAATGGGTCTTTAAACGAAAGACAGATGCCGATGGCAAGTTACAAACGCACAAGGCTAGACTTGTGGCGAAAGGCTACACACAAAGGTATGACATCGATTACGATGAAACCTTTTCACCGGTAGCAAAATTGAAGTCCATTCGAATTCTACTTGCGATAGCTGCCTACTATGATTATGAGATCTGGCAGATGGATGTAAAGACTGTCTTCCTCAATGGCAACCTTGAGGAAGAGGTCTATATGGTACGGCCGGAAGGTTTTATTAGTAAAACCAGGCCAACTGTTGTATGCAAATTACAAAGATCCATCTATGGGCTAAAGCAAGCGTCTAGGAGCTGGAATATCCGCTTTGATGAAGCTGATAAATCGTTTGACTTCGTCAGAAGCAGGGAAGATCCCTGTGTCTACACTAGGCACAGCGACAAGGGAGTCGTTTTCATGATCATCTATGTTGATGACATTTTGATCATGGGAAACAATGTCTCTATGCTAGAAGAGACTAAAGTTTGGTTATCAAGTACCTTCTCAATGAAGGACTTGGGTGAAGCGAACTACATCCTAGGGATCAAGATCTATAGAGATAGATCCAAGAGGATGTTAGGATTGACACAGTCCACCTACATCGACAAAATACTGAAGCGTTATAAGATGGACGACTCAAAGAGAGGCTTTCTCCCATCTAGGCATGGGATTGTCTTATCAGTTAAGGATAGTCCTAAAACTGTTGAAGAAAGAAATTCAATGAGTCGTGTTCCCTATGCTTCGGCTGTAGGGTCTATAATGTATGCAATGAATTGCACAAGGCCCGATGTGGCATATGCGCTTAGTGTCACTTGTCGACACCAACAGAATCCAGGAGTACCTCACTGGACTGCTGTAAAGAACATTCTTAAGTACCTTCGACGGACTAAAGAGATGTTCTTGGTGTTTGGTGGAGAACCAGAATTAAAGATGTCTGGTTATGTCGACGCTGGATTTGAATCAGATCCTGATGACTTTAAGTCACAGACAGGATACGTATTCAAATTGAACGGAGGAGCTATCTGTTGGAAGAGTTCAAAGCAAGCCACGATTGATGAATCATCAACAGAAGCTGAGTACATTGCTGCATCAGAAGCATAGAAAGAAGCTGTCTGGATTTCAGAGTTCTTGAAGGAATTGATGGTTGTTCCTGCTCCTAGTCCAATAACGATTTATTGTGACAATACGGGCGCCGTCGCTCAAGCCAAGGAGCCTAGATCTACGAACAAGAACAAACATGTACTTAGAAAGTATCACGTTATACGTGAGATTATTGATAGATGAGAAGTTAGTATAGAACGTGTCTCTACCACGGACAACGTGGCAGATCCTTTCACCAAGGTCTTATCAGTGGATGTCCAGTTAAGACATTATGCTAATCTGGGTATTAAGCATAAATGTGACTGGCTCTAGTCCAAGTGGGAGATTGATAGTGTATATGTCCTAGAGACAGTCTTTATTAAGGGCATGCAGCCCTTATAAAGGGCATATAAATACTATTACACAGGTCAACGTAATATAATATATTTTTGTTGTTTGACTATTGAGTATCGCTTTCATATTTATATTACACCAGGCAAGCAACATGTCATATCTCTATTCCTGTCTGTATTGATATTAAACATGTCCCCTCGGATAGATGACCGATCACACAGATAGTGGGAGCTATGTAAGTTATCATCTATCCCAAACTCCCCCTAGTCGAGGTTCATCTCGGATGTAGGGGTCTGAATGAACCAGCTGAGACTAGTATGCGTGGAGGTTATACTTGTTGGAGAAAGTGTGAGCCGATCCCACGGCCACGGGACGGATTGTTGAACAATCAAGAAACGTTCCCATAACTGCGCATAGTTGTTCGAAGGATGCTTACTGAACAATGGAAGTACCCACCGGACACTCCCATCGATGTATACTCTACACCGAAGTGTCTATGGGAACCGGTAAGTTGTCGAAGTGATGCCAGTCGTCCTTTGGACTTACAGGACTTTGTCATCACATTTGTTGCCCCATATACTTGGTGGACCCGTCGATGTCAGCTCTGAATAAGCAGTTGACCCAAGACACGATCCAGGATTATGGCTACATACAAATGGGGATGATAAGTGTTTCTGTGAAGGATTCATCTCTCATGTGTGTAGCACAGGAGAGCACTTCTCATAGTCGTTCATAGTTGTGATTGGTAAAACCGCTGGCCAGCGTATCAATATTATTATGATAGTCATAATAGATATTGAATTCACCATGCAACTCACTGAAGACGCCCGTGGATGTATTATTGGGATAGACACTTCATCGATCCTAGATGCATTCGAGTCAGTCAGATGAAGGGACGTTACCATCGCCGCGTTGAGCGCAACAGACTTCGCAACGAAAGGGTTTGCTTTGGGAAACCTCTCAAACGTCTTCATGTATTAATATTGCAAATGGAACCGTCTAGTAATTCCATTTTGCCTTGTCTAGGACTTGCTTAATACAATGAGGCCCTATGGGTCACACTATGTGGTGATTCAACTTATCCGAATATCCTTGAAGATGGAATCGCAATTGATTTGGAATTAATTGTGATTGATGGATTATAATTGATTTGGAATTAATTATAATATTTTGTGGCTCAATTAATGATTTGGAATTATTAATTGAATTGGCTGACTAATTGTATTTTATGTAAATACAATTAGAGATTATATTTTAGAAATATAATAGAGGTTTGATTTGAAAGGATATGTTAATTTAGAATTTATATATGCACATGGGCAAAATCTACTTGGAGTTTGAATTGCCTTAGAACTATAAGTGGGTCCCAAAATCGGGACCCACCTATCACCCTTGGGAGACGCGCGCGTGCGCGCGAGATGGAGTAGGGGAAGGAGTTCGACTCCTTCCTCTATTAGAAGTCCAAGGGATAAGTTAAATTTTCCAGATTGAGTTCTAACTTGATTGGGAATGAATCTAGACTTGAATTGGTTTCCTAGTGCGATAAGAATTAGATTCTTATTCCTTTATGAAGTCTAATTGATTATTCATTAGGCTTCTATTGACTACTATATATAGTAGACTATTAGAGAGTTTTTGAGACACAGTTCAATACACAGACATATAGTTAGTCTACCAGTTTTCTTAGAGAAAATAAAAGCTCTCCCCTACCTCTCCCTAGCCCCGCGCGCGCGCCACCCTTCACCGGAGGAAAACCGCCGCCCCATCTTCTTGGACACACAAAAAATATCCTAGCATTCTTTCCGATAAGTTATTCATCCGTGGATACCAAGGTTGAGGTTCAAGGAGCTGGAAACTAACTTTTATTGTCTTGCAGATAATCAAAGCATTGCAGATATCTTCGACTTCGACGAAGGAGAAGATACACCGGACTATTACGAAGACTTGCTACATGTGCTTGTTTTTGGAGTATTGTAAGTCTTCTAATTGACGTGTTTAATATATACGGTATATACATGATCAATTAACCTGTATGTTAAGAAAATTTTTGAAATTCCGTTGCGTACCCTAGGGGTAACTCTGACCGTATTTTCTTACAGTGGTATCGGAGTGAGGTTAATTGATTACGTATATACGTATATATGTTGTATGATTTTGTAGTTTATGTGGATGCAATTGATTCTATGGTTAATTCGATTTTCAAAAGTTTGTTTTTATATAAATTTAGAATTTATAATTTTCAAAAAAAACTAAAAATAAAAATATATATATCGACCGGCCGCCTGCGGACGCAGGCGCCCGGCGCCTGCGGGCGCAGGCACGTTAGGGGACGGGGCTTGGTCCCGTCCCCGTATTTTAATATATATATATTTTTCCCGGGTTTGACCCAAAATCGAATTTTGAGGATTGAATTTTATATTTGGAATATAAATATGTTTTAATTATAATTATTTGTAACTAAAGGATTTAAATTTAATTAGTATAAAGTTAAGGGGCTTATTTGTGATTTATCAATTTATTGTTTATTGCAAATAAGTCCTTTTACTTTAGAATTTTAAATTTGACATCTCCAAGGTTTCGAAAATTACAATTGAGTCCTTCGGGTTTTCGAAAATTGCTACCTGGTCAATAGAATTTTTGATTTTTCAATCTAGTCCAAATTTTCAATTTTTTCATAGAGATTATAAGTATGGGATTATAATTTTCATAATGAAATTATGAAGTCATTTGGCATCCACATAGGCTATTACTTGTTTGTTTGCTCGATATGCTATTGTTTGACAATGCTTGTTTAAATACCATGTATTTTACTTTCCGTTCGACCGCTATGCATGCGAGGGTAGGCGGCGCCCTCTTATTTGTCGGACCGCATATGTTATGTATGGGTAAGCGGCGCCCATTATGTGCTTGACCGTGTTTAGAACTAGAATGGATAGGCGGCATCCATTACGTGTAGACCGCTCATGCATGATGGGTAGGCGGCGCCCTTATTTGTTTTTAGATGACTGATAACAACCCTCAAGCTACAAGCCTCAGCCAATATAAGTGCAGAAATATATATATATGTATGTATTTCTGAGATACTTTCCATGGGGTGCTTTAATTCTGAACTTTCATTGCGTTTCCCTGTATTGGCGACCTCGTCTTACAGACTCGCAGTGATCGTCAAATTAGAGTAAGCCTATGGTTATAACTTACTGCATATTGTATCTAGCGACCTCGAAAGGTACAATATGTAGAGCATCGGGTTAAATTAGATTTAACACCCAAGAGTTGCGTGACGCAATTGGATAGTCCTACCGGTCATATTATGCTATGCGACCAGTCCCTGTTGGAGTATAGCATAGTATGGATTTGGATCTTGGCCACTACGGTAACTTGTTGCACATTACCCGTATGTTTGTTTTGGGGGAAAACATATGTGAAAATAGTGGGAGCTAAACATCTAAAGGACCTTGTTGTTTAGATATGTTGACTGTGTATTTAGAAATAGTATTTCAATAGTTGATTTATTATTTTCGGTCTATACTATTTCTCCTTAGGAAAACCAAAATGGCGAGTATCTCGCTCCGTGCTGTCTTAGAGAAGCAAATTTTGACCAGACCAAACTTCCTAGATTGGATCAGAATATACGTTTGGTGCTGAGGTACGAAAAGATTCAGTACGTCTTGGACGAAGTCATTCCCGTGTGCCCCGAAAATCAGACTGCCGATCAGGTTGCTGCTTGGAATCAAGCCAACAAGGCAAAGTCTGATAAGCATCATGAGGATGCTAGATCCGCGCAGTGTATTATGCTGGCGGCAATGAGCAATGAGCTGCAGAGGCAACATGAAAGCATGTTGCCGTATGAGATGCTGAAGCATCTTGAGTCGCTCTTTAAGACGACAGCTAGAAGTGTTGAATTTGATTTGATCAAAGAGATACACAGATGCAACCTCAATGAAGGAGGGAACATGTCTGAACATGTTCTCAAGATGATTGGTCTCTTTGAGGAGCTTGCCGATGTCGGTGTGAAGCTGGAGAATAAGATCATGGTGATCTTTGTCCTTCAATCATTGCCGAGTTCGTATTCGCAGTTCATCATTAACTACACGATGAATGCGAAGGACATAACACTGCCCGAACTCCATAATCTGCTGAAGACATATGATCAAACTCTTCCTAAGAAGGAAAAGTCAATCATGTATGTTGGGCAACCGTCTAACCCAAACCCGAGAAACAAAGGTGCTAAGGGTAAGGGAAAGTCGCGAGCCAAGGCTTACACTTCGAGTGATAAGCCTAAGCGCCTGAACCAGAAAAGGAAGTTCAAGAGAAGCGGAACGGTATGCACAGATGAATGTCTTTTCTGTAAACAGAAAGGACATTGGAAGAAAGATTGCCCTAAGCTGAGGGCAGATCAAGCTAAGAAGCCACCGGCTTCTAGCTCAGGTATGTTTGTTATTGAAATGAACATGACTACTTTTGACTCCAATGGTTGGGTATTAGATACAGCATGTGGCTCACACATTTGTAATAATGTGCAGGGGCTAATTGATCACAGGCTAGTCAAGCAAGGTGAAATCGACTTGCATGTTGGGAACGACAATCCAGTTGAAGCCAAACGCGTTGGACGCTGCAAGATAGATTTACCTTCGGGACAATATTTAGAACTTGATAACATTTATTTTGTTCCATCCATTGTCAGAAATATTATTTCCATTCCATTGTTGGACTATTTGGGTTCTTCCTTTCGATTTGCTAATAATACTTTATTTTTCATTAAATGACCTGTATTATGGAAAAGCTCGCTTAGTGAATGGTTTATATATTTTGCAAAGTAGTCTACCTTTATTTCAAATACATAACAAACAACCGTCTTCAATTAGGAAGAATAATCCATCTTATATATGGCATTGTCGGCTAGGCCATATCAATGAAACACGGATTCAAAGACTAAGGAAGTTGGACTACTTAGAACCATTTGATTTTGAATCATATGGTACTTGCGAATCATGTGTTAAGGGTAAGATGACGAACAAACCTTTTGTTGGACAAGGTGTTCGTGCCACTCGCTGCTTAGAGCTCATACATACCGATGTATGTGGACCTTTTAAAGTTCATGCGCGTGGAGGCTATCCTTACTTCGTTACCTTTACTAACAATTTCTCAAGGTATGGATATATTTATCTTATGAAGAATAAATCCGAGACCCTTGGGAAATTCAAGGAGTTTAGGAATGAGGTCGAGAATGAATTGAACCTAAGGATAGTCACTCTTCGATCAGATCGAGGAGGTGAATACCTTAGTGAAGAATTTATCGACTACTTGAAGGAGAATGGAATTCAATCGCAATGGACCCCTCCTGGAACACCACAATTGAATGGTGTGTCTGAGAGAAGGAATCGAACCCTGTTAGACATGGTAAGATCAATGATTGTATTCTCGACTCTTCCAAAATATCTATGGGATATGCACTACATGCTGCAATCTACATTCTGAACCATGTACCATCTAAATCAGTGGAGAAAACTCCTTATGAGTTATGGAAAGGAAAGAATCCCTCACTGGGCTATCTTAGACCTTGGGGTTGTCCTGCGATAGTCAAACTGATGCTCACTGATAAGTTAGATGCCAAGGGTGTCAAAGTATATTTCATAGGCTATCCTCGTCAGACGAGAGGCTATGAATTCTATCATGCTGAAGATCACAATGTGATAGTATCTAGAAACCTCAAGTTTTTAGAAACAAAATACCTCGAAGAAGAGAGGTTAGATGACATGATAGAACTTGAAGAAATTCAAGACTTTGACACGCGCGAACATGAGTTCTCTACATCTTCTGATTTTGACTCAATTCAGTGGGAGCTTTCGAAGCAGACAAGGGTAATGATATGACACTTGATTGGCATGTCATAGTCAGTGGGAGTCCTGTGATTAGATCAACAGTTGAAACCACACCAATAGAACCCGTTGTCAATCAACATGTGCAACAAGTTGCACAAAGAGCAGCCTCCCGCTAGGGAACAGGGTCGAGGGGCGCGACCAGTTGCATCAGTGCCCACTGATAATGTTCGTGTTACACGAAGCCAGAAAAGAAAAGCACCAGAACCAGTCGAGATCCGTAGGTTGAAGAGGATCCTAAAAGGACCTCAGAAGCAAAGCTTTATGATAGAAGACATCAGTGAACTTGATGTCGGCTTATCAGATCGGGAAGATCCCGAGACCTACAAAGAGGCAATAATTGCTATTGAATCAGACAAATGGCAAGAGGCCATGGAATTGGAAATGGACTCCATGTACCTGAACCAAGTTTGGAACTAGGTAGACTTGCCCCAAGGGGTTAGACCTATTTGGTGCAAATGGGTCTTTAAACGAAAGACAGATGCCGATGGTAAGTTACAAACGCACAAGGCTAGCCTTGTGGCGAAAGGCTACACGCAAAGGTATGACATCGATTACGATGAAACCTTTTCACCGGTAGCAAAATTGAAGTCCATTCAAATTCTACTTGCGATAGCTGCCTACTATGATTATGACATCTGGCAGATGGATGTAAAGACTGCCTTCCTCAATGGAAACCTTGAGGAAGAGGTCTATATGTTACAACCGGAAGGTTTTATTAGTGAAACCAGGCCAATTGTTGTATGCAAATTACAAAGATCCATCTATGGGCTAAAGCAAGCGTCTAGGAGCTGGAATATCCGCTTTGATGAAGCTGTCAAATCGTTTGACTTAGTCAGTGATGAACGTATTTTTGACGCGTTCATCTTGTCTTTTTTACCTTCTTTTGCTATCTTTTAGCCTTGGTTTTTGGTTAGTTTTGTAGAATAGTGTCACGTTTTGTGTTTTTTGCATTTTCAGGCACTTAGGTACGAAACGGTGTTTTTGGAGCTAAAAACGAAGCATTTTGGATGAAAAATGACCCCGTTGAAGTTCCTTGATCTCCGTGGACGTTTTCGTGAGTGTCCTTAGTTAGAGTTAAGCCAATAATCACATTTTTGAGAACTTAGCCTTACCTTGGAAGCAAATTCAAAAGTTCGGGTGGAAGTTTTGGAGTCGTTCAAGTGTTTATGATTGACACAGCCTAGCCATTTGGGCCATAACCTTTTCACACAGCATTGTATTGACCTCAAACCAACTTCCACGCGTAGCTAACTCAAAGAGATATTCAACGGTATATTACACGCTCCGATCCAACATCGTATGAGCCCTGTAGAGCGAGTTAAAGTCAGGCGGAAATTCTGGGCAGATTCACTGGAATTCCAAGCGAAGCGCTTGGCCCCTGTCAAGCCCTTCTCTTGCCAAGCTAAGCGCTTGACAGAAGCCAAGCCTTTCGCTTTGACTCAGATCCAGATCGCGATTTTGGCATTAAAACTCGATTTTCAGTTACTTTTTCTCATTCTTTTCACTTTGTAATTGCTTGGGAGAGCTCTTTGAAGCTCCAGAGCTCAGACCCATTATCTAGAGGCTTGATTATCATCAAGAAAGACGTGACTACATCCAATTTCATCTTCATTGTGTCTTGATCCATGAGATTTGGGCATTCCACCGTCTCGTGGCAATCGGTGGTAACTTGTATCAATTCTCCTTATTTTGATTCTGATTATGAATGTTTGTTATTGTTATTCATATATGATGTTGTTTGTTTCAAGATCCGTTATGAGTAGATAATTCACGATTGTTGGTGGTAGAATGTGGACATGATAGCTAGGGTTATGATTATGCTTGTTGTGCTTTGAACCATTGCGTAAGATCTAAAGTAGCCAATTACAAATCTTCGAATACAAGGTAGTGACAGCCCTTATGGTCGCTTAATACTTCTAGATCATCCATACAATTGGGAGTAGCCAATTCTGTATTTTTGAATGCAAAGCATGTGACAACTTTGTGGTCAATTAATACTTCTCTATTGTATGTTTAAATGTTCATAGCATGATAGCAAGTTATAACCCATGGTTTGTCATGTCCACTAAGCTAACACCAACATCTTTCTCTGTTTGATTTTATCTTCCTCTTGATAGTTTCTGATTTGCATGAGTGCTTGGTTTAATCACACAAACTTGTTTGTTGGTTGATTACAATTGTTACGCACTAAACAAAGCTACGTTAGGTCCCAAGAGAACGACACTCGGGAACATCTTACCGCTGCACTAAATCTTTTGTGTAGTGAATAAGTGTTCTTTGGCTACAAACAAATTTAATTGGTGAAAAAACGACATCATCAATTTGGCGCCGCTGCCGGGGACTTAACTCCTTTGGTTGGTGTTTTTGTTTTGGTTTTTCAGCCAACATCAGTTTCTCACCCCATTTCTTTCCCCCTATTTCTTTGTGCTTAATTCTATGTGTTCTGGTTTTTGTTTCACTAACGGGAACTAATACTTGTCTGAGTGTTGTGTTGATTGCACTAGATTTCAGGCGAGATGGCTGAGCAACCACTGAAGTTACTCTCAAAAGTTACGGTTGGGCCTAGTGGTCCAGCTATTGTTCTCAATGATGCAACGAGGAATCTGGAGCTTAAAGGACACGTGTTCCAGCAATTACCCAAGTTCTATGGCGTGGACAATGAGGACGTCATTGGGTATGTGAATGACTTAGAGAATTTCGTGCTCTACTTGCCTAGACCGGATGGAATTACTGATGATGATTTGCGGATGAAGGTTTTCGCTATGGGAGTTGGGGATAGAGCGAAGGCTTGGTTGAGAACCTTAGAAGCTGGATCTTTGACCACATGGGCTCAAGTGTTTGAAAAATTTATGGATCGGTATTATCCCGCTTCCAAGACTATGGTTATGAAGAGACAAATCAGCACTTTTGAGCAGAAGTATGATGAAGCTTTCCATGAGGCTTATGATCGGTTTAAGGGGTTTCAATATCGGTGCCCACATCACGGCTTCGATGGAGGTCAGCTCATCCAATTCTTCTATAATGGTTTGCATCCTGGTGTTCAAGCACAAGTGGATAGCATTTGTGGAGGAAGCATGGGAGAGTTGTTCCCGAGTCAAGCTCAAGCTAAGTTGGATATAATGTACTGGAATTCTCAGAACCGGAATATAAGAGCCAAGATTCATTCAAAAGAAACTAGAGAAGAACCCATAGCGGCTTTTGAAGAGAAAGTGGGTCGTGGTGATGACTATGAGCAAGGATTCGTCAATCAACGTCAACATTCTAAGGTAAACTATGGGGTACCCGGATATGCTCCATCCTCTTTGGTCGCCATGGTGCAAAGCTTGGTAGAAAAGACCGACAAGTTTATGTAATCTTATTACAAGAATCAGGCTATGAACGAGAAGCGGTTTGAGAACTTGGAGGCTAGTACTTCTTCTCTTAACAGGAAGTTGCAAGAGCTCATTGATAGAGGAGCTAGTCCTGAGCAAGAGAAGCTTTTGGGTAATACCGAGAGAGCTATGGCCATCACGGTGGTGACTAATATTCCAGTTAAGATCACGGTCACAAGAGAAGAAGCACGGGTAGAGGTTCCAAGTAGCAAGAAAATCTCTGAGCCTTGCGTTGCTAACGAGGAGCCTAAACCCTCAATGGTTGAGGAAGAAGCTTCACATATTGAAGAAGAAAGCTCATCGTCTGAGGATGAGATGGTGGAAGTACCCGCACTTGAGAGCTTCGATGTGGAAATCGGTCTTGGCACGAAGGATGGTATATTGGCTACATTGGACACAGGAGCTGGAGTCAATGTCTTGCCGATGAATGTGTATGAAGAGTCCCGGTTGACTGGTTTGAAGCCTATGAAAGCTATGGTTCAACTTGTTGATGGGTCTATGAGGAGACCTTTGGGAGTTCTCGAAGACTTGGTTATTAGAGTTGCCGGTGTTGAGGTGAAGACGAGCTTCATAGTTATGCCGACTTCGGAAGCCAATCTTAAGGATGTGGTCCTGTTGGGAAGAGCCTTCATCAATAAGGTGCACATGGTGATTGACATGTACCGTCGTATATGTAGTTTTGAGGTAGATGGCAAGCGACACATGTTGCGAGCCATTGTTAATTCATGTGTTGAGAAGACTTCAACTAACAAACTTATAGGATACTTTGGTCCTCTATTCCTTCGTTCAAATGTGCAGGGATTTCACCCACTAAAGAGGGCATTGATGGGGAAGTCTAGTACCCAATATGAATTCAACCCCAATTGAGCCTTGAAGAGTCGAGCCAACGACGTGTAAACAAAGGCGCTTCTCGGGAGGCAACCCGAGGTGGTAAGTGTTTTGCATTTAGTTAGCTTTCTTTGTGTTTGTAGTTGTGGCCTGTGTGCCTTTTGTCGTGATTAGTATAGTCTAGTTTTTGTCTTGGTGCCTTAGGTGATTTAAGATAGAGAAAAACATTGAAAATCTGGAAACAGGGCCAAGCGAAGCGCTTGGAAGGGCCAAGCGGCCCACTTGAATTTTCAAAAAGTTACAAAACTTTCTGGAAATTCAAGCGGAGCGCTTGGAACCTCCCAAGCGCTCCGCTTACCAAGCGGACCGCTTGGCTCCAGCCAAGCGGTCCGCCTGGACCCTGTACCCCAGATTTTCCTCGTTTTTTCCATTCTTATCACCTTTGCGCACCCGTTTTCACTTGTTTCTTGAGCCCTTTCAGGTGCTACTCTTCTATAGGAGTTGGACACGAACCTTTATATCCGGGAAGTGTAATTTCAATCCAATTTTTCCTTTCTTGTCAACTTTTCTTTACTCGAGCACGAGCAAAAGTTTAGGTTTGGGGAGGGGTCATTGGATTTTCAGTACTATGTGCTCTTTTGGTTTCGTACATGCCTGTTGTCAGCTCAAGTTCTTGTGATTTGTCGTGTTTTTCAGTTTTTGCATGCATATCATCCCTAGATTAGTTGTTGCACGTTGTTGTGTGTGGAGTTTATTGCCAAGTCTTTTGAACTTTTTTATTGAGTAGACTAAGTGTTTATGACCATTGATCATATGTTGCATCACTTTGCAAGTAGTTTGAGGCTTGTCTCGCTTGGTTTGTCACATTCGCATGTGCACTAGTTAAGCTTAGTAGTCTCGACATCACCTTGAGTGGTGTTTCTTCTGCTGCGGTTCACGATGGACTTATGAAATGATGCATGTTAGAGTCTATGGTTGTAACCTGTGTAATTATTTACGTAAGAGGCGACAAGTTCTACACCTCGATTAGAGATTTCCAAATGCCTAGGAAGGAGGTAGTGTGAGGTGTGCGATTCCTTGTATTAAACCTATTCTATCGAATAGGTTTGGTGAGGGGGTTGCTTCGTTGATCTTGTCTTTCGTCTTTGAGTCGTTGTAAAGCTTCCTTTTTCTTTTTCTTTTTGTTTTGTGTCCCAACCTATTCTTTCGAATAGGGTTGGGGAGGTGTCTTTGTAAAAGAGTCTTTCCTTTTTCCTTTTCGTCTTTGTGCTCAAACCTATTCTCTCGAATAGGTTTGGGGAGGTGTTTTTGACACTTAGTACTGCGGCTTGCCCCTTTATAAAAAAACAAAAGAAAGAGAAAAAGAAAAGAAGAAGAAAAGAAAAAGAAATATAAAAAAAAAAGAGAAAAGAAAAAAAAAAAAAGGAAATAAAGAATAAGACCCAAAAAGCAAAAGAAGGATCGTTGCAAGCCAAAAAGCAGTCTAGTAAAGTGTCAAGTGTCATGTAAATATTTGTTATTGTGAAGTTATCGAGTTGTAAATTCTATCTTTCGTTTCGTGTCGCCTTTGTCCAAGGCCTGTTCTTGACCACCCTCGTCTTGCTATTCAAGAAGTGGTTGAAGGAGACTTATTCGTTGAGAGTCTGGGTAAAATAGGGGAGTGCTATCTTTCTAGGGAACCCTCCTTCGTTTGATGAGAGCCAGTATTGGTTCGCCCTCTCTTGAGGAAAAGTCTTGCTTGGTGAACAGTAGTAAGCCCTCAGTTTCATAGGCACGGGCCAATTGTAGTATGATAATATGCATCATTGTTTCGTCACTGACCAGGTCCAGGTAGAAGATGTTATGAGAGACTCCTTTGCTTAACAAGGTGCACATGAGAATGTGTATATTCGCAATCGAGGCATTCTTCAACCTACTTGCATGTCATGCTCATTTGGTTTTGTTCATAAGCATTTGGTAGATTCAATAGATTAGTTCACTTTACTTGGCATGAGACTCCTTTTGTGTTGCATTTAGGATAGTTTGTTGCTTGAGGACAAGCAAAGGTTTGGTTTGGGGAGTTTGATGAACATATTTTTGACGCGTTCATCTTGTCTGTTTTACCTTCTTTTGCTATCTTTTAGCCTTGTTTTTTAGTTAGTTTTGTAGAATAGTGTCACGTTTTGTGTTTTTTGCATTTTCAGGCACTTAGGTACGAAACGGTGTTTTTGGAGCTAAAAACGAAGCATTTTGGATGAAAAATGACCGCGTTGAAGTTCCTTGATCTCCGTGGACATTTTCGTGAGTGTCCTTAGTTCGAGTTAAGCCAATAATCACATTTTTGAGAACTTAGCCTTACCTTGGAAGCAAATTCAAAAGTTCGGGTGGAAGTTTTGGAGTCGTTCAAGTGTTTATAATTGACACAGCCTAGCCATTTGGGCCATAACTTTTTCATACAGCATTGTATTGACCTCAAACCAACTTCCACGCGTAGCTAACACAAAGAGATATCCAACGGTATATTACACGCTCCGATCCGACATCGTATGAGCCCTGTAGAGCGAGTTAAAGCCAGGAAGAAATTCTGGGCAGATTCACTGGAATTCCAGGCGAAGCGCTTGGCCCCTGTCAAGCCCTTCGCTTGCCAAGCTAAGCGCTTGACAGAAGCCAAGCCCTTCGCTTGGACTCAGATCCAGATCACGATTTTGGCATTAAAACTCGATTTTCAGTTATTTTTTCTCATTCTTTTCACTTTGTAATTGCTTGGGAGGGCTCTTTGAAGCTCCAGAGCTCAGACCCATTATCTAGAGGCTTGATTATCATCAAGAAAGACGTGATTACATCCAATTTCATCTTCATTGTATCTTGATCCATGAGATTTGGGCATTCCACCGTCTCGTGACAATCGGTGGTAACTTGTATCAATTCTCCTTATTTTGATTCTGATTATGAATGTTTGTTATTGTTATTCATATATGATGTTGTTTGTTTCAAGATCCGTTATGAGTAGCTAATTCACGATTGTTGGTGGTAGAATGTGGACATGATAGCTAGGGTTATGATTATGCTTGTTGTGCTTTGAACCATTGCGTAAGATCTAAAGTAGCCAATTACAAATCTTCGAATACAAGGTAGTGACAGCCCTTATGGTCGCTTAATACATCTAGATCATCCATACAATTGGGAGTAGCCAATTCTGTATTTTCGAATGCAAAGCATGTGACGACTTTGTGGTCAATTAATACTTCTCTATTGTATGTTTAAATGTTCATAGCATGATAGCAAGTTATAACCCGTGGTTTGTCATGTCCACTAAGCTACCACCAACATCTTTCTTTGTTTGATTTTATCTTCCTCTTGATAGTTTCTGATTTGCATGAGTGCTTGGTTTAATCACACAAACTTGCTTGTTGGTTGATTACAATTGTTACGCACTAAACAAAGCTACGTTAGGTCCCAAGAGAACGACACTCGGGAACATCATACCGCTGCACTAAATCTTTTGTGTAGTGAATAAGTGTTCTTTGGCTACAAACAAATTTAATTGGTGAAAAAACGACATCATCAGTCAGAAGCAGGGAAGATCCCTGTGTCTACACTAGGCACAGCGACAAGGAAGTCGTTTTCATGATCATCTATGTTGATGACATTTTGATCATGGGAAACAATGTCTCTATGCTAGAAGAGACTAAAGTTTGGTTATCAAGTACCTTCTCAATGAAGGACTTGGGTGAAGCGAACTACATCCTAGGGATCAAGATCTATAGAGATATATCCAAGAGGATGTTAGGATTGACACAGTCCACCTACATCGACAAAATACTGAAGCGTTATAAGATGGACGACCCAAAGAGAGGCTTTCTCCCAGCTAGGCCTGGGATTGTCTTATCAGTTAAGGATAGTCCTAAAACTGATGAAGAAAGAAATGCAATGAGTCGTGTGCCCTATGCTTCGGCAGTAGGGTCTATAATGTATGCAATGAATTGGACAAGGCCCGATGTGGCGTATGCGCTTAGTGTCACTTGTCGACACCAACAGAATCCAAGAGTACCTCACTGGACTGCTGTAAAGAACATTCTTACGTACCTTCGACGGACTAAATAGATGTTCTTGGTGTTTGGTGGAGAACAAGAATTAAAGATGTCTGGTTATGTCGACGCTAAATTTGAATCAGATCCTGATGACTTTAAGTCACAGACAGGATACGTATTCAAATTGAACGGAGGAGCTATCTGTTGGACGAGTTCTAAGCAACCCACGATTACTGACTCATCCACAGAAGCCGAGTACATTGCTGCATGAGAAGCATCGAAAGAAGCTATCTGGATTTCAGAGTTCTTGAAGGAATTGAGGGTTGTTCCTGCTCCTAGTCCAATAACGATTTATTGTGACAATACGGGCGCCGTCGCTCAAGCCAAGGAGCCTAGATCTACAAACAAGAACAAACATGTACTTAGAAAGTATCACGTTATACGTGAGATTATTGATAGAGGAGAAGTTAGTATAGAACGTGTCTCTACCACGGACAACGTGGCAGATCCTTTCACCAAGGTCTTATCAGTGGATATCCACTTAGGACATTAAGCTAATCTGGGTATTAAGCATAAAGGTGACTGGCTCTAGTCCAAGTTGTTTCTGATAGTGTATATGTCCTAGAGACAGTCTTTATTAAGGGCATGCATCCCTTATAAAGGGCATATATGTACTATTACACATGTCAACGTAATATAATATATGTTTTTTGTTTGACTATTGAGTATCGCTTTCATATTTATATTACACCAGGCATGCAGCATGTCATATCTCTATTCCTGTCTGTATTGATATTAAACATGTCCCCTCGGATAGATGACCGATCACACAGATGGTGGGAGCTATGTGAGTTATCATCTATCCCAAACTCTCCCTAGTCGAGGTTCATCTCGGATGTAGGGGTCTGAATGAACCAACTGAGACTAGTATGTGTGGTGGTTATACTTGTTGGAGCAAGTGTGAGCCGATCCCACGGCCACGGAATGGATTGTAGGACAATCAAGAAACGTTCCCATAAATGCGCATAGTTGTTCGAAGGATGATTACTGAACAATGGAAGTACCCACCGGACACTCCCATCGATGTATACTCTACACCGAAGTGTCTATGGGAACCGGTAAGTTGTCGAAGTGATGCCAGTCGTCCTTTGGACTTACAGGACTTTGTCATCACATTTGTTGCCCCATATACTTGGTGGACCCGTCGATGTCAGCTCTGAATAAGCAGTTGACCCAAGACACGATCCAGGATTATGGCTACATACAAATGGGGATGATAAGTGTTTCTGTGAAGGATTCATCTCTCATGTGTGTAGCACAGGAGAGCACTTCTCATAGTCGTTCATAGTTGTGATTGGTAAAACCGCTGGCCAGCGTATCAATATTATTATGATAGTCATAATAGATATTGAATTCACCATGCAACTCACTGAAGACGCCCGTGGATGTATTATTGGGATATACACTTCATCGATCCTAGATGCATTCGAGTCAGTCAGATGAAGGGACGTTAACATCGCCGCGTTGAGCGCAACAGATTTCGCAACGAAAGGGTTTGCTTTAAGAAACCCCTCAAACGTCCTCATGTATTAATATTGCAAATGGAACCGTCTAGGAATTTCATTTTGCCTTGTCTAGGACCTGCTTAATACAATGAGGCCCTATGGGTCACACTATGTGGTGATTCAGCTTATCCAAATACCCTTGAAGATGGAATCGCAATTGATTTGGAATTAATTGTGATTGATGGATTATAATTGATTTGGAATTAATTATAATATTTTGTGGCTCAATTAATGATTTGGAATTATTAATTGAATTGGCTGACTAATTGTATTTTATATAAATACAATTAGAGATTATATTTTAGAAATATAATAGAGGTTTGATTTGAAAGGATATGTTAGTTTAGAATTAATATATGCACATGGGCAAAATCTACTTGGAGTTTGAATTGCCTTAGAACTATAAGTGGGTCCCAAAATCGGGACCCACCTATCACCCTTGAGAGACGCGCGCGCGCGCGAGATGGAGTAGGGGAAGGAGTTCGACTCCTTCCTCTATTAGAAGTCCAAGGGATAAGTTAGATTTTCCTGATTGAGTTCTAACTTGATTAGGAATGAATCTAGACTTGAATTGGTTTCCTAGTGCGATAAGAATTAGATTCTTATTCCTTTATAAAGTCTAATTTATTATTCATTAGGCTTCCATTGACTACTATATATAGTAGACTATTAGAGAGTTTTTGGGACAGAGTTCAATACACAGACATATAGTTAGTCTAACAGTTTTCTTAGAGAAAATAAAAGCTCTCCCCTACCTCTCCCTAGCCCCACGCGCGCGCCACCCCTCACCGGAGGAAAACCTCCGCCCCATCTTCTTGGACACACAAATAATATCCTAGCATTCTGTCCGATAAGCTGTTTATCCGTGGATACCACGGTTGAGGTTCAAGGAGCTGGAAACTAACTTTTATTGTCTTGCAGATAATCAAAGCATTGCAGATATCTTCGACTTCGATGAAGGAGAAGATACACCGGACTGTTACGAAGACTTGGTACCTGTGCTTGTTTTTGGAGTATTGTAAGTCTTCTAATTGACGTGTTTAATATATACGGTATATACATGATCAATTAACCTATATGTTAAGAAAATTTTTGAAATTCCGCTGCGTACCCTAGGGGTAACTCTGACTGTATTTTCTTACAGTTTCTGGTGTCAAGACTTGTTCTTGTTCGAAAGAAAGAACACTTAACTAATTTTTTAGCCGTGAATGTTCTACTTCTTCACAAGTAGCTTTTGTTTCAAGCTTAAGTCTTGGAACGGATCAATAGGCAGTAAAGGGTATAGAAGGTTTTGAGTGTTTAAAGCACAAGTGAAAGTTTTATCACGTTGT
>CM051458.1:36860668-36924157 GCA_028274465.1 Plantago ovata
ATCACGTTGTTGACACATTTCTACTCTTTGCCAGATGCCTCTATTTAATGTTATTCAGGGAGCCGTTTGAATTCAAATTCTAAGGCTTTGCACCTTAATTCACTATCTTCTTTTGTACTATCAGCAACGTCCTTACATTTTTCTTCTATAGTCTTCATTTTTTGCGTGCCTACTTGCATTTAAAGTGCATTGAATCAAGTTTACAAATGTGACGTTGGAGCCAATATCAGTACTCTTCAACAAGGAGGTCCATGTGTTTTTTCAGCAAGTGTCAGTCTCAGTTTCAGGCAAGCACAACCTAGTCTTCATAAAGATTTTCAACTATGCAAGTTGTTGCTGAAATTTCACTTTCGGACAACATGTGCCTTTGTAGATACCTTTCTCGAATTATTCTAAGTCTTCATCTTCCGAAGCTTCAAGTTCTGAGCGGTTCTAGTGTTCAATAGTTTCAGTGGTAAAAACAAGTACATCAATCACAAACGAAAAGCACTAACTAGTCCATACACGAAGTCCGTTCAGCAACTCCGCTTTTACAATGTCCTTAAATTCCGAAATCCTATGGACTTAAGTACTAGTACTGGACTTTTCCTTAATTTAGCAATGGTTAATGCGCATCAAAAGGACAAGTGTCCTAACAATTTCCCCTTTTTATGTTAGCAATCCAGGCTAAATTGATTGTTACCTTTTAGATGTCTGATTTTGAATAAGCATTGATTATGCAAAATACTTGAATAATAAAACAGTTCAGCAGAAATATTTGCATAATCAAAAACCAATAAGAGTCAAATAGTTCAGTTGCTGATAGTTATCTTTAGTAAGTTTACAAGAAAGCTCATAGAGAACTAAGTAATCAGCAAAACAAACAAGCTTTACTAGGGGCGAGTCTATTCCAGTAGAAGATAAGAATCGCCTTTACACTCTACTCAGCAAGAGCAGAGAATTCAACACAGTCCTCTCGTAATCTTCAAGTAGCTTACGGATTTCAAGTTGAATAATTCTTGCATCTTGCAGGCAGTATAATGATGGTTTCACCATTCCATCTCTTTAGTGAGTTGCCCACAAGTGCATGCCCCAGTTGCTAGCATGTAGAAGTTGAGTGTCCTGAAATACCCTTGGTGCATGAATCTTCCTTAACCAGAGAAGTCTTCTTCTTGATCCTTAGCAGTGAATAAAAGTACTCTAAGGAACAAGCCCATACTTCTTTTGGACTTCTTGGTTATAGGGTCACTATAGTAGCAACATCCATCGGCTTGATTAAATCAGACTCTTTTTTTTATCTTTTTGCTCATGGAAGTTCTTCTTACCAAGATCTCAATATCAGCCATTTACAGCAATGTTCCTTGGGTAGGGAGGAGGACCCCTTTCTTTTCTTGCAACTTTCATTCAATCCAAGTATACATTTGATTCAGTACAGCAGTTGGAAAGAATCATTGGCCAAAAGATCATCCAACTTATGATCCAGCACCATGGAGGTTTCTGATCACATTCCGAGTGGTTTCCTCATTGTGGTCTTAGTATAATCAATGTCAGTGCCAGTTTCAATGTTAGCTAGCCTTCTTTCTTCCTGTCTTGCTTTCTTCTTCTTGAGTTAGCATTTTCATGATCTTTTGCTGAAGATCTGGAGTCAGAAGAGTGTTTGGATTGGCCAGATGGAGTTTAAGGCAGAAAGACGCTTGGCCCTTATAGATTGAGTTATTGTTTGGTCATCATCATTACATCATCTTCATTCATGTCTTGATGACTTTCAGTGTGACAGAATTCTTAATTTCAGCAGAAGTTCTTCTCCTTTTAGGATTGCTGAACTTCTCTCAGAATCTGTTTCAACTCTTTTCTTAGAACTTTGCTCTTTTCAGCAAGAGGTTCCTGGGAGGTGGTTCCAGGCAGCTTTAATAGCACTTCGCTTCAGAGGATTAGTTGATTGTCTCTTGAAAACTTTCTTTGCTAGATCTTCCCCTAGACATGGATTGCAATCATAGGTCTGATATGTAAAGAAAAACTCATTGCAATTTTCAGCAAGAGTATTTAGGCTGTTGTATTTCAGAATCATGTCTTGCTGATCTGTAGTTAGCTTAGACAATTCTTCTTTAATAAAATCCAGATCTCCTCATGTTTGCGCTCATTGTTGACTTTTTCTTCAAGCATAGCCTGAGCCTTTGTCAATGCACTTTTAGCAAGCTTGAGTGCCTGACTGATATCTTCTTCATAGCTTTTGTGATGTAGACTGATGTCTTTCAGAGCTATGGTAAGTGTAGTAGTGCGTCGCAGCACAGTAGTCAGTATTTTGCCAATGTCAATGGATTCTCAGCAAGCAAAGCATCATCCTCTTCTTGGCATGCTTTGTGAACATCCATTAGTGCTTTTTTTCTAGGAGTAAATCCTCAACATTTGGGAACGACACTAGAGAGGGAGTGAGTGAGTGAGCTTTAATTTCAGTGCGATCTGATCATCATTTCTCATCAAACGACTTCTCTCAAATCTCCTTCATCATTGTGAGAGATGGTGGAGGAATTTCCACCAATGTGGGTTCAGTTTTCTTTGTCTTTTCTTCTCATTGCTGAGAAGTTAGATAGATCTTCTTCTTCATCAAATCATCAAGGCCAGCAACCTTGATTCCCAATCTTTAGCTTCAGTCACTTCTGGTTGAGTGGTTGCTGAGGGAAACTCTTTGGACTCAACAACTGGAGTTTCACCAGTAGTAAGTGGAAGGGAGGAGACTTCCTTGTTGTTCACTCCTGAGATTGAGCAATATCTAGATTCTTTGTGTTCTGTCATGAATCTGTAGACTATTATGTAATGCTCTTTGATAATCTTCATCCATTTCTTCTTCTTCTCCAAGGTTTGGATCAGTGACCTTAGCTTCGAGTAATGCTAATTCGGCATCAGAAAGCTTAGCTTTGACTTTAGGCATTTCAACACGCTTTCTGGCGTACTCTTCTTCAGTTTCAACACTTGTTCAGTTTTTGGAGTACTTTTCTCAGCAGGAGTAGGAATAGATTCTGTTGTTGACTGGGAGTTTTGTTCAGCTTGCTCATTCAGTGTTATTTGATTTTCATTTTCAGCAACTGTCATTTTTACTCCGCCAGCATCCGGACTAGACCTTGATTATCATCATCATCATCCTTGTTGTCCTAGAATCTTTGGCTTTATCATCACTGGTATCTTTAAGGATATTTTCATCCTCTTCTTCTTCATCATCATCCGTCAGTATGACCAACTCGATGTTTGTACTTTGCAGCACTTGTAACTTCCTCTTCCTCATTGATTTTGTGGGGATCAGCCACCACGGGTACAAAGGAACCCTTGAGCATCACAGCTTGTTCAGTTGGAGAGGCACTCTTGATGACGTGTATTTTTACACTTTCATTCGAGTCTTTTTTCACCAATTTAGCTATCCTTTATGTTAATTTAGCTATATTTTAGTGCATTTTATTAGAATAGTGTCATTTTTCCCTTAGTTTGCATTTACAGGTTTTAGGTGAAAAACGTGGTTTTCCGGAAATTATATTGAAGAGAACGAAGAATCGGTGTTTCGAGGACATTTTTGGAGTATCTAGAAGATTCCGGATAGGATTTGAAGTCTAGGGGTCGAGTTTGAAGGCTAAAAGGTCACTAGAAGGCAAAAACCGAGTCCGAAAAGGAAAAGAAATCCAAAAATGCGTCGAAACGCGTCTCTCGCCGACTGCAACTCCCGGGCGATTCGCCCGGGATGTGGGGCAATTCGCCCCACACCAGGCGATTCGCCCGGTGTGTGGGGCGACTCGCCCCACACGTGCCGAATCCCTATGTATAGTTGCTCAGTTTTCTCCGTTTTAATACTTTCTCAGACCTTTTTTCATACCTTTCTCATTAGTTTTAGGTAGGAATTCTCCAGAGCCTGTTCTGGGAATTCTTAGCATAGGAGATACTTTTTCTTATCGATTTGGAGCTTGTGAGATCGCGATATTTCGGAGATTGACAACCTTCGGTAACATTGTATCTCAGATTTTTCTATTTTATATTTATATCTTTCAACATGTTTTCATTCAACCTTGCTATGATTTCTGTTGATTGCATGACATCTATGAGTAGCTAAATCTATCGTTCGTGATAGTATGTGATTTCTTAGCGAAGGTTTAGTAATTATGCTGATGGCGGTAAAGCGAATCAGACTTTGAGTTATTGCTTTATTTCTTTGATCTATCTAAGCCCTCTATCTTCGTAGTGTTGAATAAAACGGAACACATTGGACAATTCATGATCAAAGATCTCTATGCAAAACGATCGGGTACTTCATGCATTTATTAACCCATTATGCTTTGAATGATCATCTATCACTAACTTCCATTATCTTGATAAGAAAAACTGTGTTAAGTCGTCTGTTGATTTTATATTTTAAGTTAGATTAGATAAAGCTAGTTATAGTCCTTAGAGATCGACACTCGAGCTTATTTTTACTGCTGCACTACGGTTTTCGTTGTAGTTGTGAATTGCCTTTGGCTAAATACAAATTTATTTGATTAATTTGAATCTGACAAATTCCAGTTCATCAAATTGGCCCCGCTGCCGGGGACTATACTCCTTTTTTTTATTAGCTTTTATATTTTTCAGCATTAATTCCTAGTTTTAGTTGTTTTTATTTTTCTATTTAATCTCTCTGATACTCCTTTCTTAGCTTGTTACAGATAGTGTATGCGAAGTACACGATCTAGGGGAACACCGCTTGCTGAATCATCGCTGAAATCGACAGAGTCTACCACCAAAGAAGGCGACTACTTCGACGACGTGAACTAGAGGAATAGAGGATACCGATTTCTTTGAATCTCTACACAGTCTTTTTAAGGAAATCGTCTTAATGGCAGAAGCTAGACCACTGAAAGCATGGGTTCAACCCTCCAGGATCGTATGAGGAGACAGGTGATTGTTCTTTCGTCTGCAACTCGAGATCTGGAAATAAAAAACCACGCGTTCCAACAACTTCCGAGGTTCTATGGCTTAGCAAGGGAAGATGTGATTTCGTCAACCAACTCCCACGACCCGAGCTGAAATAACAACGGATGAGTTGAGAATGAAGGTTTTTACTATGGGGCTTGGCGACAGAGCCAAGTCATGGTTGAGTTCTCTACCGGCGGGATCGCTGGACACTTGGGAAAGGTTTTTTCAGCATTCATGGAGAAATACTTCCCTCACACCTTGACTACCGCGCTTAAGGCGCAAATCACTGAGTTCAAACAGACTATGATGAGACCATCTACACCACGTTTGAGAGGTTCCAAGACCTCATGAACAAGTGCCTTCACCATGGTTTTGAGCTTTCGGATCTTGTCCAACACTTCTACAATGCACTGACCTTTGAGAACCAACAAGTGGTGGATTTCCAATGCCGTGGAAATATTTGGGAGGAAACCGCGGAAGCCGTCTTGGCGGTTTTCGAAAGGCTTGCTAAGGGTTCGCAATTCAAGGATCCGAGAGTGATGGTTAGGGGACGTGGACCTGAAGCTCCACCTACTCAGGAAGCCCCTATGTATGGGGGAATGGGGATCGATTCGAGTGCTTTACCAACGAGCTGAAACAAGTCCTCAAGAACTCCGCAGGAACAGCTATGTCAAACTAGGTTTGCCGAATATGCAAGAACTATGGCATGGAGCTCATATGTGTAGATCGGAGCTTGCATATGCTGATGGCAATTGGGTTCAAGGAGGCGAAGAGGAAGCCTTTGCTACGGAATTTTGTACTCAAGAAGCTAGCCAAGATGGTAGGAATCCTCGAGGTGGATTTTGGAGAAGAGGGTTCTGGAACAATCAAGGATATACACCGGCTAGCCAAACTTATGGCCCTAACCAAGACCGTAGTAGGCTTAACTATGGTAATGATCACTGCAAAATCCCGCTCCCAAAGAGCAACCGAATCGAAGACAACACTCTACTCATGGAGAACTTGCGTTATGTAGAAGATTTTGAGAAGACTAGGGCGAGGCTTGATTGATTGGAAGAGAGCACTAGGCTTGCCCATCAAATGATGCAAGAGTTGATTGACCGTGGAGCAAGTAGGGAGCAAGGGAAGTTGTCTAGCAACACTGAGAAGTCTATGTCCATTACCTTGGTAGGTGATCTTCCTGTTGAAATCACCATCAAGAAGGTTGCTAAGTGCGAGTGTTGCAAGGAGGAAGAACCCCCACTAGCCAAGGAAGAAGAGAAGGACCTTGGTTCGGATGAAAGTGAAGAGGAGCAAGAGGATCCCGAGCCACTCCCTCAAAGTTTCGATGTTAAGGTCGGGATTGGTGAACTTGAAGATGTCCGTGCACACTAGACACGGGATCCTACTCTAATGTGCTCCCAATGAATGTGTTCGAGAAGAGTAGCCTTGGAAAACTATCTGAGCATAAGGATATTGTGCAATTGGCGGATGAACCCTTTGTGATACCCAAAGGCGTTGTGAAGAACGTATTGGTTAAGATTGGTGAAGCTTCTGTATACACCAATTTTGTAGTTATGCCGGCGTCTACACCTGGGATGGGGGATGTCGTTCTCTTGGGGCGAACGTTCTTGACTAAGCTATGCTCCGTGATAGACATCTACCGAAGGACTTGCACCATTGAGGTGGATGGCAAGCGACATGTGTTGCGAGCCATATCTGATCCAAATATTCACTTCAATGCTTCTCAAACCATTAACTACTTTGGTCTTGCTGTCTATGTTCATTCTTATTCACAGGTTCGTGGCATGAGGAGGAGATCCATGAAGGGGAAGTCTAGTACCCTCAAAAGAAGAGCTAGAGCAAGAAGAAGTCGAGTCAAAGACTATAAACAATGGCGCTATCCGGGAGGCAACCCGGAATTTTTATCGCTTTTTTACCGCTTTTTTGCATGCATTCATACATTGAACAATTTGCTTTTCTTATGTGAATTTGTTCGTCTCTGTGTCGTTTTGTGCTTATGTTTATGTCTGAGTGAAATTTTTTCGAGTGTTTTTATGAGTAGAATGGTTTTGGGGATAAAAAACTTCGTTTTTTCGAAAAAATTCATCTCCCCACCTCTGGAGGTGGGGGGCGAATCGCCCCACATGGCCAGAGAGCGCGACGCTCTCTGGACGTGGGGGGTGATTCACCCCACATGTGGAGCGATTCGCCCGACACGGAGCGAATCGCCCCACACACGGGCGACTCGCCCCACGGTTTCTGAAAGAAGAAAAAACGGGAGACTTCCCCTTTTTCCTCATTCTCTCCTCCTTTTCACTCTCTTACTCCCAAAATCCCAAAAAATCGAAATTCTTCAATCTGTCATAAAACCTTCATCTCCATCAAATTTTATGTTCTTTAGCTTCAATCGAAGCTCATTACGCGCTATTTCTTTCATCCGAACAACTTTCACACTAGTGCATTCGTTTTCCAGATCCGAGGTATCTTCACATGAACCCTAATTTTTCAAATTTGGGTTTTTTTTTTATTTATGCCTCAATTAAGCTTATATGATGTATGGGTTGATTGTTTGTGTGATTAGAAACGTTATTCACTATCAATTGCATGTTCAATTATGCTTGGTTGTTGGTTCGAAAATTTTGCTACTAGATGTCTATGTCTTAAGGTGCAATGCTTCTTTTCCTTCCATTCCATGTTTAAGGTTGTGTTAGTTGATGTGATAATGATGGGCATGATGGTAGAATGCATGATTGATGAGTTTGAGGATTTATGATGCTAGAGTTTTTGCTACTATGGTATAAATTGAGCCTTATGATTTAAGGCTATTTGTTGTCTAGCAAGAGCATAATGTGATATGTGCATGTCGAAATTATATTGGTATGTTGCATGTTAGTAAAGTAGCTAGACTAGACATGGAGGTTTTGAGGAGTTCGATTGTTGTAGTTATCACTCGTGTGTTTCACTCTTGCATTTGCATATGCATAAGTCTGTTTTGTGTCATACAAGATACTAATTGCTGTTTGTAGGAACCATGCGTCCACGAGACATGAAGAAAGCTGGCTCGTCCAAGAGCAAGAAGGGTAAGGGGGTAGCATCAACCTCCCAACCTTCCCACGAGCTTTTCGAATTATCTCTTGCCGCAATCGACGTCCGATAGAGGCTCGAAGCGGAGCTAGCTCAAGGTGGGCGATCAATTATACCAGACAAAAGGATAGACATTCCGGATGGACTAGCTCACAGGCCAGGTTACAGGACGCTCTCCCGTCTGGCAAGAAAAATGAATCGGGGTTGGTTTACTTCCAACCGATTCAAGGGGTACGATACGAGCCTCCTCCATGAGTTCTATGCTGGGTACACTGATCTTGAGGAGAAGGAGGGGGTACTCGTTCGAGGCGTAATTGTGCCATGGACACCGGCCTCAATTTCTGCATTCATCCATTTAGGAGAACGGGAGTTCACTGAAAGCAACCACTCCTACGTGTATTCGAGGGCCACTAGGGGGATCGGAAGTGCACAAATGTGATTTGCAACAAGGAATATGTGTATCCAGATACCGGAGCACAACCTGGACGGATCCATTAGAGTGACCTTAGTATCGAGGCTAAGGTGGTTATGAATTCTGCATTTTCAACTTGATCCCTAGAATGAATGACACATGGATACAGCCGAATTATGCTGAGCTCCTCTACTGCTTGATAGGCAAGCATCGAATAGACATTGGTCAGATCATGTATGCAGAATATGAGCGTCATTGGGAGAAGAAGAAGAAGCCCTTCATTTTTCCAAGCTTCATCACAGCATATTGCAAATATCACGGGGTTGAGGACATTGATGAGGGGGATTGCGAGGTCACTGCGCTTTCCCCTTCGACTATTGATGTGCAACTGAGTAGGTATCAAATGAGGAACCCCACAGCTGTTGCTGCTGATGTTGAAGATTCCCTCCAATGGACTGATTCTGACAATGATAATGATTATGAGGATGCTATGGATGGCCGAGTTCCTATCCCGGATATTCCCTTTGTCCGTAGAGCACCACATGCACCGCCTCGAGTACCACATGGTTCTCAAGGTCTTGACTTCTCTGATTTTCGGGCCCATTTCGATGCTAGTGTTGCAGCCTTGACCACTACTGTCCAAGGAATGCGACATGACCTTGATGGACACATTGCCCAGCGCAACCGCGATTAGGAGATGATTGAGGAGCATCGCCGGAATGAGAGGGAGATAATGTGGGAGCAGCAACAGCTCATCCGTTAGCAACAGGAGGCCCTGCAGCAGTCCAATGATCTCCTGTCTGACATGTGGAGAGACTATTATGGGGATTACAATCCCGATAATTAGTCTTTTCACATGTCCGCTCTCAGCCGACCGAGGCCAAACCGTTCGGTAACATCTAGTAGCACTTTTTATTTACTCATTCTCTTTTGCTAGGGACTAGCTTAAGTTTCATGAGGGGGATGGGATGTGAACCATGATGGTAAGTATTGTTTGGCTTTGTGATGTTGAGTATGGTATCTTGTTTTTTATTTGCATTTGCACGTTTACCACTTTCTTAGTATTTAGTTGCATACACTACATTCATTCTAGGATAGTCTTGCATGTTTTTTGTGGAGTTTATTGCCAAATTTTTTGAACTTTTTTATTGGGTAGATTAACTAATTATGACATTAATCATATGCTTCATCTCTATGAATTTGTTTGAGATTTTTCTCGCTTGGCTTGTCACATTTATGTTCGCACTTAGTTAAACTTGGTAGTCTCGACATCACTTAGTGGTGTTTTCTCTACTGCGGTTCACGAAGGCCTTTATAATGGGATGATGCATGTTAGGATCTTATGGTTGTTTTCCCGAGTAATTATGTACTAAGAGGCAACAAGTCTTAACCATGCTTTGAGATTGCTAAATGCCTAGGAAGGAGGTAGTGTGAGATTGTGTGATCCTTTGTTTGCAGCCTATTCTTTCGAATAGGTTTGGGGGAGGGGGTTACGCTATCATTAGACTTGTCTTTTCGATTTTTAGTGTGTGTTGTGAGTTTATTTTCCTTTTTCGTAAAGTTTGTACTCCAACCTATTCTTTCGAATAGGTTTGGGGAGGTCGTTTGTGTGTCATTTTGATTTCTTTTGTTGTGCTACTGCTGGCTAAAAAAAATTCGAAAAAAAAGAAAAAGAAAAATTCTAGGAAAAAGAAAAAAATCTGAAAAAGAAAAAAAAAAAAAAGAGAAAGACCCCAAAAAAGCAGAGAAGGGTCCAAAAAAAAGCCAAAAGCAGTTTAGCAAAGTGTTTGTCTCATTTTTCACTTCTTGTAATGTTCGTAATCTTTGTCTTTTGTTTGTTTGAGTGTCATCTGTTCTAGACCACCCTCGTCCTGCCATTCAGGAAGTGGTGAATAGTTTAAAGACTTTGCTTGAGAGATGGGTAGAATAGGGGAGTGTTATCTTTTTTAGGGAACCCTCCTTCGTTTGATGAGAGCCAGTATTGGTTCGACCTCTTTGAGGAAAAGTCTTAACTTGGTGAACAGAAGTAAGTCCTCAGTTTCATAGGCACGGGACAACCATTCGTATTTTAACATGTTTCATTACGTCGTCATTGACTAGGTCCAGGTAGAGAATGTTACGAGAGACTATCTTGGTTGACATAAGTGCTTATGTGAATGTGTATGAGTCAATCGAGGCATTCTTCAACCTATATCCATGTTATGATTTGTATGGTTTTTGTTCATAAGTTTTTTGATAGATTCAATAGATTAGTTCATTTCATTTGGCATGAGACTCCATTTTTTGTGTTACATTGTTTTTTGCATTAGAGTCTAGCTTAGTTGTTTGAGGACAAGCAAAGGTTCGGTTTGGGGAGTTTGATGAACGTGTATTTTACACTTTCATTCGAGTCTTTTTTCACCAATTTAGCTATCCTCTATGTTAATTTAGCTATATTTTAGTGCATTTTATTAGAATAGTGTCACGTTTCCCTTTAGTTTGCATTTTACAAGTTTTAGGTGAAAAACGTGGTTTTCCAGGCAATTATATTGAAGAGAACGAAGAATCGGTGTTCCGAGGATATTTTTGGAGTATCTAGAAGATTCCGGATAGGATTTGAAGTCTAGGGGTCGAGTCTGAAGGCTAAAAGGTCACTAGAAGGCAAAAACCGAGTCCGAAAAGGAAAAGAAATCCAAAAACGCGTCGAAAACGCGTCTCTCGCCGACTGCACCTTGATGAACGTGTATTTTACACTTTCATTTGAGTCTTTTTCACCTATTTTAGCTATCATCTATGATAATTTAGCTATATTTTAATGCATTTTATTAGAATAGTGTCACGTTTCCCTTTTAGGTAGGAATTCTCCAGAGCCTGTTCTGGGGATTCTTAGCTTAGGAGATACTTTTTCTTAGCGTTTTGGAGCTTGTAAGATCGAGATTCTTCGGAGATTGACAACCTTCGGTAACATTGTATCTTATAGTTTTTCTATTTATATTTATTTATCTTTCAACATGTTTTCATTCAATCTTGCTATGATTTATGTTGATTGCATGACATCTATGAGTAGCTAAACTTCTCGTTGGTGATAGTACGTGATTTCTTAGCGAAGGGTTAATAATTATGCTAATGGCTATATCGCGCATTATACTTTGAGTTATTGCTGTATTTCTTTGATCTATCTAAAACCTCTATCTTCGTAGTGTTGAATAATTACGGAACACAATTGGACAATTCATTGATCAAGCATCTCTATGCAAAACCGGGGACTTCATGCATGATTATTAACCTGCTATGCTTTGAATGACCATACTATCAACAATATCCATTATCTGTTAAGAAAAACCTTTGCTAAGTCGTCTGTTGATTTTATATTCTTAAGTTAGATTAGATAAAGCTAGTTATAGTTCTTAGAGATCGACACTCGAGGTTATTTTACTGCTGCACTACGGTTTTCGTTGTAGTTGTGAATTACCTTTGGCTCAAAACAAATTTATTTGATTAATTGAGTCTGGCAAACCAGTTCATCAAATTGGCGCCGTTGACGGGGACTATACTCCTTTTTTCTGTTTAGGTTTTTTATATTTTCAGCATTCAATTCCTAGTTCTAGTAGTTTTTAGTTTTCCTATTTAATCTCTCTCTGATACTCCGTTCCTAGTTTGTTACAGATAGTGTATGCGACATACACGATCTAGAGGAACACCGCTTGCTGATTCAATTGCTGAGATCGACAGAGTCTACCACCAAAGAAGACGACTACTTCGAAGGCGTGAACTAGAGGAAATAGAGGATACCGATTTCTCTGAATCTCTACACAGTCTTTTCAAGGAAATCGACGAAATGGCAGGAGCTAGACCACTGAAAGCATGGGTTCAACCCTCCAAGGATCGTATGAGGGGACCGGCGATTGTTCTTTCGTCTGCAACTCGAGATCTGGAAATCAAGAACCACGCATTCCAACAACTTCCGAGGTTCTATGGCTTAGCAAGGGAAGATGTGATGGGATACTTGCACGATATCGATGATTTCGTCAACCCACTCCCACGACCCGGAGCTGAAATAAAAACGGATGAGTTGAGGATGAAGGTTTTTGCTATGGGGCTTGGCGACAGAGCCAAGTCATGGTTGAGTTCTCTACCACCGGGCTCGCTGGACACTTGGGAGAAGGTTTTTTCAGCTTTCATGGAAAAATACTTCCCTGACACCTTGACTACCGCGCTTAAGGCGCAAATCACTGGGTTCAAACAAGACTATGATGAGACCATCTACACCGCGTTTGAGAGGTTCCAAGACCTCATGAACAAGTGCCCTCACCATGGTTTTGAGTTTTCGGATCTAGTCCAACACTTCTACAATGGACTAACGTTCGAGAACCAACAAGTGGTGGACTTCGAATGTCGTGGCAATATTTGGGAGGAAACCGCGAAAGCCGTCTGGGCGGTTTTTGAAAGGCTTGCTAAGGGGTCGCAATTCAAGGACCCAAGAGCGATGGTTAGGAGACGTGGACTTGAAGCTCCACCTACTCAAGAAGCCCCTATGTATGGGGGGAATGGGGATCGATTCGAGTGCTTTACCATTGAAGCAAGTCCTCAAGAGCACCACTGGAACATATATGTCAAACGAGGTTTGCCGAATATGCAAGAACTATGGGCATGGAGCTCATATGTGTAGATCGGAGCTCGCATATGATGATGGCAACTGGGTCCAAGGAGGCGAAGAGGAAGCCTTTGCTACGGAATTTGGTACCCAAGAAGCTAGCTACGGACAAGACGGTAGGAATCCTCGAGGTGGATTTTGGAGAAGAGGGTTCCGAAACAATCAAGGATATGCACCGGCTAGCCAAACTTATGGCCCTAACCAAGACCATAGCAGGCTTAACTATTGTAATGACCACTGCGAAAATCCCGCTCCAAAAGAGCAACCGAAGTCGAAGACAGCTCTACTGATGGAGAACTTGCAAAAGATGGTTGATCACACCCAAAGTTTTCTCAAACGTTATGAAGAAGATTCTGAGAAGACTAGGGCAAGGCTTGATCGGTTGGAAGAGAGCACTAGGCTTGCCCATCAAAAGATGCAAGAGTTGATCGACCGAGGAGCAAGTAGGGAGCAAGGGAAGTTGTCGAGCAACACTGAGAAGTCGATGTCCATTACCATGGTGGGTGATCTACCTGTTGAAATCACCATCAATAAGGTTGCTAAGTGCGAGTGTTGCAAGGAGGAAGAACCCCCACTAGCCAAGGAAGAAGAGAAGGACCTTGGTTCGGATGAAAGTGAAGAGGAGCAAGAGGATCCCGAGCCACTCCCTCAAAGTTTCGATGTTAAGGTCGGGATTGGTGAACTTGAAGATGCCCGTGCCACACTAGACACGGGATCCTACTCTAATGTGCTCCCAATGAATGTGTTCGAGAAGAGTAGCCTTGGAAAACTATCTGAGCATAAGGATATTGTGCAATTGGCGGATGAATCCTTTGTGAGACCCAAAGGAGTTGTGAAGAACGTATTGGTTAAGATTGGTGAAGCTTCTGTATACACCAATTTTGTAGTTATGCCGGCGTCTACACCTGGGATGGAGGATGTCGTTCTCTTGGGGCGAACGTTCTTGACCAAACTACGCTCCGTGATAGACATCTACCGAAGGACTTGCACCATTGAGGTGGATGGCAAGCGACATGTGTTGCGAGCCATATCTGATCCACCTGATCACTTCAATGCTTCTCACACCATTAACTACTGTGGTCTTGCTGTCTATGTTCATTCTTATTCACAGGTTCGTGGCATGAGGAGAAGGTCCATGAAGGGGAAGTCTAGTACCCTAAAAAAGAAGAGCTAGGCGCAAGAAGGAGTCGAGTCAAAGACTATAAACAATGGCGCTATCCGGGAGGCAACCCGGAGTTTTTATCGCTTTTTTACCGCTTTATTGCATGCATTCATACTTGAACAGTTTGCTTTTCTTATGTGAATTTGTTCGTCTCTGTGTCGTATGTGCTTATGTTTGTGTTTGAGTGAACTTTTTCGAGTGGTTTTATGAGTAAAATGGTTTTCGGGGATTTAAACCCGCGTTTTTTCGAAATTTTCGTCTCCCCACCTCCGAATCGCCCCACATGTCCAGAGAGCTCCGCGCTCTTTGGACGTGCGGGGCAAATCGCAACTCGCCCCACGAATCTGGAGAAGTTAAAAACACGAGACAGCCCCCTTTCTCCTCATTTTCGTCATCTTCTTCACTTCTTACTCCCCAAAATCCGAAAAAAACCGAAAATACTTCAATCCTGCATAAAATCTTCAATCTTCCATCAAATTTTGTGTTCTTTAGCTTCAATCGAAGCCCATTACCTGCTCTTTCTTTTCATCCGAACAACTTTCACTCTAGTGCATTCGTTTTCCAGATCTGAGGTATCTTCACATGAACCCTAATTTTTCAAATTTGGGGGTTTCTGATTTGAGCTTCAATTAGACTTATATGATGTATGGGTAGGTTGTTTGTGTTATTAGAAACGTTATTTACTGTCAATTGCATGCTCAATTATGCTTGGATTGCTGATTTGGGAATTTTGCTACTAGATGTTTTTATCTTGTTGTGCAATGTATCTTTTTCTTCGATTCCATACATATGATTGTGGTTACTGATGTAATAATGATGGATATGATGGTAGAATGCATAATTGTTGAGTATGAAGATTTATGATGCTAGAATTTTTCGCTACTATGGTATGAATTGAGCCTTATTATTTAGGTTATTGGTTGTCTAGCACGAGCGTAATGCGATATGTACATGTCAAAATTATTTTGGTGTGTTGCATATTAGTAGCTAGATTAGACATGAAAGATTTGCGGAGTTCGATTGTTGATTTTATCACTCGTGCGTTTCGCTCTTACATTAGCATATGCATGAGTCAGTTTTGTGTCATACGAGGTACTAACTGTTGTTTGTAGGAACCATGCCACAAAGGGAGAGAAGCACTCCCATTTGGCTACTATGAAGTATTGGATGGGGATCAATTACAACCATGTCACGGAGAGTGATCTCGTTAGAGGTGCGTTCGAGCCATGGGCTCTTGCAACAACGTCGCGGTTTATCCAAAAGGAGGTACGAGAATCCACCTGGAGTAAGGACTCCTATGCCTATTCATGCACCACCGAAGGGATAGAAACAATTATTACGTCAGCAATCTATCACAAGGACTGCAAGGTTCAAGTGAATAGGAAGGCACCAGGACGACCTCACCACAACAGATTCAGTCTTGAGTCGATAGTGGTGATGAAGTTCTGAATCGCTAGCTTGATTCCAAAACATAATGACATGGACACCCAACCCCTCTTAGGGGTGCCCCTCGACTGCCTCTAAAGGGAGCGCCATATAGACATCGGGGGCATCAACCGTAGAGAATGTGGTCGACATTGGAAAAAATGGAAGAAGACCTCTGAGTATCCGAGCAGCTTACTGTAACCTCCTCGGGGTGTAAAACGTTGGAGAGGGAGGCTCTGATACCACTGCTCTTTCCCCTTCAACAGTTCACAACCTATTGGAGAGATACCGGATGGACGATTCCATAACAGCGGCGGCTAATCTTGAGGATTCTCTTCGACAATGCAACTCTACTGGTGACGATGGTGATGACAGTAGTGATAATGAAGACCATAGGGACAATGAGGATGCCATGAATACTGATGGAGGAGTTGGCGCTATCCGATCTATTAATGGAACTACCACCACCACCACGAGCTCTGATGATCACCTATAAGGCCACTCGAGCAGTCTCAATACCTTACATCCAGCATACTCAGCCGACCTAGGCCAAACCACGCGGTAACATCTAGTATCACATCTTATTTCCTCATTTTCTTACTGCTAGGGACTAGCTTTAAATTCATGAGGGGGGATGGGATTTAAGTGAACTAGTGCGTTAGTTTGGAGCTTGCCATTGATGGTTTAGAGCTTGGCATTGGTAGGATGAGTATAGTACCTTGCATGTTTATCCGTCTGCATTTGCATTTGCACGTTTACTGCTTTCTTAGTTTTTAGTTGCATACACTACATTCATCCTAGGATAGTCTTGCATGTTTTATGTGGAGTTTATTGCCAAATTTTTTGAACTTTTTTATTGGGTAAATTAACTAATTATGACATTAAACATATGCTTCATCTATGAATTTGTTTGAGGTTTTTCTCGCTTGGCTTGTCACATTTATGTATTGCACTTAGTTAAGCTTGCTAGTCTCGACATCACTTAGTGGTGTTTTCTCTACTACGGTTCACGAAGGCCTTTATAATAGGATGGTGCATGTTAGGGTCTTATGGTTGTTTTCCCGAGTAATTATGTACCTAAGAGGCAACAAGTCTTCACCTTGCTTTGAGAGTGCTAAATGCCTAGGAAGGAGGTAGTGTGAGATTGTGTGATCCTTTGTTTAGAACCTATTCTTTCGAATAGGTTTGGGGAGGGGGTTACGCTATCATTAGACTTGTTTTTCATTTTTTAGTGTGTGTTGTGAGTTTATTTTTCTTTCGTAAATTTTATACTCCAACCTATTCTTTCGAATAGGTTTGGGGAAGTCGTTTGTGAGTCTTTTTAGTTTCTTTTTCGTTGTGCTACTGCTGGCTAAAAAAAATCGAAAAAAAAAAGAAGAAAAAATTCCAGAAAACGGAAAAGAAAACTGGAAAAGAAAAAAAAAGAAAAGACCCCAAAAAAACAAGAAAGGGTCAAAAAAAAAGAGCCGAAAAGCAGTTTAGCAAAGTGTTGTGTCTCATTTTTCAATTCTTGTAATGTTCGTAATCGTGTTGTAATTTTTGTCTTTTTTGAGTGTCATCTGTTCTAGACCACCCTCGTCCTGCCATTCAGGAAGTGGTAAATAGCTAAGGCTTTGCTTAAGATATGGGTAGAATAGGGGAGTGTTATCTTTTTAGGGAACCTTCCTTCGTTTGATGAGAGCCAGTATTGGTTCGACCTCTTTGAGGAAAAGTCTTAACTTGGTGAACAGCAGTAAGTCCTCAGTTTCATAGGCACGGGACAACCATTCATATTCTAACATGTTTCATTACGTCGTCACTGACTAGGTCCAGGTAGAGAATGTTACGAGAGACTATCTTGTCTTGACATAAGTGTTTATGTGAATGTGTATGAGTCAATCGAGACACTCTTCAACCTATATTCATGTTATGACTTGTATGGTTCTTGTTCATATGTTTTTTGATAAATTCAATAGATTAGTTCATTTCATTTGGCATGAGACTCCATTTTTTGTGTTGCATTATTTTTTGCATTAGAGTCTAGCTTAGTTGTTTGAGGAGAAGCAAAGGTTCTGTTTGGGGAGTTTGATGAACGTGTATTTTACACTTTCATTTGAGTCTTTTTCACCTATTTTAGCTATCCTCTATGATAATTTAGCTATATTTTAGTGCAATTTATTAGAATAGTGTCACGTTTCCCTTTAGTTTGTATTTTACAGGTTTTGGGTGAAAACTGAGGTTTTCCGGGCAATTATATTGAAGTAGACAAGGAATTGGTGTTCCGAAGGCCTAATTGGAGCATCTAGAAGATTCCGGATAGGATTTGAAGTCTAGGGGTCGAGTCTGAAGGCTAAAAGGTCACTAGAAGGCAAAAACCAAAAAGGAAAGAAATCAAAAAACGCGTCGAAAACGCGTTTCCAGCCGAAAAAACCTCCCGGGCGAGTCGCACGGGACGTGGGGCGAATCGCCCCACACCAGGCGAATCGCCCGGTGTGTGGGGCCACTCGCCCCACACCTGCCGAATGCCTATATATAGTTGCTCAGTTTTCTCCGTTTTTCATACTTTTCCAGACCTTTTCTCTCACCTTTCTCATTAGTTTTAGGTAGGAATTCTCCAGAGCCTGTTCTGGGGATTCTTAGCTTAGGAGATACTTTTTCTTAGCGTTTTGGAGCTTGTAAGATCGCGATTCTTCGGAGATTGACAACCTTCGGTAACATTGTATCTTACAGTTTTTCTATTTATATTTATTTATCTTTCAACATGTTTTCATTCAATCTTGCTATGATTTCTGTTGATTGCATGACATCTATGAGTAGCTAAACTTCTCGTTGGTGATAGTATGTGATTTCTTAGCGAAGGGTTAATAATTATGCTAATGGCTATATTGCGCATTATACTTTGAGTTATTGCTTTATTTCTTTGATCTATCTAAAACCTCTATCTTCGTAGTGTTGAATAATTACGGAACACAATTGGACAATTCATTGATCAAGGATCTCTATGCAAAATCGGGGACTTCATGCATGATTATTAACCTGTTATGCTTTGAATGACCATTCTATCACCAATCTCCATTATCTGTTAAGAAAAACCTTTGCTAAGTCGTCTGTTGATTTTATATTCTTAAGTTAGATTAGATAAAACTAGTTATAGTCCTTAGAGATCGACACTCGAGGTTATTTTACTGCTGCACTACGGTTTTCGTTGTAGTTGTGAATTGCCTTTGGCTCAAAACAATTTTTTTTGATTAATTGAGTCTGACAAACCAGTTCATCACACCTCCCGGGCGATTCGCCCGGGATGTGGGGCGATTCGCCCCACACTAGGCGATTCGTCCGGTGTGTGGGGCGACTCGCCCCACACGTGCCGAACCCCTATATATTTATATCTTTCAACATGTTTTGATTCAACCTTGATATGATTTCTGTTGATTGCATGACATCTATGAGTAGCTAAATCTATCGTTGGTGATAGTATGTGATTTCTTAGCGAAGGGTTAGTAATTATGCTGATGGCGGTAAAGCGAATCAGACTTTGAGTTATTGCTTTATTCTTTGATCTATCTAAGCCCTCTATCTTCGTAGTGTTGAATAAAACGGAACACATTGGACAATTCATGATCAAAGATCTCTATGCAAAACGATCGGGTACTTCATGCATGATTATTAACCCACTGTGCTTTGAATGATCATACTATCACGAACTTCCATTATCTTGATAAGAAAAACCTGTGTTAAGTCGTCTGTTGATTTTATATTTTAAGTTATATTAGATAAAGCTAGTTATAGTCCTTAGAGATCGACACTCGAGGTTATTTTACTGCTGCACTACGGTTTTCGTTGTAGTTGAGAATTGCCTTTGGCTAAATACAAATTTATTTGATTAATTTGAATCTGACAAATTCCGGTTCATCAACTCTTGAACTTAGCTTTCATATTCTCTCTGATTGTAGCAATCAGATTTGAACTCATTTCCTGAGAATATGAGAGTTTTTCGGGAAGTATAGAGTGTAAAAACGTCTCGTGTTTGAGTAGAGAGTTTCTCTTCTACTCATTGGACAGATAGATGTGAAGATCTGAAAAGTTCATCCTTCTATATCTTTGCCAGTTGCTGACAGACTTAGCAACTCTGGTCAAAGTGTTCTTTTCGAAGTTTGAGTATAGTTCGTCAGAACTAACTTCAAGAGCTTCCGTGATGTGAATCACTTCATCATTCTCCTTTTGAGCATGAATAAAAGTAAAGTTAATTTAAGGAAGGTTTTGGAAAATAGTTTTAGAGTCTAAAACTGCAACATGAATTACCCGCTGACTTTCAGCAAGCTCATGTTGCACACTGAGTTGTGCGGGTACTATTTCCAATGCTTCAAGAGCTGTGGCAGCATCCTTGAATAGTTCATCCTGAAACAACTCAATATTAGATACAAGTACTAAGTTTTCAAACTTAGTAGATTTACCAAAATTTTCATCTACCTGCTGAACAGGAGTTGTGGATTCTGGTGCAGAAGTTTCAGCAATCTTCTGACTTGTATCTTGAGAAGTCTGTAAACAAATAATTATATTACCTAAAGATAAAGTTTCGGATAGTGAAGTTTTGCTTATATCTAAGTTAATTACCTGCTGAAGAAGGGCATGTGGTGACTCAGTCCTTTCAGCATTGATAACATCTTCATTATCTGGGACTTGTTCTTCAGCAGACTTCTTCTCTTGCTCTAACTAAGAAGGCTGTGCAGATTCAGCAATCTCCCTTGTCTCTGAATTGACAAGTTTAGCACAGACATCTAGACCTTTAAGTTCACTACTTGTCATGAACAGGTCTACTGACTTATTGGAGTTGTCATCAATCTCCATGTCCATTTGCTGGCTTAGGTCAGTCAGCACCAGTTGGACTTTGTCAATAGAAGTTATCGGTGAACTTGGTCTAATATTCTCAGCTTCATGAGATGCGCCGTCGAACAATGTCTTTTGTTGTGTTTCAGCAACCTCTGGGACTTGAACCATTGCAGTCTCAGCAACTGGTTCTTCATCAATTACAGCTTCAGCAATTTCTCGGACTGGACTAGTTGCTATTTCAGCAACTGTCTCTACTACAACACTTTCAGCAAGTGCAGCTTTTCTTAAATTTGAAGCAATGTCACTTGCTGGTTCCAGAGTGTTGTCATCAAGATTATCTACTATGTAGACATCTTCTAAACGTTCTAAGGCAGGATTTTCATTTCCACTTCCTTGTGGTCTTGCTTCAGCAGATGAATCCAAGTTAATTGGATTTCTGAAGGCTTCTGCAAACACTTTAGCAACATCTACTACACTGGCTTGCGTTTCAGCAACCACTGGAACGTCATCATCCTGAACGACATTAACAATTGGAACGGACTTTCTTGCCGTTGTTTTCTTTCTTGGGAAGGTCTTTGTCCTTGGTTTCTTAGGAATAGGATCAGCTGATGAAGCTGCAGTTTGAGTGTCATCATCAACTTTCCTCTTTTTCTTGGATCTCTTGCTGGGTGCAGTAGTGTCAGCAACCGTAGCAGTATCAGCAGCAACATCTGCATGTGTTGCATTCTCAGCAACATTTGTAGCTGTTGTATTCCTAGATTGCTGATCAGTTTCTGCAACATTTGCAGCTATTGTATTCCTAGACTGCTTATCAGTCTCAACAACATTTGCAGATGTTGCTTTCTTTGACTTCTTGTCAGCAACCTTAGGTCCATTCAGCTTGTAAAAGGCTCTTCCCACATTGCATACTGATTCTTAATCGGCAATGGGTTTCAGCTGAATCCTGAATTCAAGGATGTAGCATACTTTCAATCCATACATTACTGGAAGGGAAGGTGAGACTGTGTTGTCTTCAACCTTGACCTTGAACTTTGTAACACAATCAACAAGTCTGTTGAAAATGTACTTAGCCCAGTTAATGTCAGTTTTGCTCTCATAGATATGCATCAGCAAAGGCCACCTTCTCAGGCCTACTTGGTCAATTCCTCCAACTTGGGAGTCAAGAACTTTGATGAGTAGCAGAGCTACTAGACCAAGTGAATGGCAGAGATGCTTCCTCTTTACGTGCTTATTCCAAGTCACGGGAGCAATCTCTCCTTTCTTCATCCTTTCATTTCTGACATCACTGTAGAAGGCTTCAATTTCTTCATCAGTGGCAGTGATGTCATCTTCAGTTCCAGTAGTTGGAATCTGAAAGATGTTAGCTAAATCAATCCATTTCAGGATGATTTTCTCTCCTTGAACTGTGGTAGAAATCACTTTTTCAGTGACTCCTTGTCCATCAGTAAGGGTTTGGATTTCTACATTGTTGTATAATTCCATGGTGTCCAGCATGCTCACTTTCTTAGTGCGATCAGTATTGAAGAAAAGTAGGCCTTGTTGATTTATGTAATTCAACGCCTCTACGTTTTCTTCGTCCAAATCTTGTTCATAGAAGTATCTGATATACTTCTCTTTTGCAAATCCTCTCCATTGCATCATTTGTTCAGACTTTGCAGTGTCAAGATATGCAGGAGGCATGGGTCTTTCAGTGATACGGTTATTGGCCAACACGATTTTCACCATGTTTTTCACCGGAGTAGGAGCAGTGCTTTTTCCAGCACTGTCTGCCTTTGAGGACTTGGTGGTCTTACATGATTGTCTCTTGGGAGCCATCTCTTATATAGTAGGTAAGGGTTGAGAGTGTACAAAAAAAAAAACTTTTCTTTTTGACTGGAGGTACAGTAAATCAGAGCACAGGCTAGAAATTTTTGCAGAGAAAGGAAATGTGAGTTAAAGAATTTTGTCTTTCTCTAACTATTCATTTATATAGTATCTCTGTTATGTGAGAAGCTCAATGGTTTTTGAGTTCTCATCAAGGGTAAAGCAGAGATTCATTGAGTAGTGGAGCCTTTGCATTAAATGCGTAGTGCACCACTAACACAAAGCCGTCAGAGCATACTTTCTCTTTGTAATATTAACCGTTGGATCATCAACTGATTTAAAATCAATGGCCACGATTATATTTCATGTCATGATTTACAGCGAGTTTATCTGTGCCATGATTAACGTCACAAATTGATTTTACCTTGATTCACGAGATTTGATCTCCTTTACTCCAATGTTAATTGCTTGCTGAAGTATAGAAGAATCTTTCCAGCGATTTTATCCAATCTGACTTTAACAATTACCTTTTCAAGAAACAAGCTTTGTATTTGTTGAAAATTCCCCCTTAATAAAATATCTCATTTTTCTTTAGGGTAAAACATATTTCTGAGTTCCCGTCTCAGCAAATTCTTTTTAGATTGAGATATCCTTAGGTAAAATCTGAGAAGTATTTTTGTTTTTGCTGAGTTCCCGTCTCAGATTTTTCTTTTGATACTTGAATACTTGATTCAGTATCCTTGATTGTCTGAATGCCAGTTTCAACAATCTTTGAAGTTTTCTTACTGAGTTCCCGTCTCAGCAAATGATCAAGTTTCCTAACAAATACCCGGTTTGAAGGAATTACTTCCTGAATGCCTATTTCAGCAAACACATTAGTGTACAACCATGTCTTTTTAGAGAAGTCAGTGGAAGGGACTTTTTAAGGAACAAATAGCCTTTAAGCAACCATTGGTTTGCTGAATACCTGTTTCAGCAATCCACCAAATGTATCCTTTTTTATTGAGGTAGTTCAATCAATCCAAGGTTATACTTTAGCATTGCGAACCTATTATCTGGTAGGGGCTTGGTAAAGATGTCCGCAAGTTGATCATTAGTACCTACTTTTACAACCTCAATGTTTCCTTTTTCCACATGATCTCTAATGAAATGATGTCTAATATCAATGTGCTTTGTCCTTGAGTGGAACTTAGGATTTTGCGTGATAGCAATGGCACCTGTATTATCACAAAAGATTGGTGTTTTCTTTGCAGAAATACCATAATCTCTTAATTGTTGCTGAATCCATAGGATTTGAGCTGTGTAACAACCAGCCGCAATGTATTGAGATTCAGTGGATGAATTAGCAACACAGGTTTGCTTCTTGCTGAACCATGATATTAATCTTGTACCTAGAAGCTGACAAGTTCCAGAAGTACTTTTTCTATCAAGAGTTGATCCTCCATGATCAGCATCAGAATAACCAACCAATTCCAATCCAGAATCTTTTGGATACCATAATCCAACATTGACTGTACCTTTGACATATTTCAGTATCTTAAGTGCCTTTTTGTAGTGTGATTCTATTGGATCAGATTGGAATCTTGCACACACACAAACAACATACTGAATGTCAGGCCTACTTGCTGTTAGATACAGCAAGGAACCAATGAGCTTCCCATACTTGTGTTCATCAACACTTTTATCTTGTTTAGTATAGCCCAATTTGGTACCAACGCTCATGGGGATCTTTTTAGGTTATTCTTCCTCTTTGATCCTGAACTTTATGAGCATTTCTTTTGCATACTTTGCTTGACTTATGAATATTCCATCTTTGAGTTGCTTGACTTGCAATCCTAGGAAATAATTCAATTTTCCCATCATACTCATTTCAAACTTGTTTGTCATGAGTTTGGAAAAATCATCACAAAGTTGCTTGTCAAAATATTATGTCATCCACATAAATCTGAACTAAGAGTATTTTACCATCATGGTTTATGGTAAATAAGGTTTTGTCAACTTCACCTTTATTTAAACCATTATCCAACAAGAACTTAGCTAAGGTATCATACCAAGCTCTTGGTGCTTTCTTTAGACCATATACAACTTTCTGAAGCTTGTATACCATCTTGGTTTCTGAGGAATGTTCAAAGCCAGGGGGTTGTTATAGGTAGACTTCTTCAGCAAGTTCACCATTTAGGAATTCACTTTTAATATCCATTTGATAAACAATGAAGTCATTATGAGCAGCAATGGCTAAGAAGAGTCTAATAGCATCCAATCTTGTGACTGTTGCATAAGACTCATCATAGTGCAATCCTTCAGTCTGGCAGTAACCTTGAGCAACTAAACGTGCTTTGTTCCTTGTTACTTCTCCAGACTCACTCAGCTTGTTTCTGAACACCCAGTTTGTAACAATTGCTTTCTTTCCTTCAGCAAGGGGTACAAGTTTCCAGACTTTGTTCCTTTCAAATTGATCCATTTCTTCTTGCATTGCCTTGATCCATTCAGAATGCTTTAAAGCTTCTTCTATGATCTTGGGTTCAATTTCTGAAACAAAGCAAGAGAACAAATCTTCTACTTCAATGACGTTTGCTTCTTCAACAAGTTCTTGATTAGTAGATACTTTGGATCTAGTCACTTGGCGTTTATCAATATCACCAATCATATCCGTAGAGGGATGATCTTTAATCCACTTGCTAACAGGTTCTCTGCTCTTTGGATCTGGATAAGTTTGCGTTTCAGCATGTGACTCTTCAGCAAGTACTTGTTCAGTACTACTGGTATCTTGTTTTGTCTCTGCTGAAATTGGTTCATCAGCAACTGCTTGTTCAACATTGCTGGTTTGAGGTAACTCGTCAGCAGACACAGGAATTTGCATAGTTTCAGCAACATCTAGAGAAACCGCGTCTTTTGCCGGAAATTCTTTATCATGAATTATATTTATCTTGTCATGACTTGGGGAAGGAGTGTCATCGTCAGAATCATCATTTAGTTCAATTGATTTTATATTTCTAGCATCAGATTCAGTTCTTTGCTCGTGTATGAGTAATTTCTTCATACATTCTGATATTTCTTCTTCAAGAAGGACTCCTTGTGATTTTTCATAGAATACAACATGAACTGATTCTTCGATCTTTTGTGCCTTTTTGTTGTAAACTCTATAAGCTTTACTATGCAAGGAGTAGCCAAGAAATATCGCTTCGTCTGCCTTTGGTTGAAATGTTCTTAAGTATTCTCTACCATTGTTAAGAACAAAGCATTTGCTATCAAATACGCTTAGATGGGTGATGTTAGGAGGTCTTCCAACAAATAACTCATAGGGAGTTTTGTTGTATTCCTTAGTTATCAAGCATCTATTTTGAGTATATCAGGCGGTATTAATCGCTTCAACCCAATAAGCTTCACTTATTTCAGTATCAGCAAGCATCGTTCTAGCTGCTTCCTTAAGGGTACGATTCTTCCTTTCAGCAACACCATTTTGTTGAGGATGTCCTTACTGAGGATAACTGATGTTGTATGCCTTTTGTAGTGCAATACTCAATTATGTAATGGTTTACAAACTCAGTACCATGGTCTGTTCTTATGACTTTTACTTGTCATTTTTCATGACTTCGAGCTTGTTCAGCAAGTTAGGTATTTCAGTCGTTGTTTTAGACTTGTGTTTGATAAATACTACCCAAGTGAATCTTGAATAGTCATCTACCACCACCAGACCATACTTCTTGCCAGAATAGCTTGTTGAAGAAGATTCAAACAAGTCCATGTGCAAGAGTTGTAAAGGTTTTGTAGTTGACGGTACTGCCTTGTTCTTGAAAGAAGTTTTGGTTTGCTTTCCTTGCTGACATGCATTGCAAACACCATCCTTCTTAAAAGTAACTTAGGTAATCCAACTACAAGTGCCTTTTTAGACAGCTTATTCAGCGTCTTGAAGTTTAGGTGACTTATTCGTTTATGCCATAACCATGCTTTTTCAGCAAGGCAATCATGATCTGAGACAAGGCATTTTTCAACGATTGTTGAAGACCAATCTACGGTATAGAGACCTCCTGATCTTCTAGCAATCATAGTAACCTTCTTTGTCTCAAAGTGAATAAGTTTACATTCATCAATTTTGATTTTGATGAAGTAACCTTTGTCAGCGAACTGACTCATGCTAAAAAGGTTAAACTTAAGATTTTTGACATAAAGAACTCCCGAAATGGTAATGCATCCTAACTTAACGTCACCATAACCTTTAGTAGAACCAAGGCCTCCACCAGCAAACCTTATTGTTGGAACTTTAGACCACCGTCTATAGTTTATAAGGTTTTTCTTCTTGCCCGTCATGTGCTTTCCACAACCACTGTCAAAGTGTCAAATTGCATTGTTTGTCTCTGTGGCTAAAGTCGGCACAATCAAGAGAAAACAAGTTAATTATCCAATATTGGATGTCCATTAACATGTTCAAGAAAGCGTCCAGTGGAAACCCAAGTCTTGAGTTTTTCAACTTTGACTTGTTTTCTACTTGCTGAGGAACTAGAGGGCTTAGAACCGAAAGACTTTTGATCATTGCTAATCAAGTCCACTTTCTGATGTGGTGTCTTGCTTGGTTGACCCTTTTGCTGAACATACTTTTTAGTAAGTTCTTTTCTAGCAAGGTTCCTGATGAAACGCGTGGATGTCGGGTCCAACGTATCAAATAAATTTGTTATTTAGCCAAAGGCAATTCACAACTACAAAGAAAACCGTAGTGTAGCAGTAGAATAACCTCGAGTGTCGATCTCTAAGGACTATAACTAGCTTTATCTAATCTAATTTAGAATATAAAACAGCAGACGGTTTAGCAAAGGCTTTTCTTAACAGATAATGGAGATTGGTGATAGTATGGTCCTTCAAAGCATAACGAGTTAATAATCATGCATAAATTCCTTGGTTTTGCATGGAGATCTTGATCAATGAATTGTCCAGTTGTAATTATCAAACACTACGAAGATATAGATTTATATAGGTCAAAGACCAATGAATTGTCCAATTGTGTGCAATAATTAATCAACAATACGAAGATAGAGAATTAGATAGATCAAAGAAATAAAGCAATAACACGGAGTATAATGCGCGATATAGCCATTAGCATAATTATCAACCCTTCGCTAAGAATTCACATACTATCACCAACGAGAAGTTTAGCTACTCATAATTGTCATGCAATAAACAGAAATCATAGAAGAAAACATGTTGAAAGATATATAAAAATAAATAGACAAACTGTAAGATACAATGTTACCGAAGGTTGTCAATCTCCGAAGAATCGCGATCTTACAAGCTCCAAACTGCTATGAAAAAGTATCTCCTAAGCTATGAACCCCCAGAACAGGCTCTGGGAAGTTCCTACCTAAAACTACAAAGAAAGGTGAGAGAAAAGGTCTTGAAAAGTATGAAAAACGGAGAAAAACTGAGCAACTATATATAGGCTTCGAATTTGTGTGGGGCGAAGGGACCCACACACCGGGCGAGTCGCCTGGTGTGGGGCGATTCGCCCCACATCCCGGGCGATTCGCCCGGGAGTAAAACTCGGGAAAATACGCGTTTTCGACGCGTTTTTGGATTTCTTCCCCTTTTCGGACTCGGTTTCTGACTTCTAGTGGCCTTCTAACCTCCAGATTCGACCCCTAGACTTCAATTCCTATCCGGAAACCTTCAGATACTCCAATTAGGCTTCTGGAACATCAATTCCTTATCTACTTCAATATAATTGCCCGGAAATCCTCGTTTTTCAACCAAAACTTGTAAAATAAAGACTAAAAGGAAACGTGACACTATTCTAATAAAAATGCACTAAAATATAGCTAAATTAATAAAGAGGATAGCTAAAATAGGTGAAAAAGACTTAAATGAAAGTGTAAAATACACATTCATCAAACTCCCCAAACCGAACCTTTGCTTGTCCTCAAGCAACTAAGCTAGACTCTAATGCAAAAAACAATGCAACACATAAAATGGAGTCTCATGCCAAATAAAATGAACTAATCTACTGAGTCTATCATATGAACAAAAAACATATAAATCAAAACATGAATATAGGTTGAAGAATGCCTCGATTGACTCATACACATCCACATAAGCACTTATGTTAAGACAAGATAGTCTCTCGTAACATTCTCTACCTGGACCTAGTCAGTGACGATGTAATGAAACATGTTAAGATACGAATTGTTGTCCCGTGCCTATGAAACTGAGGACTTACTTTCTGTTCACCAAGTTAAGACTTTTCCTCAAAGAGGTCGAACCAGTACTGGCTCTCATCAAACGAAGGAGGGTCCCCTATAAAAGATAACACTCCCCTATTCTACCTATCTCTCAAGCAAAGTCTTAAGATTTTCACCACTTCCTGAATGGCTGGACAAGGGTGGTCTAGAACAGATGACACTCAAAAACAAAAGACAAAAATAGAAAATTACAACACGATTACGATCATTACAAGAATTGGAAAATGAGACACAACACTTTGCTAAACTGCTATTTGGCTTTATTTTTTGGACCCTTCTTTGCTTTTTTTTTTGTCTTTTCTTTTTTTTCTTTTTTCTTTCCAGTTTCTTTTTTCTTTTTTTTCTTTTTTCCTGGATTTTTTCTTTCTCTTTTTTTTTTTGATTTTTTTTTAGCCAGCAGTAGCATAACGAAAAGAGAAACAAAATGACTCACAACGACTTCCCCAAACCTATTCGAAAGAAAAGGTTGGAGTAAAAAATTTACGGGAAAGGAAAAATAAACTCACAACACAGAAACAAAAAACGAAAACAAGTCTAATGATGGTGCAACCCCCTCCCCAAACCTATTCGGAAGAATAGGTTATAAACAAAGGATCACACAACCTCACACTACCTCCTTCCTAGGCATTTAGCAATCTGAAAGCATGGTGAAGACTTGTTGCCTCTTAGGTACATAATTATTCGGGAAAACAACCATAAGACCCTAACATGCATCATCCTATTATAAAGGCCTTCGTGAACCGCAGTAGAGAAAACACCACTAAGTGATGTCGAGACTACCAAGTTTAACTAAGTGCAATACATAAATGTGACAAGCCAAGCGAGAAAAACCTCAAACAAATTCATAGAGATGAAGCATATGATTAATGGCATAGTTAGATAATCTACCCAATAAAAAAGTTCAAAAAATTCGGCAATAAACTCCATATAAAACATGTAAGACTATCCTAGGATGAATGCAGTGAATGCAACCTAAAACTAAGAAAGTGGTAAACGTGCAAATGCAAATGAAAAAACAAGATACTAATCAACACAAAGCCAAACAATACTTAACATCGCGGTTCACATCCCATCCCCCGTATGATTCTTAAGCTAGCCCTAGCAAAAGAGAATGAGTAATAAGAAGTGATACTAGATGTTACCGAACGGTTTGGCCTCGGTTGGCTGAGAGTGGACATGTGAAAAGACTAATCATCGAGATTGTAATCCCCATAAAAGTCCCTCCACATGTCAGACAGGAGATCATTGGACCGCTGTAGAGCCTCCTGTTGCTGCTGAATGAGTTGTTGTTGCTCCCACCTTTGTTGCCTATCCTCTCGGCGATGCTCCTCGAATGTCTCCCAATCGCGGTTGCGCTGGGCAATGTGCCCGTCGAGGTCCAGTCGCAGTCCTTGGACAGAAGTGGTCAAGGCCGCGGTACTGGCATCAACTCTATCGAAACGATCGTCGAGGTAGGCCCGGAATTCAGAGAAGTCAAATCCTCTAGACCCTTGTGGTGCTCGAGGCGGTGCATGCGGTGCTCTATGGACAAATGGAATATCCGGGATACGGGCTTGGCCATCATCAGCCTCCATAGCATCCTCATAATCATTCTCATTATCTGAATCGCTCGGTTGGAAGGGTGCTTCCACATCAGCAGCGGAAGCCGTGGGGTTCTTCATCTGATACCTAGCAAGCTGCACATCAATAGTCGAAGGTGAAAGGGCAGCGACCTCGCAATCCTCCTCATCAATGTCCTCGACCCCGTAATATTTGTAGTAGGCAGTGATGAAGCTTGGAAAGATGAAGGGCTTCTTCTTCTTTTCCCAGTGGCGCTCATACTCTTCATACATGATGTGACCGATGTCGATACGATGCTTGTCGATTAAGAAGTAGAGGAGCTCGGCGTAATTTGGCTGTATCCAAGTGTCATTCTTCCTAGGGATCAAGTTGAAGATGCAGAATTTCATCATTACCTTAGCCTCAATGCTAAGGTCGCTCTGACGGATCCGTGCAGGTTCTGCTCCGATTTCTGGATATCTGTACTCCCTGTTGCAGATCACGTCCGTAATGTGTCTTCCTATCCCCCTAGAGGCCCTCGAATATTCGTAGGCATGGTTGCTCCCTGTGAACTCCCGTTGTCCAAAATGGATGAATGAAGAAAATGTTTTTGGCGTCCATGGTATTATTAGGTCTCGAACTAGTACCCCATTCTTCTCCTCGAGATCAGTGAATCCAGTGTAGAACTCTTGGAGGAGGCTCACGCCGTACCCCTTGAACCTGTTGGAACTATACCAAACCCAATTCCTTTTTAATGCCAATCGGTAGAGCGTCCTATACCCCGCCGTTTGAGCTACTGCCTCCGGAATATCAATCCTCCTGTCCGGTATGATCGATCTTCCACCTTCGGCTAGCTCCGCTTCGAGCCTTTGTCGGACATCTATCGCAGCTAGAGACAACTCGTACAAGTCGTGAGAAGGTTGGGAGCTTGATGCTACTCCCTTTCCCTTCTTGCTCGAGCCAGCTCTCCTTGATCCTCTTGGAGCCATGATTCCTACAAACAGCAATTAGTATCTTGTATGACACCAAACAGACTTATGCATATGTAAATGTACGAGCGAACAAATGAGCGATATCTACAACAATCGAACTCCTCAAAAACCCAATGTCTAGTCTAGCTACTTCATCATGCAACATATCAATGTAACTACTACAATCACATATCACATTATGCTCTTGCTAGACAACAAATGCCTTGAATCACAAGGCTCAATTCATACCATAGTAACAAAAATCTAACAACATAAATCCTCAACTTCATCAATCATGCATTCTACCATTACATCCATCATTATCATATCAACAAACACATGTTTAAACATGGAATGAAAGTAAAAGATACATTTTCTAACAAGATATATCATCTAATAGCAAAAAATCTCAAACCAACAAACCAACCCTAATTGAACATGCAATTGATAGTGAATAACGTTTCTAATCACACAAATCATCAACTCATACATCATACAAGCTTAATTGAAGCATAAATCAAAAAACCCAAATTTTAAAAATTAGGGTTCATGTGAGATTACCTCAAATCCGAAGGTTGAATGAACTAGGAAGAAATTTATTCAGATGAAAAGAAAGAGCACGTAACGGGCTTCGATTGAAATATGAAGAAGTTATGAAGGATTGAAGATATTTTGAAAATTGGGGAATTTTTTGGAGTAAGATGAAAAAGATGGAGAAAAATGGGAGAAATGGGGGCAACCCCCGTTTTTACTTTCTGCAGGTGCGCGGGGCGAGTCGCCCCACGCCTGGGGCGAGTCGCCCCGTGCGGGACGAATCGCCCCGCGCGTCCAGAGCGCGCGGCGCGCTCTGGACTCGTGGGGCGATTCGCCCCCCACCTCCTGAGGCGGGGAGACGAACTTTTCGAAAAAATACGGTTTTTAAGTCCCCGAAAACCATTTTTCTCATAAAACCACTCGTAAAATCTCACTCAAACATAACATAAGCACATACGACATAGAGACGAAAAAATTCACATATGAAAAGCAAATTGTTCAAGAATGAATGCATGCAAAAAAGCAGTAAAGAAAGCGATAAAAACTCCGGGTTGCCTCCTGGATAGCGCCATTGTTTACAGTCTTTGACTCGACTCCTGTCTGCACCTAGCTCTTCTTCTTGAGGGTACTAGACTTCCCCTTCATTGATCTCCTCCTCATGCCACGAACCTGTGAATAAGAATGAACATAGGCAGCAAGACCACAGTAGTGAGTAGTGTGAAAAGTATCAGGTGGATCAGATATGGCTCGCAACACATGTCGCTTGCCATCCACCTCAATAGTGCAAGTCCTTCGGAAGATGTCCATCACGGAGCGTAGCTTAGTCAAGAACGTTCGCCCCAAGAGAATGACATCCCCCGTCCCAGGTGTAGACGCCGGCATAACTACAAAATTGGTGTATACAGAAGCTTCACCAATCTTGACCAATACATTCTTCACAACGCCTTCGGGTCTCACAAAGGATCCATCCGCCAGTTGCACAATAGCCTTATGCTCAGATAGTTTTCCAAGGCTACACTTCTCGAACACATTCAAAGGGAGCACATTAGAGTTGGATCCCGTGTCTAGTGTGGCACAGACATCTTCAAGCTCACCAATCCCGACCTTAATATCGAAACTTTGAGGGAGTGGCTCGGGATCCTCTTGCTCCTCTTCACTCTCGTCAGAAACAAGGTCCTTCTCTTCTTCCTTAGCCTGTGGAGGTTCTTCCTTCTTGCAACACTCGCACTTAGCAACCTTCTTGATGGTGATTTCGACAGGCAGATCACCAGCCAAGGTAATGGACATCGACTTCTCAGTGTTGCTAGGCAGCTTGCCTTGTTCCCTACTTGCTCCTGGTCGATCAACTCTTGCATCTTTTGTTGGGCAAGCCTAGTGCTCTCTTCTAACCTATCAAGCCTTGCCCTAGTCTTCTCAGAATCTTCCTCATAACGTTTGAGAAAACTTTGGGTGTGATCAACCATCTTTTGCAAGTTCTCCATCAGTTGAGCTGACTTCGACTTCGGTTACTCTTCGGAGCGGGGTTTTCGCAGTGGTCATTATCATAGTTAAGCCTACTACGGTCTTGGTTAGGGCCATAAGTTTGGCTAGCTGGTGCATATCCTTGATTGTTTCGGAACCCTCTTCTCCAAAATCCACCTCGAGGATTCCTACCATCTTGTCCGTAGCTAGCTTCTTGAGTACCAAACTCCGTAGAAAAGGCTTCCTCTTCGCCTCCTTGAGCCCAGTTGCCATCATCATACGCAAGCTCTGATCTACACATATGAGCCCCATGCCCATAGTTCTTGCATATTCGGCAAACTTCGTTCGAGACAGTTGTTCCAGTGGCGCTCTTGAGGACTTGCTTCAATTCGTTGGTAAAGCACTCGAATTGATCCCCATTCCCCCTATACATAGGGGCTTCTTGAGTCGGTGGAGCTTTAGGTCCACGTCTCCTAACCATTGCCCTGGGTCCTTGAACTGTGAACCCTTAGCAAGCCCTACGAAAACTGCCCAGACGGCTTCTGCGGTTTCCTCCCAAATATTGCCACGGCATTGGAAATCCACCACTTGTTGGTTCTCGAAGGTTAGTCCATTGTAGAAGTGTTGGACTAGGTCAGAAAGCTCAAAACCATGGTGAGGGCACTTGTTCGTGAGATCTTGGAACCTCTCATCATAGTCCTGTTTGAATTTAGTGATTTGCGCCTTGAGCGCGGTAGTCAAGGTGTGGGGGAAGTATTTTCCATGAAAGCTGAAAAAACCTTCTCCCAGGTGTCCAGCGAGCCTGCTGGTAGAGAACTCAACCATGACTTGGCTCTGTCGCCAAGCCCCATAGCAAAAACCTTCATCCGCAACTCATCCGTTGTTATTTCAGCTCCGGGTCGTGGGAGTTGGTTGACGAAATCATCGATATCGTGCAAGTACCCCATCACATCTTCCCTCGCTAAGCCATAGAACCTCGGAAGTTGTTGGAATGCGTGGTTCTTGATTTCCAGATCTCGAGTTGTAGACGAAAGAACAATCGCCGGTCCCCTCATACGATCCTTGGAGGGTTGAACCCATGCTTTCAGTGGTCTAGCTTCTGCCATTCCGTCGATTTTCCTTGAAAAGACTGCGTAGAGATTCAGAGAAATCGGTATCCTCTATTTCCTCTAGTGCACGCCCTTGAAGTAGTCGCCTTCTTTGGTGGTAGACTCTGTCGATCTCATCAATTGAATCAGCAAGCGGTGTTCCTCTAGATCGTGTATGTGGCATACACTATCTGTAACAGACTAGGAAAGCAGTATCAGGTAGAGATTAAAAAGGAAAACTAAAACTACTAGAACTAGGAATTGAATGCTGAAAATATAAACAAATTAAACAGAAAAAAGGAGTATAGTCCCCGGCAACGGCGCCAATTTGATGAAACGCGTGGATGTCGGGTCCAACGTATCAAATAAATTTGTTATTTAGCCAAAGGCAATTCACAACTACAACGAAAACCGTAGTGTAGCAGTAGAATAACCTCGAGTGTCGATCTCTAAGGACTATAACTAGCTTTATCTAATCTAATTTAGAATATAAAACAGCAGACGGTTTAGCAAAGGCTTTTCTTAACAGATAATGGAGATTGGTGATAGTATGGTCCTTCAAAGCATAACGGGTTAATAATCATGCATAAATTCCTCGGTTTTGCATGGAGATCTTGATCAATGAATTGTCCAGTTGTAATTATCAACCACTACGAAGATATAGATTTAGATAGGTCAAAGACCAATGAATTGTCCAATTGTGTGCAATAATTAATCAACAATACGAAGATAGAGAATTAGATAGATCATAGAAATAAAGCAATAACACGGAGTATAATGCGCGATATAGCCATTAGCATAATTATCAACCCTTCGCTAAGAATTCACATACTATCACCAACGAGAAGTTTAGCTACTCATAGTTGTCATGCAATCAACAGAAATCATAGAAGAAAACATGTTGAAAGATATATAAAAATAAGTAGATAAACTGTAAGATACAATGTTACCGAAGGTTGTCAATCTCCGAAGAATCGCGATCTTACAAGCTCCAAACTGCTATGAAAAAGTATCTCCTAAGCTATGAACCCCCAGAACAGGCTCTGGGAAGTTCCTACCTAAAACTACAGAGAAAGGTGAGAGAAAAGGTCTGGAAAAGTATGAAAAACGGAGAAAAACTGAGCAACTATATATAGGCTTCGAATTTGTGTGGGGCGAAGGGCCCCACACACCGGACGAGGCGCCTGGTGTGGGGCGATTCGCCCCACATCCCGGGCGATTCGACCCCTAGACTTCAATTCCTATCCGGAAACCTTCAAATACTCCAATTATGCTTCCGAACACCAATTCCTTGTCTACTTCAATATAATTGCCGGAAATCCTTGTTTTTCAACCAAAACCTGTAAAATAAAGACTAAAGGGAAATGTGACACTATTCTAATAAAATGCACTAAAATATAGCTAAATTAACAAAGAGGATAGCTAAAATAGGTGAAAAAGACTTAAATGAAAGTGTAAATACACATTCATCAATTCCTTCTAGTCCTAGCATTTTGAGTTTTGTCAGAACTCTTAGGCTTGGTTTTGTTCATCTCTTTGAAGTATCTTTGCTGACTTTGCTTATACTCATGAAAGAGTTGACTTTGCTTGGTTTTGAATCCAAGTCCACTTTTCGGAGAGTGCTGAGCTTTTTGTCTCAACAACCTTACTCGATTCAGGTTTGTCAGCAAAGGTCTTCTGATTACTTTTAGTAATCTTGTCTTTAGTCTTAACAAATTGCTTTTCAGCAACTTGTTTGGCGAAATGCTTTACAACATCCTTTTTCTGAACAGTTTGCTTTTCAGCAACCTGTTTTCCATTTAAAGTCTTGTTACTTTGAGTGGGAACAGTGGGCTTTAAGGTTGTAGGTACTTGATTGCTTATTTCAGCAACCTTAGATTGACCTGATAGAGTTCTGGTTGACCACTATCAGTTGCACGAACAAAGGTGATTGGTGATTTGGCTTTACTCAAGAGTATCACATCATCACCTTCATACGTTGCACCTAGACCTTCTTTCTGAGATGGATCTCTCAGATAAGAGTTTAGTTCAGTCAGCGTGTTACTAGCATCTGCATAAGATTTGAAATTGACTTTAATCTTTTTCATTTCTTGTATTTCAGCAAGTAACTTTAGAATTGAGGACTGATACTCTTCCAATTCTATTTCCAGTTGAGCATTCTTCTCTGTAGCTTCAGCAATTAGCTTCTTGAGATGCAATATTTCAACATCCTTCTTTTCTGACTCAACGCTCAGCAAAACATACTTTTCAGTAGTTTGCTTAGTCAGAAGTTCAGCATTCTGTAGTTTCTCTTGCTGTTTGCTCAGAGTTTTCTCAAATCTTTCGATTTGTCCTTGAATTCTATCAAGGTCAATGTCATCTTCACTTTCAGAATCAGAGTCAGAGGTAGGACAATTTACCTGACCGGCCATGAGGCAGAATTCGTAGTTTGACACATCTGGATAAGCTTCCATAGCTATTCAAAAAACATCCTTGCCGATCTCTGATGAATGTGTATTTTACACTTTCATTCGAGTCTTTATCACCTATTTTAGCTATCCTCTATGTTAATTTAGCTATATTTTAGTGCATTTTATTAAAATAGTGTCACGTTTCCCTTTAGATTTTAATTTACAGGTTTTGGTTGAAATTCGAAGATTTCCGAGCAATTATATTGAAGTTGACAAGGAATTGGTGTTCTAGAAGCCTATTTGGAGTATCTGAAGGTTTCCGGATAGGATTTGAGTCTAGGGGCCGAATCTGCAGGTTAGAAGGCTACTAGAAGTCAGAAACCGAGTCCGAAAAGGGGAAGAAATCCAAAAACGCGTCGAAAACGCGGAATTCCGCGAGAAAAAGTCTGGGGCGAACCGCCGCATGCTGGGGCGAACCGCCCCGTAGTTTTTCGGGGCCTATATATAGTGCTCAGTTTTTCTCCGAAAATCATATCTTTCCAGACCTACTTTCTCACCTCTCTCTATAGTTTTAGGTAGGAACTTCCCGGGGCCTGTCCTGGGAGTTCTGTAGCTTAGGGGATACTTTTTCATAGCAGGTTGGAGCTCGTAGGATCGCAATTCTTTAGAGATTGACAACCTTCGGTAACTTGTATCTTACAGTTTAATCTACTTATTTTATTTATCTTTCAATATGTTTTCTTCTATGATTTCTATTGATTGCATGCCTATTATGAGTAGCTAAACTTATCGTTGGTGGTAGTATGTGAATTCTTAGCGAAGGGAAGATAATCATGCTAATGGCTATATCGCGCATTATACTCCGTGTCATTGCTTTATTTCGTTGATCAGTTGCAACCTAAATTCTCGTATGTTCTATTAATTATTATGCACAATTGGACACTTGTCGACCATCAGACCAATTATCTTCGTAGTGTTGAATAATTACGGAACACATTAGGACAATCGTGATTGACTTGTCAGACCAATTATCTTCATAGTGCTTAATATTTGCAACAGGACACTAGATTGATTCAAAGATCTCTATGCAAGACCGAGGAATTTATGCATGATTATCGACCCGTTATGTTAAGAAGGACCATACTATCACCAATCTCCATTATCTGCTAGAAACCCCCTTTTGCTATCTATCTGCTGTTTTATATTCTCTTGTTAAATAGATAAAGCTAGTTATAGTCCTGAGAGAACGACACTCGAGTCATTCTACTGCTACACTACAGTTTTCGTTGTAGTTGTGGATTGCCTTTGGCTTAATAACAAATATTATTTGCTTGAATTCGGAGCACGACATCCGCGTTCATCAAATTGGCGCCGTTGCCGGGGATGGGATGTGAACCATGATATTAAGTATTGTTTGGCTTTGTGTCGATTAGTATCTCGTTCTTTGTTTGCATTTGCATTTGCACGTTTACTGCTTTCTTAGATTTTTTAGGTTGCATTTCACTACATTCATCCTAGGATAGTTTTGCATGTTTTATATGGAGTTTATTGCCGAATTTTTTGAACTTTTTTATTGGGTAGATCAACTAGCTATGCCATTAATCGTATTCTTCATCTCTATGAATTTGTTTGAGGTCTGTCTCGCTTGGCTTGTCACATTTATGTATTGCAATTAGTTAAGCATGGTAGTCTCGACATCACTTAGTGATGTTTTCTCTACTGCGGTTCACGAAGGCCTTTATAATAGGATGATGCATGTTAGGGTCTTATGGTTTTTTCCCGAGTAATTATGTACCTAAGAGGCAACAAGTCTTCACCATGCTTTGAGATTGCTAAATGCCTAGGAAGGAGGTAGTGTGAGGTTGTGTGATCCTTTGTTTATAACCTATTCTTCCGAATAGGTTTGGGGAGGGGGTTACACCATCATTAGGCTTGTTTCTGTTTTTCATTTTCGTATCGTGAGTTTATTTTCCTTTTTCGTAAATTTTGTACTCCAACCTATTCTTTCGAATAGGTTTGGGGAAGTCGTGTGAGTCATTTTGTTTCTCTCTTTGTTATGCTACTGCTGGCGAGGAAAAAATCGAAAATAAAGAAAGAAAAATTTCCAGAAAAAAAGAGAAAAAGAAAAAAGAAAGAATCTGGAAAGGAAAAAAAGAAAAGACCCCAGAAAAGCAAAGAAGGGTCCAAAAAAAAAAAAAGAAAGCCAAATAGCAGTTTAGCAAAGTGTTGAGTCTTTCCTATTTTTGCAATGTTCGTAATCGTGTTTTTCTATCTTTTATCTTTTTTGTCTTGAGTGTCATCTGTTCTAGACCACCCTCGTCCTGCCATTCAGGAAGTGGTGAATAGCTTAAGACTTTACTTGAGAGATGGGTAGAATAGGGGAGAGTTATCTTTTATAGGGAACCCTCCTTCGTTTGATAAGAGCCAGTACTGGTTCGACCTCTTTTGAGGAAAAGTCTTAATATGGTGGAACAGCAGTAAGTCCTCAGTTTCATAGGCACGGTGCAACCATTCGTATCTTAGCATGCTTCATTACGTCGTCACTGACTAGGTCCAGGTAGAGAATGTTACGAGAGACTATCTTGTCTTGACATAAGTGCTTATGTGGATGTGTATAAGTCAATCGAGGTATTCTTCAACCTATGTTCATGCTTTGATTTATATGGTTATTGTTTTTATGTTATTTGGTAGATTCAGTAGATTAGTTCATTTTATTTGGCATGAAACTCCATTTTGTGTCTTGCATATTTTTTGTATTAGAGTCTAGCTTAGTTGCTTGAGGACAAGCAAAGGTTCGGTTTGGTGAGTTTGATGAATGTGTATTTTACACTTTCATTCGAGTCTTTTTCACCTATTTTAGCTATCCTCTATGTTAATTTAGCTATATTTTTATGCATTTTATTAGAATAGTGTCACGTTTCCCTTTAGATTTTATTTTACAGGTTTTGGTTGAAATTCGAAAATTTCCGAGCAATTATATTGAAGTTGACAAGGAATTGGTGTTCCAGAAGCCTATTTGGAGTATCTGAAGGTTTCCGGATAGGATTTGAGTCTAGGGGCCGAATCTGCAGGTTAGAAGGCTACTAGAAGTCAGAAACCGAGTTCGAAAAGGGGAAGAAATCCAAAAACGCATCGAAAACACGGAATTCCGCGAGAAAAAGTCTGGGGCGAACCGCCGCATGCTGGGGCGAACCGCCCCGTAGTTTTTCGGGGCCTATATATAGTGCTCAGTTTTTCTCTGAAAATCATATCTTTCCAGACCTACTTTCTCACCTCTCTCTATAGTTTTAGGTAGGAACTTACCGGGGCCTGTCCTGGGAGTTCTGTAGCTTAGGGGATACTTTTTCATAGCAGATTGGAGCTCGTAGGATCGCAATTCTTCGGAGATTGACAACCTTCGGTAACTTGTATCTTACAGTTTAATCTACTTATTTTATTTATCTTTCAATATGTTTTCTTCTATGATTTCTATTGATTGCATGCCTATTATGAGTAGCTAAACTTATCGTTGGTGGTAGTATGTGAATTCTTAGCGATGGGAAGATAATCATGCTAATGTCTATATCGCGCATTATACTCCGTGTCATTGCTTTATTTCGTTGATCAGTTGCAACCTAAATTCTCGTATGTTGTATTAATTATTATGCACAATTGGACACTTGTCGACCATCAGACCAATTATCTTCGTAGTGTTGAATAATTACGGAACACATTAGGACAATCGTGATTGACTTGTCAGGCCAATTATCTTCGTAGTGCTTAATATTTGCAACAGGACACTAGATTGATTCAAAGATCTCTATGCAAGACCGAGGAATTTATGCATGATTATCGACCCGTTATGTTAAGAAGGACCATACTATCACCAATCTCCATTATCTGCTAGAAACCCCCTTTTGCTATCTATCTGCTGTTTTATATTCTCTTGTTAAATAGATAAAGCTAGTTATAGTCCTGAGAGAACGACACTCGAGTCATTCTACTGCTACACTACGGTTTTCTTTGTAGTTGTGGATTGCCTTTGGCTTAATAACAAATATTATTTGCTTGAATTCGGAGCACAACATCCGCGTTCATCAATCTCTACATCAAGAGTGGGTTCTTCTTCTTTAGTGTCTGAACTCTCCACAAACTTGCTTGCCGATCTTCTGAGCTTGTTTCAATGCAAAGATTATTGATTTTTGCTTGAAGCTTTTTCTTTTCTTCAGCAATTAAAGCCCTTTTGAACTTCTTCTTCTTTTCAGCAGATTTCCCTTTCAGTAAAGTACAATTTGCTTTGAAGTGTCCAGGGTTTTTGCAATAAAAGCAAAGATCATTTCCAATTGCTGGTTCTTCAGAGGAGTTTGTGATGAATGTGTATTTTACACTTTCATTTGAGTCTTTTTCACCTGCTTTAGCTATCCTCTATGTTAATTTAGCTATATTTTAGTGCATTTTATTAGAATAGTGTCACGTTTCCCTTTAGTTTGTATTTTACAGGTTTTGGGTGAAAAACGAGGTTTTCCGGGCAATTATATTTAAGTAGACAAGGAATTGGTGTCCCGAAGGCCTAATTGGAGTATCTGAAAGATTCCGGATAGGATTTGAAGTCCAGGGGTCGAGTCTGAAGGCTAAAAGGTCACTAGAAGGCAAAAACCGAGTACGAAAAGGGGAAGAAATCCAAAAATGCGTCGAAAATGCGTATCTGGCCGAAAAATACTCCCGGGCTAGTCGCCCGGGACGTGGGGCCCTTCGCCCGGTGTGTGGGCCCTTCGCCCCACACCTCCCGAATACCTATATATAGTTGCTCATTTTTCTCCGTTTTTCATACCTTTCCAGACCTTTTCTCTCACCTTTCTCTGTAGTTTTAGGTAGGAATTTCCCAGAGCCTGTTCTGGGGGTTCTTAGCTTAGGAGATAATTTTTCTTAGCAATTTGGAGCTTGTAAGATCGCGATTCTTCGGAGATTGACAACCTTCGGTAACATTGTATATTACAGTTTTTCTATTTATATTTATATATCTTTCATCATGTTTTCATTCATTCGTGGTATGATTTCTGTTGATTGCATGACAACTATGAGTAGCTAAACTTCTCGTTGGTGATAGTATGTGATTTCTTAGCGAAGGGTTAATTATTATGCTAATGGCTATATCGCGCATTATACTCTGAGTTATTGCTTTATTTCTTTGATCTATCTAAATCTATATCTTCGTAGTGTTGAATAATTACGGAACACAACTGGACAATTCATTGATCAAAGATCTCCATGCAATGCCGAGGAATTTATGCATGATTGTTAACCTGTTATGCTTTGAATGACCATACTATCACCAATCTCCATTATCTGTTAAGAAAAACATTTGCTAAGTCGTCTGCTGTTTTATATTCTTAAGTCAAATTAGATAAAGCTAGTTATAGTCCTTAGAGATCGACACTCGAGGTTATTCTACTGCTACACTACGGTTTTCGTTGTAGTTGTGAATTGCCTTTGGCTAAATACAAATTTATTTGATTCGTTGGAACCCGACATCCAAACGTTCATCAAATTGGCGCCGTTGCCGGGGACTATACTCCTTTTTTCTGTTTAGCTTATTTATATTTTCAGCATTCAATTCCTAGTTTTAGTTGTTTTTATTTTTTCTCTCTGATACTCCTTTCCTAGCTTGTCACAGATATTCATGTCTTTTGATGGCTCGCCCACTTTTGAAATCATGGGTTCAACCCAACAAAGCACTGATGAGAGGTCCGGCTATTGTTCTTTCTGCTGCAACTCGAGATTTGGAAATCAAAAGTTGCATGTTCCAGCAACTCCCGAGGTTCTATGGGTTGGCTAGGGAATATGTTGTGGGATACCTGAATGATATTGACAAGTTTATCAACAATCTTCAAAGGCCCGGAGCAGGGATAACGGACGATGAGCTGAGGATGAAGGTTTTTGCTATGGGGCTTGGTGATAAAGCCAAGGCATGGTTAGGCTCTCTGGAAGCCGGATCACTAATGATAGTGTAACCCCCTCCCCAAACCTATTCGAAAGAATAGGTTGCAAACAAAGGATCACACAATCTCACACTACCTCCTTCCTAGGCATTTAGCAATCTCAAAGCAAGGTGAAGACTTGTTGCCTCTTAGGTACATAATTACTCGGAAAAACAACCATAAGATCCTAACATGCATCATCCGGCTTCCAGAGAGCCTAACCATGCCTTGGCTTTATCACCAAGCCCCATAGCAAAAACCTTCATCCTCAGCTCATCATCCGTTATCCTTGCTCCGGGCCTTGGAAGATTGTTGACAAAATTGTCAATATCATTCAAGTATCCCATAACATCCTCCCTAGCCAACCCATAGAACCTCGGGAGTTGCTGGAACATGCAACTTTTGATTTCCAAATCTCGAGTTGCAGCAGAAAGAACAATAGCCGGACCTCTCATCAGTGCTTTGTTGGGTTGAACCCATGATTTCAAAAGTGGTCGAGCCATCACAAGACCTGAATATCTGTGACAAAAGTAACTCACAACCGAAAATCAGTCCTGTTAGAAATCGTCAAATCTGAAATTCAACGATAAATCGAGATAAATTTGAAAATAGTATCAAGAAAAAAACAAAATAAACTAAACTACTAATTCTAGGAATTGAATGCTGAGAATATATAAAAGCTAAACAGAAAAAAGGAGTATAGTCCCCGGCAACGGCGCCAATTTGATGAACCGGAATTCGTCAGATTCTAATTAATCAAATAAATTTGTAATAAGCCAAAGGCAATTCACAACTACAACGAAAACCGTAGTGTAGCAGTAGAATAACTTCGAGTGTCGATCTCTAAGGACTATAACTAGATTTATCTAATCTAACTTAAGAATATAAATCAACAGACGTCTTAGCACAGGTTTTTCTTAGCATATAATGGAGATTGGTGATAATATGGTCATTCAAAGCATAGCAGGTTAATAATCATGCATAAATTCCCTGGTTTTGCATAGAGATCTTCAATCAATGAATTGTCCAATTGTGTTCCGTAATTATTCAACACTACGAAGATAGAGATTTAGATAGATCAAAGAAATAAAGCAATAACTCTAGGTATAATGCGCGATATAGCCATTAGCATAATTATTAACCCTTCGCTAAGAAATCACATACTATCACCAACGAGAAGTTTAGCTACTCATAGATGTCATGCAATCAACAAAAATCATACCACGAATGAATGAAAACATGATGAAAGATATATAAATATAAATAGAAAAACTGTAAGATACAATGTTACCGAAGGTTGTCAATCTCCGAAGAATCGCGATCTTACAAGCTCCAAAACGCTAAGAAAAAGTATCTCCTAAGCTAAGAACCCCCAGAACAGGCTCTGGAGAATTCCTACCTAAAACTACTAAGAAAGGTGAGAGAAAAGGACTGAGAAAGTATGAAAAACAGGGAAAACTGAGCAACTATATATTGTGGTTCGGCATGTGTGGGGCGAACACCGGGCAATTCGCCTGGTGTGGGGCGATTCGCCCCACGTCCCGGGCGACTCGCCCGGGAAGTTCTGGCGGCCAGAAACGCGTTTTCGACACGTTTTTGGATTTCTTCTCCTTTTCGGACTCAGTTTTTGCCTTCTAGTGACCTTTTAGCCTTCAGACTCGACCTCTAGACTTCAAATCCTATCCGGAATTTTCTGGATACTCCAAATAGGCCTTCGGAACACCAATTCCTTGTCTACTTCAATATAATTGCCCGGTAAACCTCGTTTTTCACTCAAAACCTGTAAAATACAAACTAAAGGGAAACGTGACACTATTCTAAAAAAATGCACTAAAATATAGCTAAATTAACATAGACGATAGCAAAATTGGTGAAAAAAAGACTCGAATGAAAGTGTAAAATACACATTCATCATTGACCTTTTTGCTGAACATAGTTTTTAGTAAGTTCTTTTCTAGCAAGGTTCATTCTAGCCCTAGCATTTTGAGTCTTTTCAGAACTCTTAGGCTTGATTTTGTTCATCTCTTTGAAGTATCTTTGCTGACTTTGCTTATACTCGTTAAAAAGTTGACTTTGCTTGGTTTTAAAACCGAGTCCATTTTTCGGAGAATGCTGAGCTTTTGTGTCAGCAACCTTACTTGATTCAGGTTTGTCAGCAAAGGTCTTCTGATTACTTTTAGTAATCTTGCCTTTTGACTTAACAAATTGCTTTTCAGCAACTTGTTTGGCAGAATGCTTTACAGCATCCTTCTTCTTTACAGTTTGCTTTTCAGCAATCTGTTTTCCTTTTAAAGTCTTGTTACTTTGAGTAGCAACAGCGGGCTTTACGGTCGTAGGTACTTGATTGCATTTTTCAGCAACCTTAGATTGACAAAACTGATAGAGTTCTGGTTGACCACTATCAGTAGCGCGTACAAAGGAAATCGGTAATTTGTCTTTACTCAAGATTATTACGTCATCACATTCATACGTTGCACCTAAACCTTCTTTCTGAGATGGTTCTCTCAAATAAGAGTTTAGTTCAGTCAGCACATTACTTGCATCAGCATAAGATTTGAAATTGATTTTCATCTTTTTTATTTCTTGGATTTCAGCAAGTAACTTTAGAATTGAGGACTGATACTCTTCCAATTCTATTGCCATTTGAGAATTCTTCTATGTAGCTTCAGCAATCAACTTCTTGAGACGCTTTATTTCAGCATCCTTCTCTACTGTCTCTTCTTTCAGCAAGACATACTTTTCAGTAGTCCGCTTGGTCAGAGTTTCAACATTCTGTAGTTTCTCTTGCTGTTTGCTCAGAGTTTTCTCAAATCTTTCGATTTCTCCTTGAATCTTGTCAAGGTCAATCTTGTCTTCACTTTCTGAGTCAGAGTCATAGGTAGGATTGTTTACCTGACCGGCCATGAGGCAGAACTCGTAGTTTGACACATCTGGATAAGCTTCCATAGCTATTCCACACACTTCCTTGCAAATCTCTACGTCAAGATTGGTTTCTTCATCGTCAGTGTTTGAGCTTTCTTCCTCACTGTCTTCGGAGCTAGTATCAATGCACAATGCATCGATTTTTGCTTGAAGCTTTTTCTTTTCTTCAGCAATAAAAGCTCTTTTGAACTTCTTCTTCTTTTCAGCAGATTTGCCTTTCAGCAAAGGACAATTTGCTTTGAAGTGTCCAGGCTTTTTGTAGTAAAAGCAGAGATCATTTCCAACTGCTGGTTCTTCTGACGAGGTTGCTTGCTGAGCTTGCTTGTTCAGCGAGCTAGTCTCATTCTTGTACTTATGGTAGTTGTTACCAAGATGCTTTTTCAGCTTCTCTTTTGCTTTTCGCCTTTCGAGTTCCTTACTGATGAATTTCTTCATGTTTTTAACAACCAAAGCATTTTCATCAGCAGACTCTTTATCATTCTTCTTTTCAGAAGATGACGGCTTTGCAGCAAGAGCAATGTTTTGCGATTTTTCAGCAAACACATTTTCTCTTTGCTTTGTTTCGTAGTGGACAGTAGCAAGATGAGAGAACAACTATGTTGGTGTAATGTGTGGCATTCCTTGATTGTAGTAGAAGTTCTGAGTGTGGATCCATTCTTGGTTCAGACTTCTGATGATGGTTTTCACCTTCTCAAAATCCGAGTAAAGATTTCCAACACCCAAGGCTGCCATCTCACTCACTAACTAGAGTTGTGAATCTGAAGTCCAAGTCTTCCAGTGACTCATTTGTACCTTGTTTAAAGTTCTGGAACTTTAACTTCAACACTTCGAGTTTGTTTTCCTTGGTTTTGCCAGATCCAGCACAAAGATCTTGAACCATTTTCCAAGCTTCCTTAGCAGTTTTAGCACCCCACAGTTTGCACTGTATAGTATCCAGAGTTGATCGAATGATGATGTTTCTTGCTTGGCCATCAAGACGGAATCTCTTGGCTTCGTCGGAAGTCCATTCCTCTCTTGGTTTTGGAACGACAGTATCAACTGGTTCGCCTAAGATAGTTTCCTTTCCAGCTTCCATGGTTTTGTGAGGAAAACTTCTCTCAACGTTAGTGATTTTGATAGGTCCATCATTAATGACAGTAACCATCTCATAACTAATGGCCTCAAGATGTAGCATCATGTTGTTTCGCCATTTTTCGTAGTTTTCCAGCTTCAGCAAGGGAGCGTCTCCTAAGGACATCCTGTCAGCAAAAGACTACCAAACTTGATCAAGTGAGAGTGATTTACGGAAAGCACCTAAGGGGATCTAGGTTCAGTGCTGAAGGTTAAAGAACCTCCAGCTCTGATACCACTTGTTGGTCCCTTTAAACAACAAGAGAAGACTAGAGGGGGGGGGGTGAATAGTCTTTTCAAACTTTCGTCGTTTAAAAAACTTTCTCATCAAGCACTTATTACTTTTCAGTAATGAGTTTGCTGATACTTAACTTTCTCAGCAAGCGCAAGTTACTTCTCAGTAACGAGTTTTGCTGATACTTAAAATCAGAGAGCGGAAGTCTTTGATACAATAAGTGCTTTGTCAGTAAGTGATAGTTTCAGCAAGTGGAGTGAGTGACTGTGTACAGATAGATATGATTTGCTGAAAACTAAATGCAGTAAGTAAATCACACAAACACTTTTATAGTGGTATCTGAGAGTGGCGTAATCTCTCAACTAATCCACTTTGTCCTTTCTAGGACTGAATCCACTAAGACAAGTTTGAGGTTCCTTACAACACCTATCTAGAGCGATTCAAACAGAAACCAAAGCAGACTTGCTTCGTTTCCAACCTAACTAGAGAATGAAACCTTGTTCTCCACCAAACTTGGGACTTTTAATCAGCAACACTATGCTCGATTAAGTTCCCCCTGAATATCACGCCTGAAAGGGTGTATTTTCAGTTAGAGAGGTTTGGGATGAGATAACTTAATTATAACTTATTCAGTTACAACAAGTAATCTAAGAAACAAAACTTTGAATACTTTGCAGTAAACAAGTTTGATTGTTTCTGGTGTCAAGACTTGTTCTTGTTCGAAAGAAAGAACACTTTAACTAATTTCTTAGTCGTGTAAGTTCTACTTCTTCACAAGTAGCTTTTTCAAGCTTTAAGTCTTGGAACGGATCAATGGCAGTAAAGAGTGTTTGAAGGGTATGTGAGTTTAAGCACAAGTGAGTGTTTGATCACGTTGTTGACACACTTCAACTATTTTCCGGATGACCTCTATTTATAGTGAATCAAGGAGCCGTTTGAATTTCAAATTCTAAGGCTTTTGTTCCTTAAGATGTCACTATCTTGCTTTTGTACTTTCAGCAGCGTCCTTTATTTGTCTTCTAGTCTTCATGTCCTTCGCGTGCATGCTTTGAATTTAATGTTCATTTGAATGAAATTCAAACATTAACGTTGGAGCGCAAATGCAAGTACTTTCAGCAAGGAGGTCACAAATGTTCATCAGCAAGTGGTCAGTCTCAGTTTCAGCAAGCACAACCTACTCTGTCGTTTAGATTTTTACTTATGCAAGCTGTTGCTGAAGTTTCCACTTTCTGAGCAACATGTGCCTTTGTAGATACCGGTCTTCAGAAATCTTCTAGTCTTCAGTTCTTCGAATTCTTCAAGTTTCTGAACGGTTCTAAATGCTTCAATAGTTTGTTTGTGAAAGCAAAGTACATCATCAGCAAATGCTTCAATAGGTTGTATTTCTTTTCAGAAAACAAGATACATCATAAGCGGTAAAACTAACCTATCTAGCACCTACTCTAAGTCTTCAGCAAACGTTCCTCTGGTACAATGTCCTTAAAATTCAAATTCCTATGGACCTTAAGAGTACTAGTTACTGGACTTTTCTTAATTTAGCATGGTTAATTGCTCATCAAAATTACAAGTTTCCTAACAGAAACAGACAGAACAGACAACAGAGCAGAACAAACAATAACACAACAGAGCTCGAGAAATCGAGCAATCCTGTAGAAGAGTTAGCACAAAAATAGAGTACAGTCTTAAAGGTGGATGCAGAAAATAGTCATACTTAGGACTACATACAGTTGTGGAAGCATACAGAATACAATACACGTAAATATATACATACATACATACATAACACATTGCCTTCCAGGTTTTGCAAATAAATCACTTTGGGGTGAACACTCACCTTAAACCTTGCACGCAAGAACCACAAAAAGGTACATCGAACTACTGGCTAACGGACGAAGCACCTAAATAGAAAACGTCTAGTTACTAACTAGAAATCGGAACAAAAGTCAAAACGGTAAAAGCTAAAAAAGGTCGAAGGAAAGGTGGCGAAGGTGGAATTCGAACTTGGGACCTCTATGTTAAACTCTAACTCATAGACCACTATGCTAGCAAGTCAACTTGTATCTTAATATCAAACAAAACGCATTTAAACCTGAACAACTTTTAAAAAGGACCTTTAACCTCAGTTTGAATTTACAGATGTAACTCTCAGTACTAGAATTGAAACAGAATAACCTTTTTCAGAAAAACAGAACCATCTTAATACGAGTAACATAATGTATAGAAGTGAAATTACTATTCTGCCCTTGAGGTAAATTTACAGAATAACCCCTCTTTAAGCTTCAGAAAACCAAACAAGTCTCATAGGTTTTTCAACTCATTCAAAACAGGCCACTAAAATTACAAAGTTCGTAGTCAGGTCCTCTGCCAGTCAACTAAGGTCAACCCAAAAATTACAAACAGGTCCTTACAGTTTTCAGAAATTCCCAAATGACCCCAACAGAAACTAGAACCTAATATGCAATTCCAACGAACTAAACAGAGTTCAGGTTAGTCACAAACAGTCCCGTTCAGTTTTCAAGTTTGAATCAGTCCACAAACAACCAAGTTAGAGACTAAAAGACCTCGAATGGTCAAACCCGGTCAACACACAAACGAACAAACAATACCAACAGTCCAAAACCTCACGTTAACCAGTCCAATTTATCCTAAGTCCGAGTTCGAGATTCATGATGAATGTGTATTTTACACTTTCATTTGAGTCTTTTTCACCTAATTTAGCTATCCTCTATGTTAAATTAGCTATATTTTAGTGCATTTTATTAGAATAATGTCACGTTTCCCTTTAGTTTTTATTTTACAGGTTTTGGTTGAAAAACGAGGTTTTCCGGGAAATTATATTGAAGTTGATAAGGAATTGGTGTTCCAGAAGCCTATTTGGAGTATCTGAAGGTTTTCGGATAGGATTTGGAGTCTAGGGGTCGAATCTGGAGGTTAGAAGGCCACTAGAAGTCAGAAACCGAGTCCGAAAAGGGGAAGAAATCCAAAAACGCGTCGAAAACGCGTAAATTCCCGAGATTGTCTCCCGGGCGAATAGCCCGAGAGGTGGGGCGAATCGCCCCACACCAGGCGACTCGCCCGGTGTGTGGGGCCCTTCGCCCCACACTAATTCGAATACTATATATAGTTGCTCAGTTTTTCTCCGATTTTTATACTTTTCCAGACCTATTCTCTCACCTTTCTCTGTAGTTTTAGGTAGGAACTTCCCAGAGCCTGTTCTGGGGTTCATAGCTTAGGAGATACTTTTTCATAGCAGTTTGGAGCTTGTAAGATCGCGATTCTTCGGAGACTGACAACCTTCGGTAACATTGTATCTTACAGTTTTTCTACTTATTTTTATATATCTTTCAATATGTCTTCTTCTATGATTTCTGTTGATTGCATGACAACTATGAGTAGCTAAACTTCTCGTTGGTGATAGTATGTGAATTCTTAGCGAAGGGTTGATAATTATGCTAATGGCTCTATCGCGCATTATACTCCGTGTTATTGCTTTATTTCTTTGATCTATCTAAATCTCTATCTTCGTATTGTTGATGAATTATTGCACACAATTGGGCAATTCATTGGTCTTTGACCTATCAAAATCTATATCTTCGTAGTGTTTGATAATTACAACAGGACAATTTATTGATCAAAGATCTCCATGCAAAACCGAGGAATTTACGCTGATTATTAACACGTTATGCTTTGAAGGACCATACTATCACCAATCTCCATTATCTGTTAAGAAAAACCTTTGCTATATCGTCTGTCGTCTTTATATTCTAAATTAGATTAGATAAAGCTAGTTATAGTCCTTAGAGATCGACACTCGAGATCATTCTACTGCTACACTATGGTTTTCGTTGTATTTGTGAATTGCCTTTGGCTAAATAACAAATTTATTTTATACGTTGGACCCGACATCCACGCGTTCATCAAATTGGCGCCTCTGCCGGGGACTATACTCCTTTTTTCTGTTTAATTTGTTTATATTTTCAGCATTCAATTCCTAGTTCTAGTAGTTTTAGTTTTCCTATTTAATCTCTCTCTGATACTCCTTTCCTAGCTTGTCGCAGATATTCAGGTCTTGTGATGGCTCGCCCACTTTTGAAATCATGGGTTCAACCCAACAGAGCACTGATGAGAGGTCCGGCTATTGTTCTTTCTGCTGCAACTCGTGATTTGGAAATCAAATGTTGCATGTTCCAGCAACTCCCGAGGTTCTATGGGTTCCAAGGCCTGGAGCAGGGATAACGGACGATGAGCTGAGGATGAAGGTTTTTGCTATGGGGCTTGGTGATAAAGCCAAGGCATGGTTAGGCTCTCTGGAAGCCGGATCACTAGACACCTGGGACAAGGTGTATTCTGCTTTTATGGAGAAATACTTTCCTCACACATTGACTACCGCGCTTAAGGCGCAAATCACTGGATTCAAACAGGACTATGATGAGACCATCTACACCGCTTTCGAGAGGTTCAAGGACCTCATGCACAAGTGTCCACACCATGGTTTTGAGCTTCCTGATCTTGTCCAGCACTTCTACAATGGACTCACATATGAGAGTCAACAGGTGGTGGATTTCCAATGCCGTGGTACTATCTGGGAAGAGACCGCCGAGGATGTATGGGCGTGTTTGGAAAGGCTTGCTAAAGGATCTCAGTCCAAGGATCCAAGAGCAATGGTTAGGAGGCGTGGACCTGAGGCTCCACCAAACCAGGAGATCCCAATGCATGAAGTGAATGGTGTGAGTGGCGATAGGTTCGAAGGTTTCGCCAATCAGATGAGGCAAGCAATAAGTGGCCTAATCGGAACATCTCTCTCCAACGAGGTATGTAGGGTGTGCAAGAATTATGGGCATGGGGCTCATATGTGTAGATCAGATCTAGCACGAGAAGATGTTCACTAGGTAAACCGTAGTAATCCTACCCCTAAGGTCGAAGCATCTACATCCAAGTCAGCAACTCTCTTGGATAATTTACAGAAATTGGTGGATTTCACCCAAGTGTTTTTGAAGAGAGACGAGGAGGATTCGGCAAAGATCAATGCTCGTCTAGATCAATTGGAAGTTAGATCTAGTAGAGAGCAAGGGAAGTTACATAGCAGCACTGAGAGGTCCATGTCGATCAACTTGGTGGGAGATCTTCCAGTGGAAATCACCATTAAGCAAGTTGTTGCGTGCGAGTGTGGTGCAAAAGACGAGCCTCCATTGGCCAAGGAGGAAGATAAAGATCTGGGACTCAACGTAAGTAATGAAGAACCTAAGGATCCTGAACCAATTCTGATAGCTTTGATGATAAGGTTGGGATTGGTAGTCTCGATGACGTCCGTGCTACACTAGATACGGGATCTTACTCGAATGTGCTACCCATGAATGTGTTTGAGAAGAGTGGCCTTGGAGAACTTTCGAAGCATAAGTCCATTGTGCAACTAGCGGATGGATCCTTTGTGAGACCCGAAGGCGTTGTGAAGAACGTATTGGTTAAGATTGGTGAAGCTTCTGTGTACACCAATTTTGTAGTTATGCCGGCGTCTACACCTGGGATGGGGGATGTTGTTCTCTTGGGGCGAACGTTGTTGACCAAACTACGCTCCGTGATAGACATCTACAGAAGGACTTGCACCATTGAGGTGGATGGCAAGCGACATGTGTTGCGAGCCATATCTGATCCACCTGATCACTTCAATACTTCTCACACTATTAACTACTGTGGTCTTGCTGTCTATGTTCATTCTTATTCACAGGTTCGTGGCATGAGGAGAAGATCCATGAAGGGGAAGTCTAGTACCCTCAAGAAGAAGAGCTAGGCGCAAGAAGGAGTCGAGTCGAAGACTATAAACAATGGCGCTATCCGGGAGGCAACCCGGAGTTTTTATCGTTTTTTTACCGCTTTATTGCATGCATATCATTTTGTTTTATTTGATAATTTCGTATGTTTTTGGTTTCTCACGAGTTTCTTTGAGTACTATAGTTACAGGTACAAGTTTAGCTCTCACCTTGAATCCACTTTCGACGTTCGGGACGAGCGACGACGTTCAGGTTTGGGGGGGGGTTATCGCTGGGTATTCGTATACTTGCTTTGTTTATGATTACTCGTGAAACATTTCATTTGCATTTGCACGTTTACTGCTTTCTTAGTTTTTAGGTTGCATTCACTTCATTCATCCTAGGATAGTCTTGCATGTTTTATGTGGAGTTTATTGCCAAATTTTTTGAACTTTTTTATTGGGTAGATTAACTAATTATGACATTACTCATATGCTTCATCTCTATGAATTTGTTTGAGATTTTTCTCGCTTGGCTTGTCACATTTTTGTACTGCACTTAGTTAAGCTTGGTAGTCTCGACATCACTTAGTGGTGTTTTCTCTACTGCGGTTCACGAAGGCCTTTATAATAGGATGATGCATGTTAGGGTCTTATGGTTGTTTTCCCGAGTAATTATGTACCTAAGAGGCAACAGGTCTTCACCATGCTTTGAGATTGCTAAATGCCTAGGAAGGAGGTAGTGTGAGATTGTGTGATCCTTTGTTTGCAACCTATTCTTCCGAATAGTTTTGGGGAGGGGTTACGCTATCATTAGACTTGTTTTTCGTTTTTTAAATTCTGTGTTGTGAGTTTATTTTTCCTTTCTCGTAAATTTTGTACTCCAACCTATTCTTTCGAATAGGTTTGGGGAAGTCGTTCGTGTGTCATTTTTGTTTCTCTTTTCGTTGTGCTACTGCTGGCTAAAAAAATCGAAAAAAAAGAAAAAAAGGAGATTTTCCAGAAAAAAAAGAAAAAAACTGGAAAAGAAAAAAGAAAAAAAAGAAAAGACCCCAAAAGATCAAAGAAGGGTCCAAAAAATTGAAAGCCAAAAGCAGTTTAGCAAAGTGTTGTGTCTCATTTTCCAATTCTTGTAATGTTCGTAATCGTGTTGTAATTTTCTATCTTTTGTCTTTTGTTTTTGAGTGTCATCTGTTCTAGACCACTCTCGTCCTATCATTCAGGAAGTGGTGAATAGCTTAAGGCTTTGCTTGAGAGATGGGTATAATAGGGGAGTGTTATCTTTTTTAGGGAACCCTCCTTCGTTTGATGAGAGTCAGTACTGGTTCGGCCTCTTTGAGGAAAAGTCTTAACTTGGTGAACAGCAGTAAGTCCTCAGTTTCATAGGCACGGGGACAACCATTCGTATTCTAACATGTTTCATTACGTCGTCACTGACTAGGTCCAGGTAGAGAATGTTACGAGAGACTATCCTGTCTATCCTGTCTTGACATAAGTGCTTATGTGAATGTGTATAAGTCAATCGAGGCATTCTTCAACCTATATTCATGTTATGATTTGTATGGTTTTTGTTCATATGTTTTTTGATAGATTCAGTAGATTAGTTCATTTCATTTGGCATGAGACTCCATTTTTTGTGTTGCATTGTTTTTTGCATTAGAGTCTAGCTTAGTTGCTTGAGGACAAGCAAAGGTTCGGTTTGGGGAGTTTGATGAATATGTATTTTACACTTTCATTTGAGTCTTTTCACCTGTTTTTGCTATCCTCTATGTTAATTTAGCTATATTTAGTGAATTTTATTAGAATAGTGTCACGTTTCCCTTTAGTTTGTATTTTACAGGTTTTGGGTGAAAAACGAGGTTTCCGGGTAATTATATTTAAGTAGACAAGGAATTGGTGTTCCGAAGGCCTAATTGGAGTATCTGGAAGATTCCGGATAGGATTTGAAGTCTAGGGGTCGAGTCTGAAAGCTAAAAGGTCACTAGAAGGCAAAACCGAGTCCGAAAAGGGGAAGAAATCCAAAAACGCGTCGAAAACGCGTATCTGGCCGAAAAATACTCCCGGACTAGTCGCTCGGGACGTGGGGCCCTTCACCCCACGGGGGCCCTTCGCCCGGTGTGTGGGGCCCTTCGCCCCACACCTCCCGAATACCTATATATAGTTGCTCAGTTTTCTCCGTTTTTCATACTTTTCCAGACCTTTTCTCTCACCTTTCTCTGTAGTTTTAGGTAGGAATTTCCCAGAGCCTGTTCTGGGGGTTCTTAGCTTAGGAGATACTTTTTCTTAGCAATTTGGAGCTTGTAAGATCGCGATTCTTCGGAGATTGACAACCTTCGGTAACATTGTATCTTACAGTTTTTCTATTTATATTTATATATCTTTCATCATGTTTTCATTCATTCGTGGTATGATTTCTGTTGATTGCATGACAACTATGAGTAGCTAAACTCCTCGTTGGTGATAGTATGTGATTTCTTAGCGAAGGGTTAATAATTATGCTAATGGCTATATCGCGCATTATACTCTGAGTTATTGCTTTATTTCTTTGATCTATCTAAATCTATATCTTCGTAGTGTTGAATAATTACGGAACACAACTGGACAATTCATTGATCAAAGATCTCCATGCAAAGCCGAGGAATTTATGCATGATTGTTAACCTGTTATGCTTTGAATGACCATACTATCACCAATCTCCATTATTTGTTAAGAAAAACCTTTGCTAAGTCGTATGCTGTTTTATATTCTTAAGTCAGATTAGATAAAGCTAGTTATAGTCCTTAGAGATCGACACTCGAGGTTATTCTACTGCTACACTACGATGTTCGTTGTAGTTGTGAATTGCCTTTGGCTAAATACAAATTTATTTGATTCGTTGGAACCCGACATCCAAACGTTCATCAGTTTGCTTGCTGAGCTTGCTTGTTCAGCGAGCTAGCTTCATTCTTGTATTTATGGTAGTTGTTACCAAGATGCTTTTTCAGCTTCTCTTTTGCTTTCGCCTTTCAAGTTCCTTACTGATGAATTTCTTCATGTTTCTAACAACAAGAGAATTTTCATCAGCAGGCTCTTTATCATTCTTCTTTTCAGAAGATGATTGTTTAGCAGCAAGAGCAGTGTTTTGCGATTTTTCAGCAAACACATTTTATCTTTGCTTTTTGTCTCGTAGTTTACAGTAGCAAGATGAGAGAACAACTCAGTTGGGTGATATTTGGCATTCCTTGATTGTAGTAGAAGTTCTGAGTATGGATCCATTCTTGGTTCAAACTTCTAATAATGGTTTTCACCTTTTCAGAATCTGAATAGAAGTTTCCAACTCCTAAGGCAGCCATCTCACTCACTAGAGTTGTGAATCTGAAATCCAAGTCTTCTAGTGACTCATTTGTACCTTGTTTAAAGTTTGAAACTTCAACTTTAGCACTTCGAGTTTGTTTTTCTTGGTTTTGTCAGATCCAGCATAAAGATCTTGAACCATTTTTCAAGCTTCCTTAGCAGTTTTGGCGCCCCACAGTTTGCACTGTATAGTATCTAGAGTAGATCGAATAATGATGTTTCTTGCTTGGCCATCAAGACGGAATCTTTTGGCTTCGTCGGAAGTCCATTCCTCTCTTGGTTTTGGAACGGCGATATCAACCGGTTCTCCTAAGATAGTTTCCTTTCCAGCACTATCTGTGGTTTTGTGAGAAAAACTTCTCTCAAGTTTAGTGATCCTGATAGGTCCATCATTTATGACAGTAACCATTTCATCAGTAATGGCCTCAAGATGTAGCATCATGTTGTTTCACCATTTTTCATAGTTTTCCAGCTTCAGCAAGGGAACGTCTCCTAGCGACATCCTGTCAGCAAAAGACTACCAAACTGATCAAGTGAAAGTGATTTACGGAAAGCACCTAAGGGGATCTAGGTTCAGTGCTAAAGGTTAAAGAACCTCGCTCTGATACCACTTGTTGGTCCCTTTAAACAACAAGAAAAGACTAGGAGGGGGGTGGGTGAATAGTCTTTTCAAACTTTTCGTCGTTTAAAACTTTCTCATCAAGTGCTTATTACTTTTCAGTAATGAGTTTGCTGGTACTTAACTTTCTCAGTAAGTACTTGTTATTTTTCAGTAACGAGTTTGCTGGTACTTAACTTTCTCAGTAAGTACTTGTTACTTCATCAACTTTTAAGTACTTGCATTTAATGTTCATTTGAATCAATTTCAAATGTGGCCGTTGGAGCCAAAATGCAAGTACTCTTCAGCAAGGAGGTCACATATGTTTTTCAGTAAGTGGTCAGTCTCAGTTTTAGCAAGCACAACTTACTCTGTCATAAATATTTTCACTTATGAATGTTGTTGCTGAAAATTTCACTTTTTGAGCAACATGTGGCTTTGTAGATTCCTTTCTCAGAATTCTTCTAAGTCTTCAGTCTTCGAATCTTCAAGTTTCTGAGCGGTTCTAGTGCTTCAATAGTTCAGTTGTAAAAACAAAGTACATCATCAACAAACGAAAGCACCTAACTAGTACCTACACTAAGTCTTTCAGCAAACGTTCCTCTTTTACAATGTACTTAAAATTCTAAATTCCTATGGACCTTAAGAGTACTAGTTACTGGACTTTCCTTAATTTAGTACGGTTAATTGCTCATCAAAATTACAAGTTTTCTAACACTTTTATGAACGACGAGGTCGAGGAGGGCGCCGCTCATAACGTTCCGCCTGAGATGATGAACGCAGTTGCTGGGATTCTCGGGCACGATTATCGGGCAGGTGGTTGGCTTGACCCTTTAGAGCCCCGGGTCAACATCGGGGGATGATGTACTCGCGATCGAAAATACTGAGATTCTCCCAATTGATGGGAAATCTTCTTCTGGTAAAGTTGGAAGTCCGAGCCCTGTGAGGTATTTGCCTCAGGGTTACTATAAGAGGGTGGTAACCCTCTCGTACAACGACGAGATTCGTCGGCCGCCTACAAATATTGACGAGGCCGGTCCGAGCAGGAGTAAGCCTGCACCTTACGCGCACAATGAAGATAGTGACTCTGTCTTTGGGGCCCACGATGATCTTTCTCCGGATGTGTCCGAGGGAATCTCTAAGAGGAGTCGGGACCAAGAGGATGTGCCGCCTGAGACTGAAGAAGGCGAGGAAGAGGAAGAGCGCGAGGCCGCCAATCAGGTGTCCGCTTCCGAGGACGTTGGGACTTCACGTTCTGCTCCGAGGAGGAAAAGGAGAAGAAAAGGAGAACCAATCCCTCCTAAGTTTGACGAGGATGGTCGTCTGAGGGGTGCTGCTTCCTCGAACGCCAAGTTTACTCGGCTAGTTTTGGGTTGCCACCATCCGGATCCTAACGGCGAGCTGAACGAGGACAGTGCTATCCCCACTGTGGCGACTACCATTTCTGAGGAGGAAATTCCTCATCTTAGATGGATTTATTCTTTGCCCGAGTCTAAAATTGAGATACTCCTTCGGTCGGCCGACCAGACATTTTACAACCCGCCGCCGGGTACATGTCCGTTCACACGATGTCTTTCCAACGAGGGTGGTGGATGCCTTTTTGTGATGCTTTCCGCGATCTTCTCATCGATCTCGAACTCGCCCCGGCTAAAATAATTCCAAGCTCGCTCAGCACTTTAGTTTGCTACGGGGTCTTCTGTCATATCCGAGGAATCCCTGTGAATTATTCGACGTTTATACAACTTTTCGGAGTGCTGGTTAGCCTGGGGAACCCGCATTTTTACTTTTTCTCTACTAGGCCGGGCTTTTCCTTCCTAAAGGAGGCTCCGTCCTCGATCAGGTGTCGGTGGTGGTCGCGCTATTTTTATGCCTGCAAGGCGCGACAACCCGGCATGACTGACAAGTAGTTGGATTGGGGTGTCCCCAAAAAGTTCTTCCGAGGTGCTTGGGTTGGTAAGTCGACCGCCACCGAGATGGATCCTTGGGAGGTCCGATATCAAAGAGAGAACATGCTTCCGAACCCCAAGAGATACTTCTATTGGGCCTTGAGCCTTGAGCCTTTGCCTTTCTTTGCAATTTTGACCGAGCCCGTGTACTGTGGTTTTAAAAAGGACTTCCGTAAGTCCACTTTCTTTTCCTTCTGCCCAAGTAGCGTGCTCTAGATGCCTTTTCATACTTAGTTAATTTTGCATTTCTTTGCTCGTCGCTCCTTTTGTGTTTTTATTTGGTCCTCGGACCTTGGTGTACTCGCGCGCTAATCTCCTTTTTCTTTCCAGACTATTGGCTTAAGTGGATCATGTCCGAGAGGCTCGAATCTGGGAGAAGGCACCGCGCCGCTCAACGCAAGCTCGTCCAACAGTAGAGGTTGGACAAAGTCATGAACTCGCCTTCGCAGCTTCCTTGCGATCCTCCTCGCAATGCTTTTGTCCACAAGGACGAAATGGCTCGTCGGGAGCGGGAGGGCGAGCCTCCTCTGGGAATGGCTCTTCCTCAGACTAAGAAGGCTGATGATAAGCCTAAGGATGACAAAAAGTCCTAGAAAAGCAAGAGGAGCTCCGACGTTGCGGGTGGTCGAGCAGCCAAAAAGTCCCGTAAGAATAAGGGCAAAGGAAAAGAGATCACCACTGATGGGGATCTCACTGACGAGGTCAACAGGATCATGGAGCTCGACGAGCTTGATCAAGCGCATGAGCTGAGTCAGGTGTCGCGCAAGGTAATGTTTACATGCCTTGTTTTTAATTCAAGTTACTAAGTATTGCTTCTCGCTCCGTTGTTAATTTTCATCGGTTCTAGGACATATCTTCTTATTTTTTGCAGCTCGCCGCCATTGTTGGTGCCATTGGGAACCTTGTGGCCGACAAGGGTGCCCCGGAGGAAGTGTAACTTGCACCTCCAAGTTCAGGAAGCAAACACCTGTGCTCGGGGGCTGGAGGATGAGCTGCGGGTCAAGAAGGCCAAGGTGGCAAGTATGGAGGCTGACAACGCCAAGGTGCAGAGGCAGATGAAGGCATGGAAGGATGCTTGGAACAACCTTTCCATAAAGATGGCCCGCTTCAAAGATGCTGTCCTCGGGTACCTCAAGGATACTCGGTACGAGGGTGCCAAGGCTTTCTATGAGTCTGCCTCGTACCGCTTGAAGATGCAGGAGACAAAGGAAGTCAGGCGCGAGGAGGGATTCTACTCGGCCCTTGACCAGTTGAAGGTTAAAGGGTTACTGGCTGCGGACTTCGACAGTGATGCCGCCGGCCTTCAGGACAACAAGAACGATGACCTCGCTGACTATCCTGACCAAATAGTGTCCGAAGCCGAACATAAGGCCTGTGAATTTGGAGCCTTGGTGGGTAATCCCGAAGTGGCTTACCCTACGAAGGTCGGCCTGCTTCCTTCTTGGGTGTCCGAGCTGTTGCGCGTTGGGATACTCGAGCCGTTCGACAAGTGCGGTCATTGCAACACTAGGTGGCTAGCCCTTCCCGGTCCCGTCCTCGGCCGTGATTACACTTTGGAGGAGCTCGAGGTTATCAAGTTCCGACAGACCCTTGAGGCAGAAAGGCGCGGGACGGGATCGGGTGCTAGTCGAGCTGGAGGGGTGAGTCAAGCTTCTGGAGGTGGCAGTCAATTGGCCGAGGAAGGTCCTCGTGGGGGTGAAGGACATCCTCCCAAGTCGCCCGAGCAATCTCGTAGTCGTTCAGGTTGAAGGCCGAGTATGCTCGATAAAACTTCTAAAAAATGGACAAGTCTTTTGTTTTGCTAGTCGAACAGTTTACTTTGCTTAACTCATTCGACCCTTTTTGGCTTGCTCGAGAGAGCTCTCTTTGCTGCCCCGCTCAGTTGGGTACATATCTTTTGTAAATCAATTATGCTCTTCCTTTTGCCCGACGAGGCCTTATGCTAATCGCTCTTTTATGTCACTTTTCCTTGCATTCTTCATCTTTAGTTTTGTCGTGTCGAGGAGCATTAGGCATGTTTTCATAAGATGCTTCTGCAGGTACTTATTTCCCCCTCGTTGTACTTGGTAAAAATTCTAAGTATGGCTCGTCGGGCGCTTAGCAAAATCTCGTAAAGTATAGAAATTTGCTAGTTGCGTGCCCTGCTAGTCGACCTCTTTTGCTAGTCGGCCTCTATGTGTTCGCTGCGATCAACATAAAAATTTCACCAAGTATGGAGTTGTGCTAGTCGGGCACCACAATCCCTTGATGCTTTCTAACACTTTACAACGCCTGCTAGTCGAGCAAGGGAAATTGACACTGTAGTCGGCCCTTAGGTAGTTAAGTGTGCCGTCGAGCACACTTTTCCTCCCCTCTATTTTTTTTCAAAAAATCCAAGGAAAAAACTTCTTGTGGTCGTCGGACTAGGTATGGTCCTCGGACCACTTTAAGGTTGGTCAAGGAGCAGATCGTCGGACTATTGTGCGTCCGGGGACCTCCGGCTTGAAAATTTCTCAAAAACTTTTCCTGAAACATCTTTTTCTTGTCTTGAAAAACTGAGAAGATAAGAATTTTTTGTCATTCGACCATTATTTCTTTCCTTCGGAGCCCCCTATCTAGTTTCACATTTTTGTGTTTCTTTTCGTGATCTTATATCAGCCTTTCGCGCAAGCAAGACAATACTTCAAACTGAAAGAGTTGCATTGATTTGACGGAAATTAAATTACAACGGTTGGCTTCTAGGCCATGCCAAAGGGCGAAACAAAAACTGAACTAGAAATCATAAACTAGTGAAATGGGGCCTTCCACAAGAGCTCATCAAAACTTTGCATAATTCTCCAATGCCTTTTAGGCATAAAACCTCTGGAGATGGGTGGTGTTGGTCCCTTTAAACAACAAGAAAAGGCTAGAGGGGGGGGGGTGAATATTCTTTTCAAACTTTCGTCGTTTAAAAACTTTCTCAGCAAGGACTTATTACTTTTCAGTAATGAGTTTGCTAATACTTAACTTTCTCAACAAGCACTAGTTACTTTTCAGTAACGAGTTTTGCTGATACTTAAAATCATAGAGCGGAAGTCTTTGTACAATAAGTGTTTTGTCAGTAAGTGATAGTTTCAGCAAGTGAACAGAGTGACAGTGTACAGATAGATATGCTTTGTTGAAAACTAAATGCGGCAAGTAAATCACACAAACACTTTTATAGTGGTATCTGAGAGTGGCGTAATCTCTCAACTAATCCACTTTGTCCTTTCTAGGACTGAATCCACTAAGACAAGTTTGAGGTTCCTTACAACACCTATCTAGAGCGATTCAACAGAAACCAAAGCACACTTGCTTCGTTTCCAACCCAACTAGAGAACGAAACCTTGTTCTCCACCAAACTTGAGACTTTTAATCAGCAACACTATGCTCGATTAAGTTCCCCCTGAATTTCACGCCTGCAAGGGTGTATTTTTAGTTAGAGAGGTTTGGGATGAGATAACTTGATTATAACTTATTCAGCTTGATGAACGGAGATTTGTCAGGTCCCGGTTCAGTCAAATGAATTTGTAATTAGCCAAAGCCAATCCACAACTACAACGAAAACCGTAGTGTAGCAGTAGAATGGCTCGAGTGTCGTTCTCTCAGGACTATAACTTGCTTTATCTATTTAACAAGAGAATATTAAACAGCAGACAGATAGCAATAGGGGGTTTCTAGCAGATAATGGAGATTGGTGATAGTATGGTCCTTCTTAACATAACGGGTCGATAATCATGCATAAATTCCTCGGTCTTGCATAGAGATCTTTGAATCAATCTAGTGTCCTGTTGCAAGTAGTAAGCACTACGAAGATAATTTGGTCTGACAAGTCAATCACGATTGTCCTAATGTGTTCCGTAATTATTCAACACTACGAAGATAATTGGTATGATGGTCGACAAGTGTCCAATTGTGCATAATGATCAATACAACATACGAGAATTTTGGTTACAACTGATCAACGAAATAAAGCAATGACACGGAGTATAATTCGCGATATAGCCATTAGCATGATTATCTTCCCTTCGCTAAGAATTCACATACTACCACCAACGACAAGTTTAGCTACTCATAATAGGCATGCAATCAACAGAAATCATAGAAGAAAACATGTTGAAAGAATATAATAAAATAAGTAGAATAAAACTATAAGATACAAAGTTACCGAAGGTTGTCAATCTCCGGATGATTGCGGTCCTACGAGCTCTAAACTGCTATGAAAAAGTATCCCCTAAGCTATAGAACTCCCAGGACAGGCCCCGGGAAGTTCCTACCTAAAACTATAGAGAGAGGTGAGAAAGTAGGTCTGGAATGATATGATTTTCGGAGAAAAACTGAGCAACTATATATAGGCCCCGGAAAACTACGGGGCGGTTCGCCCCAGAGCTCCGGCGGTTCGCCCCCCTGTTTTTTCGCGGAATTCTGCATTTTCGACGCGGTTTTGGATTTCTTCACCTTTTTGGACTCGGTATCTGACTTCTAGTAGCCTTCTAACCTCCAGATTCGGCCCCTAGACTTCAAATCCTATCCGGAAACCTTCAGATACTCCAAATAGGCTTCTGGAACACCAATTCCTTGTCAACTTCAATATAATTGCTCGGAAATCTTTGAATTTCAACCAAAACCTGTAAAATAAAATCTAAAGGAAAACGTGACACTATTCTAATAAAATGTACTAAGATATAGCTAAAATAACATAGAGGATAGCTAAAATAGGTGAAAAAGACTCAAATGAAAGTGTAAAATACACATTCATCAAACTCCCCAAACCGAACCTTTGCTTGTCCTCAAGCAACTAAGCTAGACTCTAGTACAAAAAACATGCAAGACACAAAATGGAGTTTCATGCCAATTAAAATGAACTAATCTACTGAATCTACCAAATAAAATATGAACAAAAACCATATAAATCAAAGCATGAATATAGGTTGAAGAATACCTCGATTGACTTATACACATCCACATAAGCACTTATGTCAAGACAAGATAGTCTCTCGTAACATTCTCTACCTGGACCTAGTCAGTGACGACGTAATGAAGCATGCTAAGATACGAATGGTTGCTCCGTGCCTATGAAACTGAGGACTTACTGCTGTTCCACCATGTTAAGACTTTTCCTCAAAAGAGGTCGAACCAAAACTGGCTCTCATCAAACGAAGGAGGGTTCCCTATAAAAGATAACACTCCCCTATCACTACAAGAACTGGATAA
>CM051458.1:36924257-36970103 GCA_028274465.1 Plantago ovata
GTTTGGATCAGTGACCTTAGCTTCGAGTAATGCTAACTCGGCATCAGAAATCTTAGCTTTACCATTGTGCATTTCATCACGCTTTCTGGCGTACTCTTCTTCAGTTTCAGCAACTTGTTCAGTTGCTGGAGTACTTGTCTCAGCAGGAGTGGGAGTAGATTCTTGGTGCTGACTGCGAGTTTGGTCAGCTTGCTGATCCTCAGTGTTTTGATTTTCATTATCAACAACTGTCATTTTTACTCCGCCAGCATCCGGACTAGGACCTTGATTATCATCATCATCGTCCTTGCTGTCCTTAGAATCTTTGGATTCATCATCACTTGTGTCTTTAGGGATATTTTCATCCTCTTCTTCTTCATCATCGTCCGTCAGTATGACTAACTCAAGATGTTTGTACATTGCAGCACTTGTAACTTCCTCTTCCTCATTGATATTGTGGGGATCAGCCACCACGGGTACAAAGGAACCCTTGAGCATCACAGCTTGTTCATCTGGAGAGGCACTCTTGAACTTTGCTTTCATATTCTCTCTGATTGTAGCAATCACATTTGAACTCATTTGCTGAGAATATGAGAGTTCTTCTGGAAGTATTGAGTGTACAAACGTCTCAAGTTTGAGTAGAGAGTTTCTTTTCTTCTCATTGGACAGATGGATGTGAAGATCTGAAAAGTCCATCCTTCTATATGTAATAGTATCGGTTTTTGAAAAAAAAATAATTTCTTGAAAACGAAAATCCAAAATAACTTTAATAGCAACGGTCGGCAATCAATGCCAAAATAATCTTTGACGCGCACAGCGCTAACAGAAACAAGTAAATATCCAACGATAAACTTAGAATTCAAATGAAACAACGAGTGAAGACAGTAAAAAGTTCATCTTCTTATTTTGAAGTAAATTCCCAAGACACCCCAGACCCTTCTCTCAGTCGCTGGCATCCTATTCGCGAACATCCTCAGCAGCATCTGGAAGGAAGGAATTTTGAAAACAAAGAGAGCGTGAGATAAAGGATCTCAGTGAGGTTCTAAGTTAAAAACAGAAAGAAAACAATTTTGAAATCAAATTCCTTTTCAGAAAAGCAAACAAACAGACAGATCACATAACAGAATAACAGAACAGATAAGTTGAAGACCGTTGGTGCAGCCCGCCTTGTTACTCCTACTCCCAGAATGCCCTTATAACTCCCTCCAGAGGGTGCACAGCTCCGGACTGAAACAGAAACCCCCGTGTACTTTGGGGAAACAGAACCTACGACCCTAATAGACCTCAGCGACTTCTGCCTCGCGCCTAAAAGGGATTAGACTAGGCAATAATCAAGCAAACCCGATAGTCCTCTACTACCCAAGCCTACCTAATTACGACCTAATCGACCGGTCACACAGAAATAGAACAGAAACAGAACAAACAGATACAGGTAGTCAAACACCGAGAAGTGTTCCTGCAGAAAAGTCAGTCCAGAACAGAGTAGCTATAATCACAGAAAGTAAATAGTCGTACTTAGGACTTAGATACTTTTAAGCGGAAGCATACAGTAAAACATTATATATAGTAATAGGTACAAGTTGTCACATATCCTTCCAGTAATGAGCTTACGGGTTATCGAACAACGGAGAACCTAAAGAGAAAGTACTAATTACACTTTAGAAGTCGAACGAACAGAAGGAAAAAGAGTTGGTAAAGAAGTGGTAAAGGCGGGGTTCGAACTCGGTACCTCTAAGTAAGTCAAGGAAGGACCTAACCAACTAGGCTAGCAAGTCTAGTCATTACTAAATTACAAAAACAGAAACTAACTTGAAACATTTTCAGAAATACTCTTTCGGTTTTTCAAACTCTGGAAATTACCAAAATACCCTTCAGTTGTAAATTGCAAAAAGATCCTTTTCAAAACCAGAAAGTACAAACAAAACCAGAAGTTTTCCAAACATACATATCAGTCTCCACAGAACAAGAAGGTTTACGAAAAAGTCCTCTGTCAGTCAACTACGGTCAAAGTGAAATTGCGAAAAGGGCCTTTAGGTTTTCAAACTTCCCAAAACAGTCCACAAGGTTCAGATTACTATCACTAAAGTCCAATTCAGTCCTTTTCGAAGTCAACAGAAAACTACGGTCAACATACGAGGTCAACAACCAACACAAGTCTAACAAGAGTAACAACAATCTAACAAATCCTAAGTCCCGGTTCTCAGTTCGAATCAAAAAAACATGGCCCGATTGTACAAGGGCAAAACGGTCAAAAGGAATCGATAAGAAAAAGGGCAGAACGAACTATTACCTTCGAACGGAAAAGAGGGTTGAATCAATCTGCAATTCGAATGTAAACAAAAGGAAAAGAAATTAAAACGAATTCAAATCGAGATTGAATCCATCCGAAACGGAAAAGGACAGAACGAACAGAGACTACTTACCGATCGAAATCAGAATCTGACCGGACCGGACGGAAGGAAGAATCGGTGGCGTCGAGCGAATCGGAGGTCGGATCGATCGATCGGGTTCGAACGGACAGAGACCGGCGAACGGATCGATTGATCGGGTTCGAACGGACAGAGAGCGACGGAGCTACACGGATCGGAGCGCGGCTCGATCGGGCAGGCGGCGCGGCGAAACAGGAACGGGACAGACGGATCGGCACGGACGACAGACAGGCAACGGCGGCGCGCGAATTGGAGGCTGAACGGTGAGCAAACGGCGCGGCCTGACCGGAGAAGAACGGAGCAGTAACGGCGGCGGCTTGGCGATGGCGGCGCGGTGCGGACGGAGTCAGGCGGACGGGAACGGCGGAGCAGCAGCAGTATTTCTCTCTTCTCTCTCTCCCTCTCTTTCTTCTTTCTTTTCTTTTCTTTCTTTCTCTTTTCTCTTATGTTTTACGGCAGATAGAAAGAAGAAAGAAGATGGCACGGTTAGGGTTAGGGTTAGTCTGATGGGCTGGTCAATGGGCTTGACTGGGCTAAAGAATGGGCCAAAAGAGATCAGAAAGTCCAGTCTTCCAACTCGATCCAAACGTAACGAAACGAACTATCTTACGCGAAATTAATTAAATAATTATCGAATAAATAATTTACTCTGATAATTAATTAACCAAATTAAATAATTAAATAATAAAAATAAATAAATAAATAAATAAAATAAAAAAAGACGGGGTGTTACACTCTTCCCCCCTTAAAAGAATTTGGTCCCCAAATTCGCACCTGAAAAGTTGAAGAGCTCGGGATACTGCCGGCGCATGTCATCCTCGCTTTCCCAGGTTGCCTCCTCGTACTGATGATTCCGCCACAGAACCTTTACTTGCTTGATTTGCCTATTACGGAGCTGTTGCACCTTTTGGTCTAGAATACGAACCGGTTGCTCCACATAAGACAAATCCTCCTCAATAGTCACTTCCTCGGGTTGAATCACGTGCGACGGGTCAGGATAGTACTTCTTCAGTTGAGATACATGGAAGACATTGTGAATCCCAGTAATAGTAGTGGGTAGTTGCAACCGATAAGCCACAATGCCAACTCTCTCAATGATCTCGTATGGTCCTACATACCGAGGGTTCAGTTTAGCTCTACGATCCATACGGACAATTCCCTTTCTCGGAGATAGCTTGAGAAAGACAAAATCACCAACTTCAAACTCCAAATCTCGCTTACGATTATCGGCGTAACTCTTTTGTCGACTTTGAGCATTTCTCAATCGGTCTCGGATAAGCCTAACCTTTTCCAAGGTTTCTTGTATCATCTCATTGAGAGTCCTCTCTCCAGCTACTGGTGTAGAAATTCGGTCCTCCAAATCCCATTACAGCGGTGATCTACACTTCCGACCATACAGTGCCTCAAACGGTGCCATACCAATTGATGCTTGATAACTATTATTATAAGCATACTCCACCAATGGCAAATGCTGTGCCCAACTTCCTTGGTGATCCAGCACACACAATCTCAGTAGATCCTCTAGAGTTTGAATGGTCCTTTCGGATTGACCATCCGTCTGCGGGTGTGTTGCGGTACTAAAATTCAACTTCGTACCCAAGCCTTCGTGTACTTGCTTCCAAAATCTCGAGACAAACTTCGGATCTCTATTAGATACAATACTCACCGGAGTGCCATGAAGCCTAATTATCTCATCGCGATAAACTTCGGCTAACTTCTCAGATGTGTAGGTGGTTTTAACAGGCAGAAAGTGTGCCGATTTTGTCAATCTATCGACAATAACCGAAACACTATCAAAACCACCCCTAGCTACCGGTAGACGAGTCACAAAATCCATAGTGATCATCTCCCATTTCCACTGTGGAATCTCGAGTGGTTGTAGTAAACCTCCCGGTTTCTGGTGCTCAGCCTTCACTTGCTAGAAGACTAAGAAACTTTGCACAAATTGTGCGATATCTCGCTTCATATGGGTCTACCAGTAAACCTTCTTCAAATCCTCATACATTTTGTTTCCTGAAGGATGCATCGAGTACTTAGATTTGTGAGCTTCATCCAAAATTAGACGTCTAAGCTCTTCGTCAGAAAGCACAAACAATCTACCTTGAAACCTTAGGGCTCCATTCTCATCAACAGAGAATTTCGCATTGCGAGGTTCACTGATATGTTCTTTGATATCTTGAAGCTCTTCATCATGCTCTTGAGCCTCAAGAATTTTACCTGCCAGCTCATACCTCAAAGTGATATTGGCGAACATACAAGACAATTTGGATACTTCATGATTTGACACGTGTACCCTACGACTTAAGGCATCAGCGACCACATTGGCCTTACCAGGGTGGTATCGAATGGTACAAGTGTAATCGCCCAAAAATTCCATCCATCGTCGTTGTCTCATGTTCAACTCCTTTTGTGTGAACACATACTTCAAGCTCTTATGATCAATGAGGATGGTAAACTCCGGACCATAAAGGTAGTGTCTCAACTTTCCCAAAGCAATGACTATTGCAGCTAGCTCAAGATCATGGGTTGGGTAATTCCTTTCATACGGCTTCAACTTTCTCGAAGCATACGCAATCACCTTTTCCCGTTGCATCAGAACACAACCCAAACCTTCCTTTGAAGCATCAGTGTAGACCACAAAGTCATTGGTTCCCTTGGGAAGAGCTAGTATAGGGGCAGTGGTCAGTCTCTTCTTCAGCTCTTCGAAGCTTTCCTCACACTTATCACTCCATACGAATTTAGGATTTTTCCCTGTCAAAGAGGACAAGGGTCCAGCTATCTTCGAATAATCCTTCACAAAACGGCGATAGTAACCAGCCAAACCGAGAAAACTCCTCACCTCGGTGACAGATTCAGGTCTCTTCCAATTAACTATCGACTCAATCTTCGATGGGTCGACCTCCAAACCTTGTCTACAGATAATGTGCCCTAAAAAGGCTACTTTATCTAGCCAAAATTCACACTTGCTGAATTTGGCATATAACTTGTTGTTCTGAAGAGTTTCCAAGACAATTCGGAGGTGTTTCTCATGATCCTCTTCGGATTTCGAGTAAACGAGAATGTCATCGATGAAAACAACAACAAACTGATCCAAATACGGCTGAAAAACTCGGTGCATCCAATCCATGAACACATCTAGGGCATTCGTAAGGCCAAACAGCATCACCACAAACTCATAATGACCATACCTCGAGTTCAGGGCAGTCTTAGGTATGTCTTCTTCTCTCACTCTAACTTGATAATAGCCTTGTCGCAGATCAAGCTTCGAGTAAACCTTCGAACCTTCCAACTGATCAAAGAGTTCCTCAATACGGGGTAGGGGGTACTTGTTCTTGACAGTGACTTGGTTCAGGCCTCGATAGTCAATGCACATCCTCATACTACCATCCTTCTTCTTTACGAACAGAACCGGTGATCCCCAAGGTGAAGAACTAGGTCTCACAAAACCGTTATCCACCAGATCTTGCAGTTGAGTCTTAAACTCCTTAAGCTCAGCAGGTGCCATCCTATAAGGTGACTTCGAAATGGGTGCGGTGCCAGGTACCAAATCAATACTAAACTCCACTTCTCGTTCAGGGGGTACGGAATCCAGCTTCTCAGGGAAAACACTCTTGAACTCCTTAACCACCCTAACTTCCTCGATTTTTGGCTGATCTTTGGTTTTATTGATCAGATACGCCAAAAAGCAGGTAGCACCCTTCACGTACAACCTTCTAGCTTTCATAGCAGACAACAGAAACTTCTCATACTTTCGCTTATCTCCTTTCCACACGACTTTCTCCTCTCCAGGTTTCCCAGGGATATAGCCTTGGTTCGACAATCCAGTTGTGCGTAGTGCTCGGACAGCCAATCCATACCCAGAACAACATCGTAGGTTGATAGAGGTAGAAATATAAGGTCAGCAGGGAAAGTTCTTCCTAGGATGGAAATCTCACATCGCTCGACGAACTTCTTAGTGATTAAACTAGCTCCCAAAGGCGTACATACTTCTAAAGCGTAGGGTAAAACTTTGTATGGTAAAACGAGTGACTCAACAAATACTTCAGCAATAAATGAATGCGTAGCACCAGGATCAAATAAAGCTTTAGAAGAAGTGTGAGCGATCAGTAGCGTACCTTCAACCACATTCGCGGTGTTAGGAACTTCATGACCACCTATGCTGCAAACTCGAGGCTTTGCCATAGTACCCTTTACGTCATCTCTCGGAGCATAGCCTCCTGGTCTTCCTCCTTTGACAATGGCATGACGGTTCGGACAGTGGCTGATCTTGTGATCCTTGCTCCCACAAGCCAAACACAAGCCTTGTCTTTTCCAGCAGTTATGCTCATCGTGGTTGACTCCTACACAGTAGTTGCAGTTTTTCCTTGCCTGGGATGACTGCCCAGACCCTCCAGTGGTGTTGCGAGAACGGTTGTCCTGCTGCTTACGGGGATACTTCGCCGGTGGTGCTTGATATCAAGATTGATATCCACCTCGACTCTCCCTCTTGTATCCAGATTGGCTTCCTCCTACATGACTCCCAGAAGAACTAGCGTAGTTCCTCTTGCTAGAGTATGGCTTATCAGCCATCTTGATCTCCTTGAGACCACTTTCTACCTCGGAGGCGAGTTCGACAGCCTTGAGGTAGGTAGGCATGTTGGTCCCAAACAAACTGTACCGGATCTCAGAGTTCAGACCCTTCACAAAGTGACGAACCTTCTCTCGTTCATCATCCTGGAAGTGCGGCACGTACTTCAGCAGTCGGGTAAATTCTGAGTCGTAGTCGGCAACATACATGTTCCCTTGCACCAAAGCCTGGAACTCATCTCTCCGGTTCTCGCGAACTAGGCGAGGCACGTACTTGTCCATGAAATCCTTCGTGAAGTTCTCCCAGGTGCGAGCAACTCCCTCTTGCCTCAATCTTGCATTCACGGTCCTCCACAAGTTCCTGGCGGCTCCCACGAACTGGAAAGCAGCAAGCTCAATTTTCCTCTCGTCCGGATAGTGGAGGATCGAGAATAAGTTCTCCATACTTTCGATCCAGAGCTCAGCCTTACTGGTATCAGGCGTCCCCTCGAACCTTTCAGGATGGAATCGAGTGAATCGTTCCGCAGCTTGATCGATGGTCTGGATCGGTGGTGGTGGCGGAGGAGCTGGCTGAACAGGTGGTGCTCCAGCGCGGCGAATGGTTTCGCTGAAATTTCCCAAAGCAGCGATGATACGGTCCACTTGGTCTCCATTTTCAGCATGCTGATCATCTCCACTTCCATTGATGCTGGCACCACGAGTGTTTCTGCGATTCATTCTAACAAAGGGGCACTACTTAGCTGTTGATTTAACAACCTCGAATCGCTAACTTAGAAAAGAACGGAAAAACAAAGAACTAAGGACAGAACTTAATCTTCTACAACAGGCATAAACTGAGCAGTGAAGAAGAAAACATGCCTTGAACTTTAAAACAAAACGCAAAAACAAGAAATCAACGAAGTCTCAAAACAGCCAAGCATGCAATTAAACAAAGGAAAACCGGTCTCTACTCGTCTTAGCGAGAAAACAGAAAACCACAGAGTCAAGTAAATGGAAAAGCATAAACAGTCTCAGTCGGCTGAACTAAAAAAAACTCGCTTGGCAAAAAGGAAATTTGGTACGAGCTCGAAAAGGCATCTATCCTAATAAGCGTCCTCGATATCATCTTCGGAACGTCGTTCGAGCACGTGAGCATCTCCTCCTTCTTCATCAGAGGGTTCCTCCTCGGGTTCCTCTTCGGATTCTCCTTCACTCTCCACTCTACGTGATGGTCCGAAACCCTCGGGGAACGTCCTCCAAGCCTTCCTCTTGCGAATCTTGGTGCCTAGGTTGGACATGGTTAACGAAACAAAGCCAGAGTGCTCCTTTGCGGCGCATAAAGCCGTCTTAAGGAATCCGATTTCCGCATTCTTCGTTGCCACTTCGTCTCGAAGCTTAAAGTTTTCCAGCTAGTAGTGGTCTCGTTCACGAACGACCCTTTCCATCACGCATCTAGGGTAAACGCCAACGATGGGAACGGAGGTATACGGGTTAAACTCTCCTTCGACTAGGCGGTAACGAATGACCTTCTTTTCGGAACTCATACCTATCTGTAAGCACACGCGTATTTAAGTAGTTAATAACTACGTCAAAATCAAAACAACCACGGAAGGTCAACAGTTTCAGAACGGATCAGAGGTCGTCAGAATCAGAACAGAGAAGATGAAGAAACAGTTTAAGGTTAGTACGCAAGACTCGAATCAGAAAAGCAACAGAAAATACAAGACCTAACCAGCGACTCGGACCCTCACACACACCCCAAAGGTCAAAAGATCCTATCCTAGCAAGCTCGAGTTTGAACTCAAGCTCTAATACCAACTGTAACGGTATCGGTTTTTGAAAACAAAATAATTTCTTGAAAAATAAAATCCAAAATAACTTTAATAGCAACGGTCGACAATCAATGCCAAAATAATCTTTGACGCGCACAGCGCTAACAGAAACAAGTAGATATCCAACGATAAACTTAGAATCGAAATGAAACAACGAGTGAAGACAGTAAAAAGTTCATCTTCTTATTTTGAAATAAATTCCCAAGACACCACAGACCCTTCTCTCAGTCGCTGGCATCCTATTCGCGAACATCCTCAGCAGCATTTGGAAGGAAGAAATTTTGAAAACAAAGAGAACGTGAGATAAAGGATCTCAGTGAGGTTCTAAGTTAAAAACAGAAAGTAAACAATTTTGAAATCAAATTCCTTTTCAGAAAAGCAAAGAAACAGACAGATCACATAACAGAATAACAGAACAGATAAGTTGAAGACCGTTGGTGCAGCCCGCCTTGTTACTCCTACTCCCAGAATTCCGTTATAACTCCCTCCAGAGGGTGCACAACTCCGGACAGAAACAGAAACCCCCGTGTACTTTGGGGAAACAAAACCTACGACCCTAATAGACCCCAACGACTTCTGCCTCGCGCCTAAAAGGGATTAGACTAGGCAATAATCAAGCAAACCCGATAGTCCTCTACTACCCAAGCCTACCTAATTACGACCTAATCGACCGGTCACACAGAAACAGAACAGAACAACAGATACAGATAGTCAAACACCGAGAAGTGTTTCTGTAGAAAAGTCAGTCCAGAACAGAGTAGCTATAAACACAGAAAGTAAATAGTCGTACTTAGGACTTAAATACTTTTACGCGGAAGCATACAGTAAAACAGTATATATAGTAATAGGTACAAGTTGTCACATATCCTTCCAGTTTTTCGCAAATAAATAGGTTTAGGGGTGAACACTCACCTTAACTTGCGAGCAAAAGATCTCCAACGAGTAATGAGCTTACGGGTTATCGAACAACGGAGAACCTAAAGAGAAAGTACTAATTACACTTTAAAAGTCGAACGAACGAAAGGAAAAAGAGTTGGTAAAAGGTAACGGGGTTCGAACTCGGGACCTCTAAGTTTGTCAAGGAAGGACCTAACCAACTAGGCTAGCAAGTCTAGTCATTACTAAATTACAAAAACAGAAACTAAGTTGAAACATTTTCATAAATACTCTTTCGGTTTTTCAAACTCTGGAAATTACCAAAATACCCTTCAGCGGTAAATTGCAAAAAGATCCTTTTCAAAGCCAGAAAGTACAAACAAAACCAGAAGTTTTCCAAACATACATATCAGTCTCCACAGAACAAGAAGGTTTACGAAAAAGCCCTCTGTCAGTCAACTACGGTCAAAGTTATATTGCAAAAAGGGCCTTTAGGTTTTTAAACTTCCCAAAACAGTCCACAAGGTTCAGATTACTATCACTAAAGTCCAATTCAGTCCTTTTCGAAGTCAACAGAAAACTACGGTCAACATACGAGCTCAACAACCAACACAAGTCAAACAAGAGTAACAACAATCTAACAAATCCTAAGTCCCGGTTCTCAGTTCGAATCAAAACAACATGGCCAGATTGTACAAGGGCAAAACGGTCAAAAGGAATCGAATAAGAAAAAGGGCAGAACGAACTATTACCTTCCAACGGAAAAGAGGGTTGAATCAATCTGCAATTCGAATGTAAACAAAAGGAAAAGAAATTAAAACGAATTCAAATCGAGATTGAATCCATCCGAAACGGAAAGGACAGAACGAACAGAGACTACTTACCGATCGAAATCGGAATCTGACCGGACCGGACAGAAGGAAGAATCGGTGGTGTCGAGCGAATCGGAGGTCGGAGCGGCGGACGGATCGATCGATCGGGTTCGAACGGACAGAGACCGGCGAACGGATCGATCGATCGGGTTCTAACGGACAGAGAGCGGCGGAGCTAGACGGATTGGAGCGTGGCTCGATCGGGCAGGCGGCGCGGCGAAATGGAACGGGACAGACGGATTGGCACGGACGACGGACAGGCGATGTCGCGAACGAACGAACAGGCGACGGCGGCACGCGAATCGGAGGCTGAACGGTGAGCAAACGGCGCGGCCTGACCGGAGAAGAACGGAGCAGTAACGGCGGCGGCTTGGCGATGGCGGCGCGGTGCGGACGGAGTCAGGCGGACGGGAACGGCGGAGCAGCAGCAGTATTTCTCTCTTCTCTCTCTCCCTCTCTTTCTTCTTTCTTTTCTTTTCTTTCTTTCTCTTTTCTCTTATGTTTTACGGCAGATAGAAAGAAGAAAGAAGATGGCACGGTTAGGGTTAGGGTTAGTCTGATGGGCCGGTCAATGGGCCTTGACTGGGCTAAAGAATGGGCCAAAAGAGATCAGAAAAGTCCAGTCTTCCAGCTCGATCCAAACGTAATGAAACGAACTAGCTTACGTGAAATTAATTAAATAATTATCGAATAAATAATTTACTCTGATAATTAATTAACCAAATTAAATAATTAAATAATAAAAATAAATAAATAAATAAATAAAATAAAAAAGACGGGGTGTTACACTATACCTCTGCCAATTGCTGACAGACTTAGAAACTCTGGTCAAAGTGTTCTTTTTGAAGTTTGAGTATAGTTCTTCAGAACTAACTTCAAGAGCTTCCGTGATGTGAACCACTTCATCATTCTCCATTTGATCCTGAATAAGAGTAAAGTTAACTCCAGTTGGAATTTGTCAATAGAAGTTATCGGTGAACTGGTCTAATATTCTTAGATGAGATGCGTCGTCGAATACTGTCTCTTGTTGTATTTCAACAACCTCTGGGACTTGAACCATTGCAGTCTCAGCAACTGGTTCTTCAGCAATTGTAGCTTCAACAATTTCTTGGCAACGTCTAGTTCAGCAACTGTCTCTTCTGCGACACTTTTAGCAAGTGCAGCTTTTCTCAAATCTGCAACAATGTCACTTGCTGGACAATGTAGATATCTTCTAGGCGTTCTTGGGCAGGATTTTCATTTCCACTGCCATGTGGTCTTGCTTCAGTAGATGAATCCAAGTTAATTGGATTGCTGAAGGCTTCTGCAAACACTTCAACAACATCTACTACAGTGGCTTGCATTTCAGCAACCACTGGAACATCGTCATCCTCAATGACATGGACAATTGGAACGGAGTTACGTGTCGTTGTTTTCTTTCTTGGGAAGGTCTTTGTCCGTGCCTTCTTAGGAATAGGATCAGCTGATGAAGCTGCAGTTTGAGTGTCATCATCAGCTTTTCACTTTTTCTTGGATCTCTTGCTGGGTGCAGTAGTGTCAGCAACTGCAGCAGTATCAGCAGTTACATCTACAGCTGTTGCATTCTCAACAACATTTGCAGATGTTGTATACCTAGGTTGCTGATCATTTTCTGCAACATTTGCAGCGTTGGTTTCTTTGACTTCTTGTCAGCAACCTTAGGTCCATTCAGCTTGTAGAAAGCTATTCCCACATTTCATACTGATTTCTTAATCGGCAATGGGTTTCTTAGTTGAATCCTGAAATGTTCAAGGATGTAGCATATTTTCAATCCATACATCACTGGAAACCAAGGTGAGGCTTAGTTGTCTTCCACCTTGACCCTGAACTTTGTAACACAATCAACAAGCCTGTTGAAAATGTACTTAGCCTAGTTGATTTCAGTTTTGTTCTCATAGATATGCATCAGCAAAGGCCACCTTCTCAGGCCTACTTGGTCAATTCCTCCGACTTGGGAGTCTAAGACTTTGGTGAGTAGCAGAGCTACTAGACCAAGTGAATGGCAAAGATGCTTCCTTTTTACGTGCTTAGTCCAAGTCAAGGGAGCAATCTCGCCTTTCTTCATCCTTTCATTTCTGAAATCAATGTAGAAGGCTTCAATTTCTTCATCAGTAGCAGTGATGTCATCTTCAGTTCTAGTAGTTAGAATCTGAAAGATGTTGGCTAAATCAATCCATTTCAGGATGATTTGCACTCCCTGAACTGTGGTAGAAATCACTTTTTCAGTGACTCCTTGTCCATCAGTAAGGGTTTGGACTTCTGCATTATTGTAGAATTCCATGGTGTCCAGCATGCTCACTTTCTTAGTGTGAGCAGTATTGAAGAAAAGTAGGCCTTGTTGATTTATGAAATTCAACACCTCTAAGTTTTCTTCGTCCAATTCTTGTTCATAGAAGTATCTAATATACTTCTCTTTGGCAAATCCTCCCCATTGCATCATCTGTTCACACTTTGCAGTGTCAAGATATGCAGGAGACATGGGTCTTTTAGTGATTCGGTTGTTAGCCAACACGATTTTCACCGTGTTTTTCACCGGAGTAGGAGTAGTGCTTTTTCCAGCACTGTCTGCCTTTGAGGATTTTGAGGTCTTAGAAGATTGTCTTTTGGGAGCCATCTCTTATATAGTAGTTTGAGGGTTGAGAGTTGTACGAAAAAGAGATTTTTTTTTTTTGACTGGAGGTACAGTAATTCAGAGCACATGCTAGAAAAATTTGCAGAGAAAGGAAATGTGAGTTAATTAATTTTGTCTTTCTTGATGAACGAGATTGTCAGACTCGAATAATCAAATTGATTTGTTTTCAGCCAAAGGCAACTCACAACTTCAACGAAAACCAAGGCACGTACTGTAGAAGTAAGATAACTAGCTTTATCTAATTTAACTACTATAAATCAGGAATCAAGCAAAGCATAGATTTTTCTTATCAATATAATGGAAGTTAGTGATAGTATGATCATTCAAAGCAACGGGTAATAATCATGCATGAAGTACTTGAAGTTTTTATAGAAATCTATGATTGTGAATTGTCCTATATGTTCCTTTCAATTCAACACTACGAAGATAGATGGCTTAGATAGATCAAAGAAATAAAACAATAAATCATGTCTTAAACGCGCGAAGCCACTCATGCATAATTAAGAACCCTAGCTAAGAAATCACATACTATCACCAACGATAGATTTAACTACTCATAGATAAATTGTAATCAACAAGAATCAAAGCAAGATTGAATGAAAACATGTTGAATGAAATAAATAAAAGCAGGAAAATCGTGAGATACAAGTTACCAACGAAGCTTGTCAATCTCCGGTGAATTGCTAACTCAAAAGCAAGAATTGAGAATCAACGATGTCCAATCTCTATGCTTAATCTTCCAAAACAATAAGAAAAAGAGTCTTCTATGCTAATAATTCCCAGAACAAGCTCTGGAGAATTTGTCTCTCAAAATAAGGTGAAAAGGTCTGAAAAACGTAGAAAATAGGCGAAACTATATATCGACTACGAAACAGTGGGTGGCGAAACGCCCGGGATGCCAAGAGAACCGCCTGGCACCGGGCGAACCGCCCCACGTCCCGGGCGAACCGTCCGGGACCATCAGTGGCGGTTGACGCGGTTTCTTGAGTTGGTTTCCTTTATGGACTTGAATTTTCCCTTCTAGTGACCTTTAAGCCGTGAAACTCGACACCTAGACCTGAAATCTCGTCCGGAACATTCTAGATACACCACGGATGACCACGAAGCATCAAATCTTCGTTCTCTTCAACAAAATTTCCCATAAAAATACGTTTTTCACCTAAAACCTGAAAAATACAAAGAAAAGGGAAACGTGACACTATTCTAATAAAATGCACTAAAATATAAGCTAAATTAACCTAGAGGATAGCTAAATTGGTGAAAAAGACTCGAATGAAAGTGTAAAATACACGTTCATCAAACTTCCCAAACTGAACCTTTGCTTGTCCTCAAGCAACTAATCTAGACTCTAATGCTAAAAACCAATGCAACACACAAAATGGAGTCTCACCCCAAATGAAATGAACTAATCTATTGAGTCTATCAAAAACTTATGAACAATGACCATACATATTATAACATGGATATTGGTTGAAGAATGTCTTGATTGACTCATACACATTCACATATGCACTATGTTAAACAAGATAGTCTCTCGTAACATTCTCTACCTGGACCTAGTCAGTGACGACGTAATGAAACATGTTAAAATACGATTGGTTGTCCCGTGCCTATGAAACTGAGGACTTACTACTGTTCACCAAGTTAAGACTTTCCCTCAAAGAGGTCGAACCAATACTGTCTCTCATCAAACGAAGGAGGGTTCCCTAAAAGTTCACACTACCCTATTCTACCCATCTCTCAAGCAAACTCATAAACTATCACCACTTCCTGAATGGCAGGACGAGGGTGGTCTAGAACAGATGACACTCAAACAAACAAAAGACAAACTTTACAACTCGATTACGAACATTACAAGAATTGAAAAACGAGACAAACACTTTGCTAAACTGCTTTTTGGCTTTCTTTGGACCCTTCTTTGCTTTTTTTGGGTCTTTTTGATATTTTTTTGCTTCTCCAGATTTCTGGAAATTTTCGATTTTTTTTTTCTTTTTTATAGCCAGCAGTAGCACAACGAAAAATAAATTACAATGACTCACAAACGACTTCCCCAAACCTATTCGAAAGAATAGGTTGGAGAACAAACTTTACGAAAAAGAAAAACAAACTCACAACACTTAAAACCGAAAAACAAGTCATAATGAAAGCATAATCCCCTCCCCAAACCTATTCGTTAGAATAAATTTCAAACAAAGGATCACACAATCTCACACTACCTCCTTCCTAGGCATTTAGCAATCTCAAAGCAAGGTGAAGACTTGTTGCCTCTTAGGTACATAATTACACGGGAAAACAATTACAAGACTCTAACATGCATCATGTTATTATAAAGGCCTTCGTGAACCGCAGTAGAGAAAACACCACTAAGTGATGTCGAGACTACCAAGATTAACTAAGTGCATATATAAACGTGACAAGCCAAGCGAGAAAAATCTCAAACAAATTCATAGAGATGAAACGCATGGTCAAAGGTCATAACTAGTTCAAAAAAGTTCAAAAAATTTGACAATAAGCTCCACATAAAAACATGCAAAACTATACTAGGATGAATGTAGTGTATGCAACTAAATACTAAGAAAGCGATAAACGTGCAAATGCAAATGCAAACAAAATACAAGATACCATACTCAACATGCAAACAGCCAAACAATACTAACATCATGGTTCACATCCCATCCCCCCTCAAGAAACTCAGGCTAGTCCCTATCAAAAGAGAATGAGGAAATAAAAAGTGATACTAGATATTACCGAATGGTTTGGCCTTAGTCGGCTGAGTATACAGAATGGACTTGTGAAAAGACTAATTATCAGGATCGTAATCCCCATAATAGTCCCTCCACAAGTCAGACAGAAGACCATTGGATTGCTGTAGGGCCTCCTGTTGGTGACTGATGAGCTGTTGCTGCTCCCACATAATCTCTCTCTCATTTCGGCGATGCTCCTCAGCTATCTCCCAATCGCGGTTGCGTTGGGCAACATATCCATCAAGGTTATGTTGCAACCCTTGGACAGAAGTATTCAAGGCTGAAACACTAGCATCAATATTCCCAAAACGATCATCGAGATATGTCTGAAAGGCTGAAAAGTCAAAACCTCCAGACATCTGTGGGGCTCGAGGCGGTGCTTGTGGTGCACGAGGTGGCCGATGAACAAAAGGAATGTCAGGAATTCGCTGAGCACGATCATCAGTCTCCATGTCATCACCCTCCTCTTCTTCATCATCATCATCATCATCAGAAACAGGCTGTTGAAGGGAAGCCTCAACATCAGCAGCAGTAACATCGGGATTCTTCATTCTATACCTATTCTCTTGAACCTCAACAGTGGTTGGAGAGATGGCTGCCACTTCACAATCCGGTTCATTAATGTCTTCCATTTCATGGAACTTGCAATAAGCTGTGATGAAACACGGAAAAATGAAAGGCTTCTTCTTCTTCTCCCAATGCCGCTCGTACTCAATATACATAATGCTCCCGATGTCGATACAATGGTTGCCCAACAAGCAATAGAGGAGCTCAGCATAATTCGGTTGAATATACGTGTCATGCTTCCTTGGAATCACATTGGCAATGCAAAACTTCATCACCACTTTAGACTCAAAGCTAAGATACCTCTGATGGATCCGAGTTGGTTGCTCCCCGGATGCTGGAAATTTAAAGTCCCTATTGCAGATTGCATCCGTGATCGAACTCGGAATCCCATGTTTGGCCCTTGAATACTCATAGTGGTGATCGCTCCCAGTAAACGCCGGTGCACCCATGTGAATGAAGTAGTTAATGGACTCGGGGGTCCATGGCACAATCTTGCCCCTTATGGGAACACCACCCATTGCCTCATGATCCGTATATCCAACATAAAATTCTCGAACAACACCCCAATCGTACCCTTTGAATCGGTTAGAAGTGTACCATCCCCAATTCCTCTTTTTCTCCATGCGAGAAAGCACTTTATACCCCGGTATGTTTGCATGGTGCGATGGTATCGCAATCCGCCTATCCGGAATAATAGAAGGGGGTCCTCCATGTGCCTCCTCCACAAGCCTCAAGCGAATGGCAATGGTTGTAAGAGATGGCTCATAGGCATTGATGGAAGGTTGGGAACTCGAAGCTACCCCTTTGCCCTTCTTGCTCCTTGATGAGCTAGCTCTCTTCTCACGTGGTGGCATGGTACCTCAAATCCGAAGAATGAATGAACTAGGATGAAATTTGTTCGGATGGAATGAAAGAGCATGTAATGGGTTTCGATTGAAGCTAAAGAACACAAAATTTGATGGAGAATTGAAGGATTTATGTAAGATGGAAGATTTTTTGAGTTTTTGGGTGTTTTGGAGTAAGAGAGGGGAAAAAGATGAGAGAATGAGGAGATTGGGGAGAAATCCCATCTCCTTATTCTCTGAATACGGGGGGCGAATCGCCCCATATGTGGGGCGAATCGCTCCCCATTGTCAGAGAGCGTGAAGCTCTTTGGCGATGTGGGGCGATTCGCCCCCCACCTCCAGAGGTGGGGAGACAAAAGTTTTCCGAAAAAGTTCAGTTTTTATCCCCAAAAACCATTTTCCTCACTAAAAAACACTCGAAAAATTTCACTCAAACATAAACATAAGCACAAAACAGCACATAACCTGACAAATTAATATAAATAAAGACAAATAGGTCAATGTATGAATGCAATGAAATGCAACAAAGCGATAAAAACTTCGGGTTGCCTCCCGGACAGCGCCATTGTTTATAAAGTCTTTGACTCGACTTCTTCTTCCTCTTTAGTTCTTGTGCTTGAGGGTAATAGACTTCCCCTTCATCGATCTCTTCCTCATGTCTAGTACCTGTGAGTGAGAATGGACATATACAGCAAGACCAAAGTAGTTAATAGAATGAGAAGCATTGAAGTGAGGACTAGGATCAGATATGGCTCGCAACACATGTTGCTTGCCAATCACCTCAATGGTGCAAGTTCTTCAGTAGATGTCGATTACGGAGCGTAGCTTAGTCAAGAACGTTCGCCCCAAGAGAACAACATCACCCATCCCTGATGTAGACACCGGCATCACAACAAAGTTGGTGTATACAGAAGCTTCACCAATCTTAACTAATACGTTCTTCACAATGACCTCGGGTCGTACAAAGGATCCATCCGCAAGTTGCACAATAGCCTTATGATCCGAAAGCTCTTCAAGGCCACTCTTCGCAAACACATTCATAGGGAGCACATTCGAGTAAGATCCCGTATCTAGTGTAGCACGGACATCTTCAAGTTCACCAATCCCAACCTTAACATCGAAACTATCAGGAATTGGCTCGGGATCTTCTTGCTCCTCATCACTAACATTAAAACCAAGGTCCTTCTCTTCTTCCTTGGCTAGTGGGGGCCCGCCATCCTTGCAACACTCACACTTAGCAACCTTCTTGATAGTGATTTCAACAGGAAGATCACCTATCAAGGTAATAGACATCGACTTCTCAGTGTTGCTAGGCAACTTCCCTTGCTCCCTACTTGCTCCACGGTCAATCAACTCTTGCATCTTTTGATGAGCAAGCCTAGTGCTTGCCTCCAACTGATCAAGTCTCGCCCTTGTCTTCTCCGAATCTTCTTCATAACGCTTAAGAAAACCTTGGGTGTGATCAACCATTTTTTGCAAATTCTCCATGAGAAGAGCTGTCTTCGACTTCGGTTGCTCTTTAGGAGTGGGATTTTCGCAGTGATCATTACCATAGCTAAGATTACTACGGTCTTGGTTAGGGCCATAAGTTTGGCTAGCCGGTGCATATCCTTGATTGTTTCGGAACCCCCTTCTCCAAAATCCACCACGAGGATTCCTACCATCTTGACCATATCTAGCTTCTTGAACTCCAAATTCTACAGCAAAGGCCTCCTCGTTGCTTCCTTGAACCCAATTGCCACCATCGTGTGCAAGCTCCGACCTACACATATGAGCCCCATGCCCATAGTTCTTACAAATCCGGCAAATCTCATTAGAAACGGATGTTCCAACAGAGCTCTTGAGAACTTTCTTCAGCTCATTGGTGAAGCACTCAAATCGATCCCCACTTTCTCCATACATTGGAACCTCCTGATTGGGTGGAGCGTCGCGCCTCCTAACCATTGCTCTTGGATCCTTGAATTGAGATCCCTTAGCAAGCCTTTCGAAAACCGCCCAAACAGCCTCCGCGGTTTCTTCCAAAATATTACCACGGCACTGGAAATCCACCACTTGCTGATTCTCAAAAGTGAGTCCATTGTAGAAGTGTTGGACAAGATCCGAAAGCTCAAAACCATGGTGTGGGCACTTGTTCAAGAGGTCGTTGAACCTCTCAAGCGCGGTGTAGATCGTCTCATCATAGTCTTGTTTGAAACCAGTGATTTGCGCCTTAAGCGCGGTAGTCAATGTGTGAGGGAAGTATTTCTCCATAAAGGCCGAAAATACCTTTTCCCAAGTGTTAAGCGAACCGGCTTCCAGAGAACCTAACCATGCCTTGGCTTTATCGCCAAGCCCCATCGCAAACACCTTCATTGTCAGCTCGTCATCCGTCACCTCCGTGCCCGGTCTTGGGAGGTGGTTGACGAAGTCATCGATATCATGCAAATACCCTATCACGTCTTCCCTAGCCAAGTCATAGAACCTCGGAAGTTACTGGAACATGTGGTTTTTTATTTCCAAGTCACGAGTCGCAGGCGAAAGGACAATCGTTGGACCCTTCATTCGTTCCTTGTTGGGTTGAACCCATGATTTCAACAGTGAACGAGCCATCACGGGATCTTCAAAGAGTGCTCGAAGATATTCAGAGGAATCGATTTCCTCTATGTCACCTTGAGCGAGATTCCGCCATCTCTGATGGTAAACCTTGTCAATTTCTTCGATAGGTTCAGCAAGAGGTATTCCACTAGATCGCGTACGTTGCATACACTATCTGTAACAATAATGGAAAAGAGTATCAAAAGGGAGTAAATTAACTAAACTTAATAAATCTAGGAATTGAATGCTGAAAATATAAATAAGCTAAAGAGAAAAAAGGAGTATAGTCCCCGGCAACGACGCCAATTTGATGAACGAGATTGTCAGATTCGAATAATCAAATTGATTTGTTTTCAGCCAAAGGCAACTCACAACTTCAACGAAAACAAAGGCACGTAGTGTAGAAGTAAGATAACCTCGAGTGTCGATCTCTAAGGACTATAACTAGCTTTATCTAATTTAACTTAAACTATAAATCAGGAATCAAGCAAAGCACATATTTTTCTTATCAATATAATGGAAGTTAGTGATAGTATGATCATTCAAAGCAACGGGTAATAATCATGCATGAAGTACTTGAAGTTTGTATAGAAATCTATGATCGTGAATTGTCCTATGTGTTCCTTTCAATTCAACTTTACAAAGATAGATGGCTCAGATAGATCAAAGAAATAAAACAATAAATCAAGTCTTAAACGCGCGAAGCCACTCATGCATAATTAAGAACCCTAGCTAAGAAATCACATACTATCACCAACGATAGATTTAGCTACTCATAGATAAATTGCAATCAACAAGAATCAAAGCAAGATCGAATGAAAACATGTTGAATGAAATAAATAAAAGCAGGAAAATCGTGAGATACAAGTTACCAACGAAGGTTGTCAATCTCCGGTGAATTGCTAACTCACAAGCAAGAATTGAGAATCAACGATGTCCAATCTCTATGCTTAATCTTCCAAAACAATAAGAAAAAGAGTCTTCTATGCTAATAATTCCCAGAACTGGCTCTGGAGAATTTGTCTCTCAAAATAAGGTGAAAAGGTCTGAAAAACGTAGAAAATAGGCGAAACTATATATAGACTACGAAACAGTGGGGGGCGAACCGCTCGGGATGCCAGGCGAACCGCCTGGCACCGGGCGAACCGCCCCACATCCCGGGCGAACCGCCCGGGACCTTCAGTGGCGGTTGACGCGGTTTCTTGAGTTGGTTTCCTTTTTGGACTCGAATTTTGCCTTCAAGTGACCTTTAAGCCTTGAAACTCGACCCCTAGACCTCAAATCTCGTCCGGAACATTCTAGATACACCACGGATGACCACGAAGCATCAAATATTCGTTCTCTTCAACATAATTTCCCATAAAAATACATTTTTCACCTAAAACCTGAATAATACAAAGAAAAGGAAACGTGACACTATTCTAATAAAATGCACTAAAATATAAGCTAAATTGGTGAAAAAGACTCGAATGAAAGTGTAAAATACATGTTCATCATTTCTCTAACTCTTCATTTATATAGTATCTCTGTTATGTGAGAAGCTCAATGGTTTTGAGTTCTCAGCAAGGGAAAAACAGAGATTCATTGAGTTACTGGAGCCTTTGCATTAAATGCGTAGTGGACCACTAACATAAAACCGTCAGAGCATACTTTCTATTTGTAATATCAACCGTTGGATCATCAACTGCTTTAAAATCAATGTCCACGATTGTATTTCATGTCATGATTTACATTGAGTTTATCTGTGTCATGATTAACGTCAAAAATTGATTTTACCTTGATTCACGGGATTTGATCTCTTTTACTCCAACGCTAATTGCTTGCTGAAGTAAATAAGAATCTTTTTACCGATTTTATTCAATCTGACTTTAGCAATTACCTTTTCAAGTAACAAGCCTTGTATTTGCTGAAAGTTCCCCCTTAATCAAATATCTCATCTTTCTTTATGGTAAAAGATATTTCTGAGTTCCCGTCTCAACAAATTCTTTTTATTGAGATATCTTTACGTAAAATCTGAGAAATATTTTTGCTCTTTGCTGAATTCTCGTCTCAGATTTTTTTTTTTTTTGGATATTTGAATACCTGTTTCAGTATCCTTGATTGTCTGAATGCCAGTTTCAGCAATCTTTGAAATTTTCTCACTGAGTTCCCTTCTCTAGAAAATGATCAAGTTTCGTAAGAAATACCCGGTTTGAAGGAATTACTTGCTAAATGCATGTTTCAGCAAAGATAAAGTGTACAATCATCTCTTTTTAGAGAAGTCAATGGAAAGGGACTTTTCAATGAATACTTTTAAGAAATCATTGGCTTGCTGAATGCCTGTTTCAGCAATCCACCAAATGTATCCCTTTTTATTGAGGTAGTTCAATCAATCCAAGGTTATACCTTAGCATTGCGAACCTATTATCTGGTAGGGGCTTGGTAAAGATGTCAGCAAGTTGATCATCAGTACCTACTTTTTAAACCTCAATGTCTCCTTTTTCCTCATGATCTCTAATGAAATGATGTCTAATATCAATGTGCTTTGTCCTTGAGTGGAACTTAGGATTTTGTGTGATAACAATAACACTTATATTATCACAAAAGATTGGTGTTTTCTTTGCAGAAATACCCTAATCTCTTAATTGTTGCTGAATCCATAAGATTTGAGCTATGCAACAACCAGCCGCAATGTATTCAGATTCAGTGGATAAATTAGCAACACAGGAATGCTTCTTGCTGAACCGTGATATTAATCTTGTGCCTAGAAACTGACAAGTTCCAGAAGTACTTTTTCTATCAAGAGTTGTCCTCCATCATCAGCATCAGAATAACTAACCAATTCCAATCTAGAATCTTTTGGATACCATAATCCAACATTGACTGTACCTTTGACATATTTCAGTATCTTAAGTGCCTTTTTGTAGTGTGATTCTCTTGGATCAGATTGGAATCTTGCACACACATAAACAACATACTGAATGTCAGGTCTACTTGTTGTTAGATACAGCAAGGAACCAATGAGCTTCCTATACATGTGTTCATCAACACTTTTATCTTGTTTAGTATAGCCAAATTTGGTACCAACACTCATAGGGATCTTTTTAGGTTTTTCTTCCTCTTTGATCCTGAACTTTATGAGCATTTCCTTTGCATACTTTGCTTGATTTATGAATATTCCATCTTTGAGTTGCTTGACTTGCAATCCTAGGAAATAATTCAATTTGCCCATCATACTCATTTCAGACTTGTTTGTCATGAGCTTGGCAAAATCATCACAAAGTTGCTTGTCCTTAGATTCAAATATTATGTCATCCACATAAATCTGGACGAAGAGTATTTTACCATCATGGTTCATGGTAAATAAGAGTTTGTCAACTTCAACTTTCTTGAAACCATTATCCAACAAGAACTTAGCTAAAGTATCATACAAATCTCTTGGTGCTTGCTTTAGACCATATACAGCTTTCTGAAGCTTGTATAACATCTTGGTTTTTGAGGGAAGTTTAAAGACAGGGGGTTTTTCTAGGTAGACTTCTTCAGAAAGTTCACCATTTAGGAATGCACGTTTAACATCCATTTGATAAACAATGAAGTCATTGTGAGCAGCAAAGGTTAAGAAAAGTCTAATTGCATACAATCTTACAACTGGTGCATAAGACTCATCATAGTCCAATCCTTCAGTCTGGCAATAACCTTGAGCAACTAAACGTGCTTTGTTCCTTGTTACTTCTCCAGACTCACTCAACTTGTTTCTGAACACCCACTTTGTACCAATTGCTTTCTTTCCTTCAGCAAAGGGTACAAGTTACCAGACTTTGTTCCTTTCAAATTGATCCAGTTCTTCTTGCATTGCCTTGATCCATTCAGAATGCTTTAAAACTTCTTCTATGGTCTTAGGTTCAATTTCTTAAACAAATCAAGAGAACAAAGCTTCTACTTCAATGATGTTTGCTTCTTCAACAAGTTCTTGATTAGTAGATACTTTGGATCTAGTTACTTGGCGTTTGTCAATATCACCAATCATATCCGTAGAGGGATGATCTCTAATCCATTTATTAACAGGTTTTCTGCTCTTTGGATCTGGATAAGTTTGCGTTTCAGCATGTGACTCTTCAGCATGTAGTTGTTCAGTACTACTGATATCTTGTTGTGTCTCTGCTGAAATTGGTTCATCAGCAACTGCTTGTTCAGTATTGCTGGTTTGAGGTAACTCGTCAACAAACACAGGAAGTTGCGTAGTTTCAGCAACATCTGGAGCAACCGCGTTTTTAGCCGGAAATTCTTTATCATGAACTATATTTATCTTGTCATGACTTGGGGGAGGAGAGTTATTGTCAGAATCATCATTTAGTTCAATTGATTTGATATTCCTAGCATCAGATTCAGTTCTTTGCTCGTGTATCCGTAATTTCTTCATACATTCTTATATTTCTTCTTCAACAGGGACTCCTTGTGATTTTTCACAGAGTACAACATGCATTGATTATTCGATCTTTTGTGCCTTTTTGTTGTAAACTCTATAAGTTTTACTATGCAAGGAGTAGCCAAGAAATATCGCTTCGTCTGCCTTTGGTTGAAATGTTCTTAAGTATTCTCTACCATTGTTAAGAACAAAGCATTTTCAACCAAATACTCTTAGATGGGTGATGTTAGGAGGTCTTCCAACAAATAACTCATAGGGAATTTTGTTGTATTCCTTAATTATCACAAGCATCTATTTTGACTATAGCAGGCCGTATTAATCGCTTCAACCCAATAAGCTTCACTTATTTCAGTGTGAGCAAGCATTGTTCTAGCTGCTTCCTTAAGGGTACGATTCTTCCTTTCAGCAACACCATTTTGTTGAGGTGTCATTACTGAGGATAACTGATGTTGTATGCCTTTTGAAGTGCAATACTCAGTTATGTACAGGTTTACAAACTCAGTACCATGGTCTGTTCTTATGATTTTTACCTTGTCATTTTTCATGACTTCAAGCTTGTTCAGCAAGTTAGGTATTTCAGTCCTTGTTTCAGACTTGTGTTTGATAAATACTACCCAAGTGAATCTTGAATAGTCATCTACCACCAGCAGACCATACTTCTTGCCAGCATAGCTTGTTGAAGAAGATTCAAACAAGTCCATGTGCAAGAGTTGTAAAGGTTTTGTAGTTGACGATACTGCCTTATTCTTGAAAGAAGTTTTGTTTTGCTTTTCTTGCTGACATGCATTGCAAACACCATCCTTCTTAAAAGTAACCTTAGGTAATCCAACTACATGTGCCTTTTTAGACAGCTTATTCAGCATCTTGAAATTTAGGTGACTTGTTCGTTTATGCCATAACCAAGCTTTTTCAGCAAGGCAATCATGATCTGAGACAAGGAATTTTTCAACTATTGCTGAAGACCAATCTACGGTATAGAGACCTCCTGATTTTCTAGCAACCATAATAACCTTCTTTGTCTCAAAGTCAATAAGTTTACATTCATCACTTTTGATTTTGATGAAGTAACCTTTGTCAGCGAATTGACTCATGCTGAAAAGGTTAAACTGAAGATTTTTGACATAAAGAGCTCCCGAAATCGTAATGCATCCTAACTTCACGTCACCATAACCTTTAGTAGAACCAAAGCCTCCACCAGAAAACCTTATTATTGGACCTTTAGACCACCGTCTATAGTTTATAAGGTTTTTCTTGTTGCCAGTCATGCGCTTTCCACAACCACAGTCAAAGTGCCAAATTGCATTGTTTTTCTCCGTGGCTGAAGTCTGCACAATCAAGATCAAACAAGTTAATTATCCAATATTGGATGTCCATTAACATGTTCAAGAAAACGTCCAGTGGAAACCCAAGTCTTGAGTTTTTCAACTTTGACTTGTTTTCTACTTGCTGAGGAACTAGATGGTTTTGAACCGAAAGACTTTTGATCATTGCTAATCAAATCCACTTTCTGATGTGGTGTCTTGCTTGGTTGACCCTTTTGCTGAACATTCAGTAAGTTCTTTTCTAGCAAGGTTCCTTCTAGTCCTAGCATTTTGAGTTTTGTGAGAACTCTTAGGCTTGGTTTTGTTCATATCTTTGAAGTATCTTTGCTGTCTTTGCTTATACTCATGAAAAAGTTGACATTGTTTGGTTTTGAATCCAAGTCCACTTTTCGGAGAATGTTGAGCTTTTGTCTCAGCAACCTTACTCGATTCAGGTTTGTCAGCAAAGTGATAGTGTATATGTCCTAGAGACAGTCCTTATTAAGGGCATGGAGCCCTTATAGAGGGCATATATGTACTATTACACAGGTCAACGTAATATAATATATGTTTGTTGTTTTACTATTGAGTATCGCTTTCATATTTATATTACACCAGGCATGCAGCATGTCATATCTCTATTTCTGTCTGTATTGATATTAAACATGTCCCCTCGGATAGATGACCGATCACACAGATAGTGGAAGCTATGTGAGTTATCATCTATCCCAAACTCTCCCTAGTCGAGGTTCATCTCGGATGTAGGGGTCTAAATGAACCAGATGAGACTAGTATGCGTGGAGGTTATACTTGTTGGAGAAAGTGTGAGCCGATCCCACGGCCACGGAACGGATTGTTGGACAATCATGGAACGTTCCCATAACTGCGCATAGTTGTTCGAAGAATGATTATCGAACAATGGAAGTACCCACCGGACACTCCCATCGATGTATACTCTACACCGAAGTGTCTATGGGAATCGGTAAGTTGTCGAAGTGATGTTAGTCGTCCTTTGGACTTACAGGACTTTATCATCACATTTGTTGCCCCATATCCTTGGTGGAGCCGTCGATGTCAGCTCTGAATAAGCAGTTGACCTAAGACACGATCCAGGATTATGGCTACATACAAGTGGGGATGATAAGTGTTTCTGTGAAGGATTCATCTCTCATGTGTAGCACAGGAGAGTACTGCTCATAGTCTTCGTAGTTGTGTTGGTAAAGTCACTGGCCAGTGCATCGATATATTATGATGGTCATAAGTATATCTTAGTAACCAAGCAACTCCCTGAGACGCCCGTGGATGTATTATTGGGATAGACACATCATCGATCCTAGATGCATTCGAGTCAGTCAGATGAAGGGACGTTACCATCGCCGCGTTGAGCGCAACAGACTTCGCAGCGAAAGGGTTTGCTTTGAGAAATCTCTCAAACGTCCTCATGTATTAATATTACAAATGGAACCGTCTAGGAATTCCATTTTGCCTAGTCTAGAACTTGCTTAATACAATGAGGCCCTATGGGTCACACTATGTGGTGATTCAGCTTATCAGAATATCCTTGAAGATGGAATCGCAATTAATTTGGAATTAATTTTGATTGAACCAAATTAATTGTGATTGATGGATTATAATTGATTTGGAATTAATTATAATATTTAGTGGCTCAATTAATGATTTGGAATTATTAATTGAATTGGCTGATTAATTGTATTTTATATAAATACAATTAAAGATTATATTTTAGAAATATAATAGAGGTTTGATTTGACAGGATATGTTAATTTAGAATTAACATATGCACATGGGCAAAATCTGCTTGGAGTTTGAATTGCCTTAGAACTATAAGTGGGTCCCAAAATTGGGACCCACCTATCTCCCGTAGGACAGGCGCGCGCGCGCAGGAGCTGGAGTAGGGGAAGGAGTTCGACTTCTTCCTCTATTAGAAGTCCAATGGATAAGTTAGATTTTCCTGATTGATTTTTAATTTGATTGGGAATGAATCTAGACTTGATATTGGTTTCCTAGTGCGATAAGAATTAGATTCTTATTCCTTTACGAAGTCTAATTGCTTATGCTTTAGGCTTCTATTGACTACTATATATAGTAGACTATTAGAGAGCTTTGGACATAGTTTTACACACAGTTCAATACCCTGTTTTCTTAGAGAAAATAAAAATCTCTCCCCTACCTCTATATAGCCCCACGCGCGCGCCACCCTCACCGAAGGAAAACCGCCGCCCCGCCTTCTTGGTCAAACAAAGAATATCCTAGCATTCTTCCGATAGGATGTTCATACGTGGATCCCAAGGTTGAGGTTCTAGGAGCTGGAAACTAACTCTTATTGTCTTGCAGATAATCAGAGTATTGTAGATATCTTCGACTTCGACGTAGGAGAAGATACACCGGATTATTACGAAGACTTGGAAGCTTCTTTGGAAGTAAGGTTAGTCTTCTAATTGACGTGTTTAAATATATACGGCATATGCATAATCAATTAATTTGTATGTTAAGAAATTTTTTGAAATTCCGCTGCGTACCCTAGGGATAACTCTGACCGTATTTTCTTACACAAAGGTCTTCTGATTACTTTTAGTAATCTTTCCTTTAGTCTTAACAAATTGATTTTCAGCAACTTGTTTGGCGGAATGCTTTACAACATCCTTTTTCTGAACAGTTTGATTTTCAACAACCTGTTTTCCTTTTAAAGTCTTGTTACTTTGAGTGGCAACAACGGGCTTTAAGGTCGTAGGTAATTGATTGCTTATTTCACCAACCTTAGATTGACCAATCTGATAGAGTTCTGGTTGACCACTATTAGTTGCACGAACAAAGGTGATTGGTGATTTGTCTTTACTCAAGATTATTACATCATCACCTTCATACGTTGCACCTAAACCTTCTTTCTGATATGGGTCTCTCAGATAGAAGTTTAGTTCAGTCAGCGTGTTACTAGCGTCAGCATAAGATTTGAAATTGACTTTCATCTTTTTCATTTCTTGTATTACAGCAAGTAACTTTAGAATTGAGGACTGATACTCTTCCAATTCTATTTCCATTTGAGAATTCTTCTCTGTAGCTTCAGCAATTAACTTCTTGAGATGCAATATTTCAGCATCCTTCTTTTCTGACTCAACGCTCAGCAAGACATACTTTTCAGTAGTTTGCTTAGTTAGAAGTTCAGCATTCTATAGTTTCTCTTGCTGTTTGCTCAGAGTTTTCTCAAATCTTTAGATTTCTCCTTGAATTCAATCAAGGTCAATATCATCTTCATTTTTCGAATCAGAGTCAGAGGTAGGACAATTTACCTGATCGGCCATAAGACATAATTCGTAGTTTGACACATCTGGATAAGCTTCCATAGCTAGTCCACAAACTGTGTTGGTCCCTTTAAACAACAAGAAAAGACTAGAGGGGGAGGGGGTGAATACACTTTTCAAACTTTCGTCGTTTAAAAACTTTCTCAGCAAGGGCTTATTACTTTTCACTAATGAGTTTGCTGATACTTAACTTTCTCAGCAAGTACTAGTTACTTTTCAGTAACGAGTTTTACTGGTACTTAAAAACAGAGTGCGGAAGTCTTTATACAATAAGTGCTTATCAGTAAGCGCTAGTTTCAGCAAGTGAGCAGAGTGATAGTGTATAGAAAGAAAAGCTTGCTGAAAACTAAATGCAGTAAAGTAAATCACACAAACACTTTTATAGTTGTATCTGAGAGTGGCATAATCTCTCAACTAATCCACTTTGTCCTTTCTAGGACTGAATCCACTAAGATCCACCAAACTTGGGACATATAATCAGCAACACAATGCTTGATTAATTTCCCCTGAATTTCACGCCTGAAAAAGGGTGTTTATCAATTAGAGAGGTTTGGGATGAGATGACTTGAGTATAACTTATTCAACTATAACAAGTAATCTAAGAAACAAAACTTTGAATACTTTGTAGTAAACAAGTTAAGTTGTTTCTGGTGTCAAGACTTTACACTTAACTAATTTCTTAGCCGTGAATGTTCTACTTCTTCACAAGTAGCTTTTGTTTCAAGCTTTAAGCCATGGAACGGATCAATAGGCAGTAAAGAGTAAGGAAGATGAGTGCTTAAGCACAAGTGAGAGTTTGATCACATTGTGGACACACTTCAACTCTTTGCCGGATGACCTCTATTTATAGTGAATCAAGGGAGCCGTTTGAATTTCAAATTCTAAGGCTTTGTTCCTTAAGATGTTACTATCTTGCTTTTGTACTTTCAGCAGCGTCCTTCATTTGTCTTCTAGTCTTCATGTTCTTCGCATGCTTACTTTTGCATTTAATGTTTATTTGAACAAAATTCAAATATGAACGTTGGAGCGCAAATGCAAGTTTCACCGAGGAGCTCACATATGTATTTCAGCAAGCGGTCAGTCAGTTTCAGCAAACACAACCGGGCGCGGCGCCGTGCCTGCGTGCCGCAGGCGCCAAACGCCCGCGGCCGCGGGCACTTTAGGGGACGGGAAACCCATATTTTAATATATATATATTTTTCGGGTTGGACCCAAAATCGAATTTTTGAAAATTTTGAGGATTGAATTTTATATTTGGAATATAAATATGATTTAATTGTAATTGTTTTTAACTAGAGGGGTTAAATTTAATTAGTATAAAGTTAAAGGGCTTATTTGTAATTTATCAATTTATTGTTTATTGCAAATTAGTCCTTCTACTTTTGAATTTTAGATTTAACACCTCCAAGGTTTCAAAAATTACAATTAAGTCCTTCGGGTTATCGAAAATTGCTACTTGGTCAATAGAATTTTCGATTTTTCAATCTAGTCCAAATTTTCAATTATTTCATAGAGATTATAAGTATGGGATTATAATTTTCATAATGAAATTATGAAGTCATTTGGCATCCACATAGGCTACTACTTGTTTTGTTTGCTCGATATGCTATTGTTTGACAATGCATGTTTAAATACCAAGTATTTTACTTTCCGTTCGACCGCTATGCATGCGAGGGTAGGCGGCGCCCTCTTATATGTCGGACCGCATATTTTATGTATGGGTAGGCGGCACCCATTATGTGCTTGACCGCGTTTAGAACTAGAATGGATAGGTGGCATCCATTACGTGTAGACCGCTCATGCATGATGGGTAGGCGGCTCCCTTATTTGTTTGTAGATGACTGATAACAACCCTCAAGCGACAAGCCCCAACCAATATAAGTACATAAATATATATATATGTATGTATTTCTGAGATGCTTTCCATAGGGTGCTTTAATTCTGAACTTTCATTGCGTTTTCTTGTATTGGCGACCTCGTCTTACAGACTCGCAGTGATCGTCAGATTAGAGTAAGCCTATGGTTATGACTTACTGCATATTGTATCTAGCGACCTTGATAGGTACAATATGTAGGGCATCGGGTTAAATTAGACTTAACAACCAAGAGTTGCGTGGCGCAATTGGATAGTCCTACCGGTCATATTATGTTGTGCGACCAGCCCCCGTTGGAGTATAGCATAGTATGGATTTGGATCTTGGCCACTACGGTAACTTGTTGGACATTACCCGTATGTTTCTTTTGGGGGCAAGCATATGTGAAAATAGTGGGAGCTAAACAGCTAAAGGACCTTGTTGTTTAGTTATGTTGACTGTGTATTTAGAAGTAATATTTCAATAGTTGATTTATTATTTTCGTTCTATATTATTTCTCCTTAGGAAATTAGAAATGGCGAGTATCTCGCTCCGTGCTGTCTTAGAGAAGCAAATTTTAACCGGACCAAACTTCCTAGATTGGATCTGGAATATACGTTTGGTGTTGAGGTACGAAAAGATTGAGTACGTCTTGGACGAGGTCATTCCCGTGTGCCCCGAAAATCAGACTGCCGATCAGGTTGCTGCTTGGAATCAACCCAACAAGGCAAAGTCTGATAAGCATCTTGAGGATGCTAGATCCGCGCAGTGAATTATGCTGGCGGCAATGAGCAATGAGCTGCAGAGGCAACATGAAAGCATGTTGTCATATGAGATGCTGAAGCATCTTGAGTCGCTCTTTAAGACGACAGCTAGAAGTGTTGAATTTGATTTGATCAAAGAGATACACAGATGCAAGCTCAGTGAAGGAGGGAACATGTCTGAACATGTTCTCAAAATGATTGGTCTCTTTGAAAATCTTGCCGATGCCGGCGTTAAGCTAGAGAACAAGATCATGGTGATCTTTGTCCTTCAATCATTGCCGAGTTCGTATTCGCAGTTCATCATTAACTACACGATGAATGCGAAGGACGTAACACTGCCCGAACTTCATAATCTGCTGAAGACATATGATCAAACTCTTCCTAAGAAGGAAAAGTCGATCATGTTTGTTGGGCAACCGTCTAACCCAAACCCGAGAAACAAAGGTGCTAAGGGTAAGGGAAATTCAGGAGCCAAGGCTAACACTTCGAGTGACAAGCCTAAGCGTCTGAACCAGAAAAGGAAGTTCAAGAGAAGCGGAACGGTACGCACAGATGAATGTCTTTTCTGTAAGCAGAAAGGACATTGGAAGAAAGATTGCCCTAAGCTGAGGGCAGATCAAGCTAAGAAGCCATCGGCTTCTAGCTCAGGTATGTTTGTTATTGAAATGGACATGACTACTTTTGACTCCAATGGTTGGGTATTAGATACAGCCTGTGGCTCACACATTTGTAATAATGTGCAGGGGCTAATTGATCACAGGCTAGTCAAGCAAGGTGAAATCGACTTGCATGTTGGGAACGACAATCCAGTTGAAGCCAAACGCGTTGGACGCTGTGATGATGCACGAAATTTTCGGTTCTGATTAATCAAATAAATTTGTTATTTAGCCAAAGGCAATTCACAACTACAACGAAAACCGTAGTGTAGTAGTAGAATAACCTCGAGTGTCGATCTCTAAGGACTATAACTAGCTTTATCTAATCTAATTTAGAATATAAAACAGCAGACGGTTTCGCAAAGGTTTTTCTTAACAGAAAATGGAGATTGGTGATAGTATGGTCCTTCAAAGCATAACGGGTTAATAATCATGCGTAAATTCCTCGGTCTTGCATGGAGATCTTTGATCAATGAATTGTCCAGTTGTAATTATCAAACACTACGAAGATATAGATTTAGATAGGTCGAAGACCAATGAATTGTCCAATTATGTGCAATAATTAATCAACCATACGAAGATAGAGATTTAGATAGATCAAAAAAATAAAGCAATAACACGGAGTATAATGCGCGATATAGCCATTAGCATAATTATTAACCCTTCGCTAAGAATTCACATACTATCACCAACGAGAAGTTTAGCTACTCATAGTTGTCATGCAATCAACAGAAATCATAAAAGAAAACATGTTGAAAGATATATAAAAATAAGTAGAAAAACTGTAAGATACAATGTTACCGAAGGTTGTCAGTCTCCGAGGAATCGCGATCTTACAAGCTCCAAACTGCTATGAAAAAGTATCTCCTAAGCTATGAACCCCCAGAACAGGCTCTGGGAAGTTCCTACCTAAAACTACTGAGAAAGGTGAGAGAGAAGGTCTGGAAAAGTATGAAAATCGGAGAAAAACTGAGCAACTATATATAGGCTTCGAATTAGAGTGGGGCGAAAGGCCCCACACACCGGGCGAGTCGCCTGGTGTGGGGAGATTCGCCAACTCGGGAAATATGCGTTTTCGACGCGTTTTTGGATTTCTTCCCCTTTTCGGACTTGGTTTTTGACTTCTAGTGGCCTTCTAACCTCCAAAATCGACCCCTAGACTTCAAATCCTATACGGAAACCTTCAGATACTCCAATTAGGCTTCTGGAACACCAATTCCTTGTCAACTTCAATATAATTTCCCGGAAAACCTCGTTTTTCAACCAAAACCTGTAAAATAAAATCTAAAGGGAAACGTGACACTATTCTAATAAAATGCACTAAAATATAGCTAAATTAACATAGAGGATACCTAAAATAGGTGAAAAAGACTCGAATGAAAGTGTAAAATACACATTCATCAAACTCCCCAAACCGAACATTTGCTTGTCCTCAAGCAACTAAGCTAGACTCTAATGCAAAAAACAATGCAACACATAAAATGGTGTCTCATGCCAAATAAAATGAACTAATCTACTGAATCTATCAAAAAACATATGAACAAAAACCATATAAATCAAAACATGAATATAGGTTGAAGAATGCTTCGATTAACTCATACACATCCACATAAGCACTTATGTTAAGACAAGATAGTCTCTCGTAACATTCTCTACCTGGACCTAGTCAGTGACGACGTAATGATACATGTTAAGATATGAATGGTTGTCCCCTGCCTATGAAACTGAGGACTTACTGCTGTTCACCAAGTTAAGACTTTTCCTCAAAGAGGTCGAACCAGTACTGGCTCTCATCAAACGAAGGAGGGTTCCCTATAAAAGATAATACTCCCCTATTCTACCCATCTCTCAAGCAAAGCCTTAAGATTTTCACCACTTCCTGAATGGCAGGACGAGGGTGGTCTAGAACAGATGACACTCAAAAACAAAAGACAAAAAATAGAAAATTACAACACGATTATGAACATTACAAGAATTGGAAAATGAGACACAACACTTTGCTAAACTGCTATTTGGCTTTTCTTTTTTGGACCCTTCTTTGCTTTTTTGGGGACTTTTCTTTTTTTCTTTTTTCTTTCGAGTTTTTTTTCTTTTTTTCTTTTTTCCTGGAATTTTTTTCTTTTTTCTTTTTTTTTTTGATTTTTTTTTTTTTTAGATGATGCACGAATTTTCTCTACTACGGAAATGAAAAACTAAAAACAAGTCTAATGATAGTGTAACCCCCTCCCCAAACCTATTCGAATGAATAGGTTATAAACAAAGGATCACACAACCTCACACTACCTCCTTCCTAGGCATTAAGCAATCTCAAAGCATGGTGAAGGCTTGTTGCCTCTTAGGTACATAATTACTCGAGAAAACAACCATAAGACCCTAACATGCATCATCCTATTATAAAGGCCTTCGTGAACCGCAGTAGAGAAAACACCCCTAAGTGATGTCGAGACTACCAAGCTTAACTAAGTACAATACATAAATGTGACAAGCCAAGCGAGAAAAACCTCAAACAAATTCATAGAGATGAAGCATATGATTAGTGACATAGTTAGTTGATCTATCCAATAAAAAGTTCAAAAAAATTCGGCAATAAACTCCATATAAAACCTGCAAGACTATCCTAGGAAAGCAGTAAACGTGCAAATGCAAACAATTTCACGAGTTTATCATAAGCAAGATAAGTATAGAGATAACCAGTGATAACCTCCTCCCCAAACCTGAACGTCGAAAGTGGATTCAAGGTGAGAGCTAATGCTTGTATAAGTGACCTATAATACTCAATCAAACTCGTGAGAAAACAAAACAACAAAACACACTAACCTGTAGTGGAGGCGGTGAGGGTAAGATCAAGGTGATCAACCTCCCTTTGATCACTAGATATCTCGAAGTATGGCTTCACTCGCTGGCCATTCACCTTGAAGGTATTGCCCGTCTTTGGATCAAAGAGTTTTACAGCTCCATGGGGAGCAACTTCGATAATTTCGTACGGTCCATCCCAACGAGTACGGAGCTTTCCAGGAAATAGTCGAAGGCGAGAATTAAATACCAAAGCTTTTTGTCCAGGAATCAATTCCTCACGTACTATACCACGATCATGATAATTCTTAGTACGTTCCTTGTAGATCTTGGCATTTTCATAAGCACCTAGTCGTAATTCATCAAGCTCATCTAGTGGCAACAATCGTTCCTCGCCAGCTTTTCCCATATCAAGATTGAGTGCTTTTATAGCCCAATATGCCTTGTGTTCCAGTTCTACGGGAAGATGACATGCTTTCCCATACACAAGTCTATACGGAGTGGTCCCGATCACCGTCTTGTAGCTAGTCCTGTATGCCCAAAGTGCATCATTTAATTTTCCTGCCCAATCCTTCCTACTAGGCTTCACTACTCGCTCCAGGATCTTCTTAATTTGACGGTTGCTGACTTCAACTTGTCCCGATGTCTGTGGGTGATATGGTGTAGCGACACTATGGTGGACACTGTATCTCTTAAGAAGGGAGGCGAACGTTCTATCGACGAAGTGTGACCCTCCATCACTGATGATTGTCCTAGGGCACCCAAATCTAGAGAATATTACCTCCTTCAAGAACTTCATCACCACTGCGCCGTCATTTGTTTTTGTAGGAATTGCCTCCACCCATTTAGTCACATAATCCACTACAACAAGAATGTATATATAGCCTCCACTTGATGGAAATGGTCCCATGAAATCAATGCCCCATACATCGAAAGGTTCTACCACTGGATTCCCTTGAAGGGGCATTTCATCCTTCTTGCCAATACTACCACCTCGTTGACATGGGTCACAATTCTTCACAAAACTTCGAGCATCTTTGTATATTGTTGGCCAGAAAAATCCTGCTTGTAGTACCTTGCGAGCTGTTTTCAACCCACTGTAGTGTCCCCCACAATTAAGCTCATGGCAATGGCTCAGCACACTTTATTGCTCTTCTTGTGGCACGCATCTCCTTAGAATCCCATCAGCTCCTTCCTTGAATAGATGTGGATCATCCCATATGTAAGTCCTGCAACGCTTGGCAAGAGCTCTCTTGTCTGAGGCTGAAAAGTTAGTGGGGCAAACATACATAGCCAAATAGTTTACAATATCCGCATACCATGGCTCTTCATTAGCCTTCATTAAGTGCTCATCAGGGAGGTCCTCATTGATGGGTATCGAATCAACAGGGATATTAGGTATTCTAGATAAATGATCTGCTACTAAATTCTCCCTACCAGCTCTATCCACTATGGTCAAATCAAAGTCTTGCAGCAAAAGGACCCAACGGATTAATCTAGGCTTAGAATCTTGCTTAGCTATCAAATGTCTCAAAGAAGCATGATCAGTATGGACATTCACAGATGACCAATTAAATAAGACCTAAACTTTTGTAAAGCAAAGACAACAGCTAAAAATTCCTTTTCAGTAGTTGTATAATTGAATTGCGCAGAGTCTAGAGTCTTACTAACATAATAAATCACACGATACTGCTTATCAACTATTTGGCATAAAACGGCACCCATAGAAAAATTCGAAGCATCACACATAATCTCAAAAGGAAGATTCCAGTCAGGCGGCACAACAATGGGAGCAGAAATAAGCTTTTCCTTAAGGGTATTAAAAGCAACTAAGCATTCATTAGAGAAATGGAAAACCACATCTTTTGCAAGCAAGCTACTTAAAGGTTTAGCAATTTTCGAAAAATCTTTAATAAACCTCCTATGAAACCCTACATGGCCAAGAAAAGATTGCAATTCTTTCACACAAGTAGGTGGGGGAAGTTTTTAAAAAATTTCGATCTTAGCCTTGTCTACCTCAATACCCCTTTCAGAAACTACATGTCCTAGAACAATGCCTTCTCTAACCATATAATGACTCTTCTCCCAGCTTAAGGTCAAGTTGCATTCAATGCACCTTTTCAAAACAAGATCTAATCTCTGCAAGCATTCATCAAACGAATCACCAAAAAGGGAAAAATCATCCATGAAAACTTCAACAAATTTAGTTACCATGTCAGAGAAAACAGAAAGCATGCACCTTTGAAAAGTGGCGGGAGCGTTGCATAGTCCAAATGGCATCCTCCTATAGGCAAATGTTCCGAATGGGCAAGTGAATGTCGTCTTCTCCTGATCCTCCGGTGCAATCGGAATCTGGTAGAAACCTGATAAACCATCAAGAAAACAATAAAACTTCCGCCCCGCAAGGCGGTTTAGCATGTCATCTATAAATGGTAAAGGGAAGTGGTCTTTCTTAGTGGCGGAATTTAATCTTCTATAGTCAATGCACATCCGCCATCCAGTGGTCTTCCTAACCGGTACCAATTCTCCCTTCTCATTCTCTTCCACCGTGACTCCTGATTTCTTAGGAACTACATGTACCGGGCTCACCCATCGACTATCAGGAATGGGGTAAATCATATCAGCATCTAGCAATTTGATCACTTCTTTCTTTACCACCTCTTGCATGGCTGGATTTATCCTTCACTGAGGTTGCCTAACGGGTTTGGCATCTTGCTCTAGAGTGATGTTGTGCACGCACCGTGTAAGGCTAATTCCCTTGATATCACTGATCCCCCATCCTATAGCTGCGGAATTTTCCTTCAATACTTCAATCAGCTTACTTTCTTCATTGTCGGAGAGATGTGAGGAGACAATTACAGGCTTCTTCTGATTTTCTCCTAAGTACACATACTTGAGGTGCGCAGGAAGCGGTTTCAATTCTAAGCTAGGTTCTTCAGGAAACCTACTTTCTTCCTCTTTTTCATCTAAAGGTTCAAGTACCTGCTCTCCTGCGGGAATTTCTGGGGTGCTATCCATTATTTTTACTAGTTCCCTTGCTTCTTCGGTTATGTAGCACGTCTCAGTTTGCATTGTCAGTGCCTCCTCAAGTGGTTCACGATTACCATGGCAATGATGAAATTCGGGAATCACGGACTCATAGCAATCGACAAATTTTAACTCCTCCGCGACTTCCTTATCTCCGATGCTACATCCTACCAACTCAATCTTCTTGCCCATTACCTCCATGGTTATTTTTTTGCCCTTAAGTTCAAGGCATGTGTTGGTAGTTGCCATGAATGGTCTCCCAAGTAGTACTACGTGCTCACAGATATGGCTCTTTCCCTCGTCTGCGGACTTCATTACTACAAAATCAGCTGGGATTATCAATTTGTCCACCTTCACGAGGATGTCTTCTATTATCCCGACCGGCCTCTTCACACTTTGGTCTGCCATTTGGACGACCATATCATTGGTGTCAATTCTCCGAGTTCCAGGGCCTTGTACACCGAATAGGGCATTAAGTTAATGCTTGCTCCTAAGTCAAGCATTGCCTTCGTAGTTCGTCCATTCCCTAAGGCGATGTCGATGATGAAACTTCCAGGATCCTTTTTCTTCACGGGCAATCCGGCAATTGAGTTGACCGTTTCAACCCCATTCACTTCCTTTCCTGAAGTAACCCTTTTGTTCTTGATCTCACGAAACAATTTCGTATAGGCTGGAATGTTTTGGATTAACTCCAAGAGAGGCACATTGACTTCCACTTTTGACAGGCGTTGGAATAGGGGTGATTCTTGAATATCCTTCTTGGCTGGCTTGATCCGACTTGGGAATGGTACATGTGGCTTCGGAGGCACATATGGATTGGAAGATTTGTGAAGCTCCCCTGGCGTACTAGTTCCTAACTCGACTTCTTCATCACCTATGTCTACCACAGATGGTCTTGGTTCATCATTCCTTCCCGGAACTTCTTGAGGTTCTTTGGAACTTTTGCTAACCTCTTGTTCTGTGCTTGGTCCTGTATTTTCGGTCCTAGTAGATTCTACCCGTTTAGGACGCACGAAGTTAGGAATTTTGGTCATCTTGCCTCCACGGAGCAGTAGATTCACCTCTTCGCACTCATTCTCCTTGGTAGTAACAGCTGGAAGTGGCTCGGGATCAGTTTTAGGTGTCACATCGGGAGGACTGGGGTCGTCCGATTCCCTGGAGTTGGGGGGCGATTCGCCCCCTACCTCAGGTGGTTTTCTCACTACTTCCAGGGGGGTGTCCTCGACTGCCTTACCGCACCTTTCGCACTTCAACAGGCTAAGCTCCTTGATAAGTCGCTCAGTAACTTCGACCGCTTCAAAAGCCTGTAAGAAAATATGGTCAGAGTTACCCCTACGTACGCAGCGGAATTTCAAATATTTTCTTAACATACAGGTTAATTGATTATGCATATGTCGTATATATATAAACACGTCAATTAGAAGACTAACCTTACTTCCAAAGCAGCTTCCAAGTCTTCGTAATAATCCGGTGTATCTTCTCCTTCGTCGAAGTCGAAGATATCTGCAATACTTTGATTATCTGCAAGAAAATAAAAGTTAGTTTCCAGCTCCTAGAACCTCAACCTTGGTATCCACGGATGAACAGCCTATCGGAAAGAATGCTAGGATATTCTTTGTGTGACCAAGAAGATGGGGCGGCGATTCCTACGGCAGGTGGCGCGCGCGTGGGTGGCTAAGAGGAGGGGAGAGTTTTTATTTTCTCTAAGAAAACTGGGTAGAATGACTGTCAAAGTCTATGTCAAAAACTCTCTAATAGTCTACTATATATAGTAGTCAAAGAAGCCTAAAGCATAAGCAATTAGACTTCGTAAAGGAATAAGAATCTAATTCTTATCGCACAAGGAAACCAATATCAAGTCTAGATTCATTCCCAATCAAATTAAAACTCAATCAGGAAAATCTAACTTATCCCTTGGACTTCTAATAGAGGAAGGAGTCGAACTCCTTCCCCTCATCCATCACTGCGCGCGCGCGCTCTCCCAGGGACAGTAGGTGGGTTCCGATTTTGGGACCCACTTATAGTTCTAAGGCAATTCAAACTCCAAGTAGATTTTGCCATGTGCATATGTTAATTCTAAATTAACATATCCTTTTTAATCAAACCTCCATTATATTTCCAAAATATAATCTTTAATTGTATTTACATAAAATACAATTAATTAGCCAATTCAATTAATAATTCCAAATCATTAATTGAGCCACCAAATATTATAATTAATTCCAAATCAATTATAATCCATCAATCACAATTAATTCCAAATTAATTGCGATTCCATCTTCAAGGATATTCTGATAGACTAAATCACCACATAGTGTGACCCATAGGGCCTCATCGTATTAAGCAAGTCCTAGACTAGGCAACATGGAATTCCTAAACGGTTCCATTTGCAATATTAATACGTGAGGACGTTTGAGAGGTTTCTCAAAGCTAACCCTTTCGTTGCGAAGCCTGTTGCGCTCAACGCGGCGATGATAACGTCCCTTCATCTGACTTGCTCGAATGTATCTAGGATCGATGAAGTGTCTATCCCAATAATACATCCACGGGCGTCTTCAGTGAGTTGCATGGTGAATCCAATATCTATTATGACCATCATAATAATATTGATACGCTGGCCAGCGGTTTTACCATCACAACTATGAACGACTATGAGCAGTGCTCTCCTGTGCTACACTTGAGAGATGAATCCTTCACATAATCACTTATCACCCCCATTTGTATGTAGCCATAATCCTGGATCGTGTCTTAGGTCAGCTGCTTATTCAGAGCTGACATCGACGGGTCCACCAAGGATATGGGGCAACAAATGTGATGATAAAGTCCTGTAAGTACAAAGGACGAATGGCATCACTTCGACAACTCACCCGTTCCCATAGACACGTCCGTATAGAGTATACATCGATGGGAGTGTCCGGTGGGTACTTCCATTGTTCGATAAAGCTTCTTCGAACAACTATGCGCAGTTATGGGAACGTTCCTTGATTGTCCAACAATCCGTTCCGTGGCCGTGGGATCGGCTCACACTTGCTCCAACAAGTATAACCTCCACGCATACTAGTCTTGTCAGGTTCATTCAGACCCCCACATCCGAGATAAACCACGACTAGGGAGAGTTTGGGATAGATGATAACTCACATAGCTCCCACTAACTGTGTGATCGGTCATCTATCCGAGGGGACATGTTTAATATCAATACTTACAGAAATAAAGATATGACATGCTGCAGCCTGGTGTAATATAAATATGAAAGCGATACTCAATAGTAAAATGCAACAAACATATATTATATTACGTTGACCTGTGTAATAGTACACATATGTCCTCTATAAGGGCACCATGCCCTTAGTAAGGACTTTCTCTAGGACATATACACTATCAATCTCCCACTTGGACTAGAGCCAGTCACCTTTATGCCGAATGCCCAGATTAGCATAATGTCTTAAGTGGACTTCCACTGATAAGACCTGGTGAAGATCTGCCACGTAGTCCGTGGTAGAGATACGTTCTATACTAACTTCTCCTCTATCAATAATCTCACGTATAACGTGATACTTTGTAAGTACATGTACGTTCTTGTTTGTAGATCTAGGCTCCTTAGCTTGAGCGACGGCGCCCGTATTGTCCCAATAAATTGTTATTGGACTAGGAGCAGGAACAACCCTCATTCCTTCAAGAACTCTGAAATCCAGACAGCTTCTTACGAAGCTTCTGATCCAGCAATGTACTCGGCTTCTGTGGATGAGTCAGCAATCGTGGCTTGCTTAGAACTTTTCCAACAGATATCTCCTCCGTTCAATTTGAATACTTATCCTGTCTGTGACTCCAAGTCATCAGGATCTGATTCAAATCCACCGTCGACATAACCAGACATCTTTAATTATGGTTCTCCACCAAACACCAAGAACATCTCTTTAGTCCGTCAAAGGTACTTAAGAATGTTCTTTACAGCAGTCCAGTGAGGTACTCCTGGATTCTGTTGGTGTCGACAAGTGACACTAAGCGCATATGCCACATCGGGCCTTGTGCAATTCATTGCATAGATTATAGACCCTACTGCCGCAACATAGGGCACACGACTCATTGCTTTTCTTTCTTCATCAGTTTTAGGACTATCCTTAACTGATAAGACAATCCCATGCCTAGCTAGGAGAAAGCCTCTCTTTGAGTCGTCCATCTTATAACGCTTCAGTATTTTGTCGATGTAGGTGGACTGTGTCAATCCTAACATCCTCTTGGATCTATCTCTATAGATCTTGATCCCTAGGATGTTCACCCAAGTCCTTCATTGAGAAGGCACTTGATAACCAAACTTTAGTCTCTTCTAGCATAGAGACATTGTTTCCCATGATCAAAATGTCATCAACATAGATGATCATGAAAACGACTCCCTTGTCGCTGTGCCTAGTGTAGACACAGGGATCTTCCTTGCTTCTGATGAAGTCAAACGATTTGACAGCTTCATCAAAGCGGATATTCCAGCTCCTAGACGCTTGCTTTAGCCTATAGATGGATCTTTGTAATTTGCATACAGCAGTTGGACCTGGTTTACTAATAAAACCTTCCGGCTGTACCATATAGACCTCTTCCTCAAGATTGCCATTGAGGAAGGCAGTCTTTACATCCATCTGCCCGATCTCATAATCATAGTAGGCAGCTATCGCAAGTAGAATTCGAATGGACTTCAATTTTGCTACCGGTGAAAAGGTTTCATCGTAATCGATGCCATATCTTTGCGTGTAGCCTTTCGCCACAAGCCTAGCTTTGTGCGTTTGTACCTTGCCATCGTCATCTGTCTTTCGTTTAAAGACCCATTTGCACCCAATAGGTCTAACTTCTTGGGGCAAGTCTACCAAGTTCCAAACTTGGTTCAGGTACATGTCCATTTCCAATTCCATGGCCTCTTGCCATTTGTCTGAGTCAATATCAATTATTGCCTCTTTGTAGGTCTCGGGATCTTCCCGATCTGATAAGCCGACATCAAGTTCACTGATGTTTTCTATCATAAGGCTTTGCTTCTGAGGTCCTTTTAGGATCCTCTTCGACCTACGGAGCTCGACTGGTTCTGGTGCTTTTCTTTTCTGGCTTCGTGTAACACGAACATTATCAGTGGGCACTGATGCAGCTAGTCGCGCCACGCGACCCTGTTCCCTAGCGGGAGGCTGCTCTTGTGCAACTGGTTGCAGAGTTTGATTGACAACGGGTTCTATTGGTGTGGTTTCAACTGTTGATCTAATCACAGGACTCCCACTGACTATGACATGCCTAGCAAGTGTCATATCATTACCCTTGTCAGCTTCGAAAGCTCCCACTGAACTTGAGTCCAAATCAGAAGATTTAGAGAACTCATGTTCGCGCGTGTCAAAGTCTTGAATTTCTTCAAGTTCTATCATGTCATCTAACCTCTCTTCTTCGAGGTATTCTGCTTCTAAAAACTTAACGTTTCTAGATACTATCACCCAGTGATCTTCAGCATGATAGAATTCATAGCATCTCGTCTAACGAGGATAGCCTATGAAATATACTTTGACACCCTTGGCATCTAACTTATCAGTGAGCATCAGTTTGACTATCGCAAGACAGCCCCAAGGTCTAAGATAGCCCATGAGGGCTTCTTTCCCTTCCATAACTCATAAGGAGTTTTCTCCACTGATTTAGATGGTACACGGTTCAGAATGTAGATTGCAGTTTGTAGTGCATATCCCCATAGATGTTTTGGAAGAGTCGAGAATCCAATCATTGATCTCACCATGTCTAACAGGGTTCGATTCCTTCTCTCAGACACACCATTCTCTTGTGATGTTCCAGGAGGGGTCCATTGCGATTGAATTCCATTTTCTTCAAGTAGTCGATAAATTCTTCACTAAGGTATTCACCTCCTCGATCTAATCGAAGAGTGACTATCCTTAGGTTCAATTTATTCTCGACCTCATTCCTAAACTCCTTGAATTTCCCAAAGGTGTCGGATTTATTCTTCATAAGATAAATATATCCATACCTTGAGAAATCGTCAGTAAAGGTAATGAAGCAAGGATAACCCCCACGCGCATGGACCTTAAAAAGTCTACATACATCGGTATGTATGAGCTCTAAGCAGCGAGTGGCTCATCTTACCCTTAACACATGATTCACATGTACCATATGATTCAAAATCAAATAGTTCTAAGTAGTCCAACTACCTCAGTCTTTGAATCCGTGTTTCATTGATATGGCCTAGCCAACAATGCCATAGATAAGATGGATTATTCTTCCTACTTGAATACGGTTGTTTGTTATGTATATGAAATAAAGGTAGACTACCTTGCAAAATATATAAACCATTCACTAAGCGAGCCTTTCCATAATACTGGTTATTTAATGAAAAATAACAAGTATTAGGAAAAACCCAAATTGTCCAACAATGGAATGGAAATAATATTCTGACAATGGATGGAACAAAATAAACGTTATCAAGTTCCAAACATTGTCTTGATGGTAAATCTATCTTGCAGCGTCCAACGCGTTTGGCTTCAACGGAATTATTGTTCCCAAGCATGCAAGTTGATTTCACCTTACTTGACTAGCCTGTGTTCAATGGCCCCTTGCACATTATTATAAATGTGCGAGCCACAGGCTGTATCTAATACCCAACCATTGGAGTCAAAAGTAGTCATGTACATTTCAATAACAAACATACCTGAGCTAGAAGCCGGCTGCTTCTTAGCTTGATCTGCCCTTAGCTTAGGGCAATCTCTCTTCCAATGCCCTTTCTGCTTACAGAAAAGACATTCATCTGTGTGTACCGTCCTTTCTTGAACTTCCTTTTCTGGTTCAGACGCTTAGGCTTATCACTCGAAGTGTTTAGCCTTGGCTCCCGAATTTCCCTTACCCTTAGCACCTTTGTTTCTCGGGTTTAGGTCAGACGGTTGCCCAACATACGTGATCGACTTTTCATTCTTAGGAAGAGTTTGATCATATGTCTCCAGCAGATTATGGAGTTCGGGCAGTGTTACGTCCTTCGCATTCATGGTGGTTAACGATGAACTGCGAATACGAACTCGCAATGATTGAAGGACAAAGATCACCATGATCTTATTCTCATCTTGAGAACATGTTCAGACATGTTCCCTCCTTCATTGAGCTTGCATCTGTGTATCTCTTTGATCAAATCAAATTCAACACTTCTAGCTGTCGTCTTAAAGACCGACTCAAGATGCTTCAGCATCTCATGCGGCAACATGCTTTCATGTTGCCTCTACAGCTCATTGCGCATTGCCGCCAGCATAATACACTGCGCGGATCTAGCATCCTCATGATGCTTATCAGACCTTGCCTTGTTGACTTGATTCCAAATCAGTAACTTGATCGGCAGTCTGATTCTCGGGACACACGGGATTAGCCTCGTCCAAGACGTACTCAATCCTTTCATACCTCAGCACCAAACATATATTCCTGATCCAATCTAGGAAGTTTGGTCCGGTCAAAATTTGCTTCTCTAAGACAGCACGGAGCGAGATTCTCGCCATTTCGTTTCCAGGAGAAATAATATAGAACGAAAATATAAATCAAACTATTGAAATATTATTTCTAAATACACGTCAACATAACTAAACAACAAGGTCCTTTAGCTGTTTAGCTCCCACTATTTTCACATATGCTTGCCCCCACAACAAACATACGGGTAATGTCCAACAAGTTACCGTAGTGGCCAAGATCCAATCCCACTATGCTATACTCCAACGGGGGCTGGTCGCATAGCATAATATACCGGTAGGACTAGTTAGACGATCCAATTGCGTCACGCTCTTGGTCGTAAATCTAATTTAATGCTCTAC
>CM051458.1:36970203-37000602 GCA_028274465.1 Plantago ovata
TCGTTGACGCTGCAAGATAGATTTACCTTCGGGACAATGTTTAGAACTTGATAATGTTTATTTTGTTCCATCCATTGTCAGAAATATTATTTCCATTCCATTGTTAGACAATTTGGTTTTTTCCTTTCGATTTGCGAATAATACTTGTTATTTTTCATTAATGACCAGTATTATGGAAAGGCTCGCTTAGTGAATGGTTTATATATTTTGCAAAGTAGTCTACCTTTATTTCAATACATAACAAACAACCGTCTTCAAGTAGGAAGAATAATCCATCTTATCTATGGCATTGTCGGCTAGGCCATATCAATGAAACACGGATTCAAAGACTAAGGAAGTTGGACTACTTAGAACCATTTGATTTTGAATCATATGGTACATGTGAATCATGTGTTAAGGGTAAGATGACGAACAAACCTTTTGTTGGACAAGGTGTTCGTGCCACTCGCTGCTTAGAGCTCATACATACCGATGTATGTGGACCTTTAAAGTCCATGCGCGTGGGGGTTATCCTTACTTCGTTACCTTTACTGACGATTTCTCAAGGTATGGATATATTTATCTTATGAAGAATAAATCCGAGACCTTTGGGAAATTCAAGGAGTTTAGGAATGAGGTCGAGAATGAATTGAACCTAAGGATAGTCACACTTCGATCAGATCGAGGAGGTGAATACCTTAGTGAAGAATTTATCGACTACTTGAAGGAAAATGGAATTCAATCGCAATGGACTCCTCCTGGAACACCACAGTTAAATGGTGTGTCTGAGAGGAGGAATCGAACCCTGTTAGACATGGTAAGATCAATGATTGGATTCTCGACTCTTCCAAAATATTTGTGGGGATATGCACTACAAACTGCAATCTACATTCTGAACCGTGTACCATCTAAATCAGTGGAGAAAACTCCTTATGAGTTATGGAAGGGAAAGAAGCCCTCACTGGGCTATCTTAGACCTTGGGGCTGTCCTGCGATAGTCAAACTGATGCTCACTGATAAGTTAGATGCGAAGGGTGTCAAAGTATATTTCATAGGCTATCCTCGTCAGACGAGAGGCTATGAATTCTATCATGCTGAAGATCACAAGGTGATAGTATCTAGAAACGTCAAGTTTCTAGAAGCAGAATACCTCGAAGAAGAGAGGTTATATGACATGATAGAACTTGAAGAAATTCAAGACTTTGACACGCGCGAACATTAGTTCTCTAAATCTTCTGATTTGGACTCAAGTTCAGTGGGAGCTTTCGAAGCAGACAAGGGTAATGATATTATACTTGCTAGGCATGTCATAGTCAGTGGGAGTCCTGTGATTAGATCAACAGTTGAAACCACACCAACAGAACCCGTTGTCAACCAACCTGTGCAACAAGTTGCACAAGAGCAGCCTTCCGCAAGGTAACAGGGTCGCAGGGCGCGACCAGATGCATCAGTGCCCACTCATAATGTTCGTGTTACACGAAGCCAGAAAAGAAAAGCACCAGAACCAGTCGAGCTCCGTAGGTCGAAGAGGATCCTAAAAGGACCTCAGAAGCAAAGCCTTATGATAGAAGACATCAGTGAACTTGATGTCGGCTTATCAGATCGGGAAGATCCCGAGACCTACAAAGAGGAAATAATTGATATTGACTCATACAAATGGCAAGAGGCCATGGAATTGGAAATGGACTCCATGTACCAGAACCAAGTTTGGAACTTGGTAGACTTGCCCCAAGGGGTTAGACATATTGGGTGCAAATGGGTCTTTAAACGAAAGACAGATGCCGATGGAAAGGTACAAACGCACAAGGCTAGACTTGTGGCGAAAGGCTACACGCAAAGGTATGGCATCGATTATGATGAAACCTTTTCACCGGTAGCAAAATTGAAGTCCATTCGAATTCTACTTGCGATAGCTGCCTACTATGATTATGAGATCTGGTAGATGGATGTAAAGACTGCCTTCCTCAATGGCAACCTTGAGGAAGAGGTCTATATGGTACAGCCGGAAGGTTTTATTAGTAAAACCAGGCCAACTGTTGTATGCAAGTTACAGAGATCCATCTATGGGCTAAAGCAAGCGTCTAGGAGCTGGAATATCCGCTTTGATGAAGCTGTCAAATCGTTTGACTTCATCAGAAGCAAGGAAGATCCCTGTGTCTATGCTAGGGACAGCGACAAGGGAGTCGTTTTCGTGATCATCTATGTTGATGACATTTTGATCATGGGAAACAATGTCTCTATGCTAGAAGAGACTAAAGTTTGGTTATCAAGTACCTTCTCGATGAAGGACTTGGGTGAAGCGAACTACATCCTAGGGATCAAGATCTTTAGAGATAGATCCAAGAGGATGTTAGGATTGACACAGTCCACCTACATCGACAAAATACTGAAGCGTTATAAGATGGACGACTCAAAGAGAGGCTTTCTCCCGGCTAGGCATGGGATTGTCTTATCAATTAAGGATGGTCCTAAAACTGATGAAGAGAGAAATTCAATGAGTCGTGTGCCCTATGCTTCGACAGTAGTGTCTATAAAGTATGCAATGAATTGCACAAGGCCCGATGTGGCATATGCGCTTAGTGTCACTTGTCGACACCAACAGAATCCAGGAGTACCTCACTGGACTGCTGTAAAGAACATTCTTAAGTACCTTCGGCGGACTAAAGAGATGTTCTTGGTGTTTGGTGGAGAACCAGAATTAAAGATGTCTGGTTATGTCGACGCTGGATTTGAATCAGATCCAGATGACTTTAAGTCACAGACAGGATACGTATTCAAATTGAATGGAGGAGCTATCTGCTGGAAGAGTTCTAAGCAAGCCACGGTTGCTGACTCATCCACAGAAGCCAAGTACATTGCTGCATCAGAAGCATCGAAAGAAGCTGTCTGGATTTCAGAGTTCTTGAAGGAATTGAGGGTTGTTCCTGCTCCTAGTCCAATAACGATTTATTGTGACAATACGACGCCGTTGCTCAAGCTAGGGAGCCTAGATATACAAACAAGAAAAAACATGTACTTAGAAAATATCACGTTATACGTGAGATTATTGATAGAGGAGAAGTTAGTATAGAACGTGTCTCTACCACGGACAACGTGGCAGATCCTTTCACCAAGGTCTTATCAGTGGAAGTCCACTTAAGACATTATGCTAATCTGGGTATTAAGCATAAAGGTGACTAGCTCTAGTCCAAGTGGGAGATTGATAGTGTATATGTCCTAGAGACAGTCTTTACTAAGGGCATGGAGCCCTTATAGAGGGCATATATGTACTATTACACAGGTCAACGTAATATAATATATGTTTGTTGTTTTACTATTGAGTATCGCTTTCATATTTATATTACACCAGGCGTGCAGCATGTCATATCTCTATTTCTGTCTGTATTGATATTAAACATGTCCCCTCGGATAGATGACCGATCACACAGATAGTGGGAGCTATGTGAGTTATCATCTATCCCAAACTCTCCCTAGTCGAGCTTCATCTCGGATGTAGGGGTCTGAATGAACCAGATGAGACTAGTATGCGTGCAGGTTATACTTCTTGGAGCAAGTGTGACCCGATCCCACGGCCACGGAACGGATTATTGGACAATCATGGAACGTTCCCATAACTGCGCATAGCTGTTCGAAGAATGATTATCGAACAATGAAAGTACCCACCGGACACTCCCATCGATGTATACTCTACACCGAAGTGTCTATGGGAACCGGTAAGTTGTCGAAGTGATGCCAGTCGTCCTTTGGACTTACATGAATTTATCATCACATTTGTTGCCCATATCCTTGGTGGACCCGTCGATGACAGCTCTGAATAAGAAGTTGACCTAAGACACGATCCAGGATTATGGCTACATACAAGTGGGGATAATAAGTGTTTCTGTGAAGGATTCATCTCTCATGTGTAGCACAGGAGAGTACTGCTCATAGTCTTCATAGTTGTGTTGGTAAAGTCACTGGCCAGTGCATCGATATATTATGATGGTGATAAGTATATCTTAGTAACCAAGCAACTCCCTGAGACGCCCGTGGATGTATTATTGGGATAGACACATCATCGATCCTACATGCATTCGAGTCAGTCAGGTGAAGGGACGTTACCATCGCCGCATTGAGCGCAACAGAATTCGCAACGAAAGGGTTTGCTTTTAGAAACCTCTCAAACGTCCTCATGTATTAATATTGCAAATGGAACAGTCTAGGAATTCCATTTTGCCTAGTCTAGGACTTGCTTAATACAATGAGGCCCTATGGGTCACACTGTGTGGTGATTGAGCTTATCAGAATATCCTTGAAGATGGAATCGCAATTAATTTGGAATTAATTATGATTGATGGATTATAATTGATTTGGAATTAATTATAATATTTAGTGGCTCAATTAATGATTTGGAATTATTAATTGAATTTGCTGATTAATTGTATTTTATATAAATACAATTAAAGATTATATTTAGAAATATAATAGAGGTTTGATTTGAAAGGATATGTTAATTTAGAATTAACATATGCACATGGGCAAAATCTGCTTGGAGTTTGAATTGCCTTAGAACTATAAGTGGGTCCCAAAATTGGGACCCACCTATCTCCCGTAGGACAGGCGCGCGCGCGCAGGAGCTGGAGTAGGGGAAGGAGTTCGACTCCTCTATTAGAAGTCCAAGGGATAAGTTAGATTTTCCTGATTGATTTTTAATTTGATTGGGAATGAATCTAGACTTGATATTGGTTTCCTAGTGCGATAAGAATTAGATTTTATTTCTTTACGAAGTCTAATTGCTTATGCTTTAGGCTTCTATTGACTACTATATATAGTAGACTATTAGAGAGCTTTGGACATAGTTTTACACACAGTTCAATACCCAGTTTTCTTAGAGAAAATAAAAGCTCTCCCTACCTCTATATAGGCCCACGCGCGCGCCACCCTCACCGAAGGAAAATATCCGCCCCGTCTTCTTGGTCACACAAAGAATATCCTAGCATTCTTCCGATAGGCTGTTCATCCGTGGATACCAAGGTTGAGGTTCTAGGAGCTGGAAACTAACTCTTATTGTCTTGCAGATAATCAGAGTATTGTAGATATCTTCGACTTCGACGAAGGAGAAGATACACCGGATTATTACGAAGACTTGGAAGCTGCTTGGAAGTAAGGTTAGTCTTCTAATTGACGTGTTTAAATATATACGGCATATACATAATCAATTAACCTGTAGGTTAAGAAATTTTTGAAATTTCGTTGCGTACCCTAGGGGTAACTCTGACCGTATTTTCTTACACAAAGGTCTTCTGATTACTTTTAGTATTCTTTCCTTTAGTCTTAACAAATTGATTTTCAGCAACTTGTTTGGCGGAATGCTTTACAACATCCTTTTTCTGAACAGTTTGATTTTCAACAACCTGTTTTCCTTTTAAAGTCTTGTTACTTTGAGTGGCAACAACGGGCTTTAAGGTCGTAGGTAATTGATTGCTTATTTCAGCAACCTTAGATTGACCAATCTGATAGAGTTCTGGTTGACCACTATTAGTTACACGAACAAAGGTGATTGGTGATTTGTCTTTACTCAAGATTATTACATCATCACCTTCATACATTGCACCTAAACCTTCTTTCTGAGATGGGTCTCTCAGGTAGAAGTTTAGTTCAGTCAGCGTGTTACTAGCGTCAGCATAAGATTTGAAATTGACTTTCATCTTTTTCATTTCTTGTATTTCAGCAAGTAACTTTAGAATTGAGGACTGATACTCTTCCAAATCTATTTCCATTTGAGAATTCATCTTTGTAGCTTCAGCAATTAACTTCTTGAGATGCAATATTTCAGCATCATTCTTTTCAGACTCAACGCTCAGCAAGACATACTTTTCAGTAGTTTGCTTAGTTAGAAGTTCAGCATTCTGTAGTTCCTCTTGCTGTTTGCTCAGAGTTTTCTCAAATCTTTAGATTTCTCCTTGAATTCTATCAAGGTCAATATCATCTTCATTTTTCGAATCAGAGTCAGAGGTAGGACAATTTACCTGATCGGCCATAAGGCATAATTCGTAGTTTGACACATCTGGATAAGCTTCCATAGCTAGTCCACAAACTGTGTTGGTCCCTTTAAACAACAAGAAAAGACTAGAGCGGGGGGGGGGGGGGGTGAATAGTCTTTTCAAACTTTCGTCGTTTAAAAACTTTCTTAGCAAGGGCTTATTACTTTTCACTAATGAGTTTGCTGATACTTAACTTTCTCAGCAAGTACTAGTTACTTTTCAGTAACGAGTTTTACTGGTACTTAAAAACAGAGTGCGGAAGTCTTTATACAATAAGTGCTTATCAGTAAGCGCTAGTTTCAGCAAGAGAGCAGAGTGACAGTGTATAGAAAGAAAAGCTTGCTGAAAACTAAATGCAGTAAAATAAATCACACAAACACTTTTATAGTTGTATCTGAGAGTGGCATAATCTCTCAACTAATCCACTTTGTCCTTTCTAGGACTGAATCCACTAAGATAAGCTTGAGGTTCCTTACAACACCTATCTATAATGATTCTTCAGAAACCAAAGCACTCTTGCCTCGTTTCCAACCTAACTAGAGAACGAAACCTTGTTCTCCACCAAACTTGGGACATATAATCAGCAACACAATGCTTGATTAATTCCCCCTGAATTTCACGCCTGAAAAAGGGTGTTTATCAGTTAGAGAGGTTTGGCATGAGATGACTTGAGTATAACTTATTCAACTATAACAAGTAATCTAAGAAACAAAACTTTGAATACTTTGCAGTAAACAAGTTAAGTTGTTTCTGGTGTCAAGACTTTACACTTAACTAATTTCTTAGCCGTGAATGTTCTACTTCTTCACAAGTAGCTTTTGTTTCAAGCTTTAAGCCATGGAACGGATCAATAGGCAGTAAAGAGTAAGGAAGATGAGTGTTCAAGAACAAGTGAGAGTTTGATCACGTTGTTGACACACTTCAACTCTTTGCCGGATGACCTCTATTTATAGTGAATCAAGGGAGCCGTTTGAATTTCAAATTCTAAGGATTTGTTCCTTAAGATGTCACTGTCTTGCTTTTGTACTTTCAGCAGCGTCCTTCATTTGTCTTCTAGTCTTCATGTTCTTCTCATGCTTACTTTTGCATTTAATGTTTATTTGAACAAAATTCAAATATGAACGTTGGAGCGCAAATGCAAGTTTCAGCAAGGAGGTCACATATGTATTTCAGCAAGCGGTCAGTCTCAGTTTCAGCAAGCACAACCTACTCTGTCATATAGATTTTCATTTATGCAAGCTGTTGCTAAAATTTCCACTTTCTGAGCAACATGTGCCTTTGTAAATACCATCTTCAGAAATCTTCTTTAGTCTTCAGTCTTCGAATTCTTCAAGTTTTTGAACGGTTCTAGTGCTTCAATAGTTCGTTTGTAAAAACAAAGTACATCATCAGCAACCTAAAGCATCTAACTAGTACCTACACTAAGTCTTCAGCAAATGTTCCTCTTTTACAATGTCCTTAAAATTCTAAATTCCTATGGACCTTAAGAGTACTAGTTACTGGACTTTCCTTAATTTAGAATGGTTAATTACTCATCAAAATTTACAAGTTTCCTAACAAATTTTCCCCTTTTTGATGTTAGCAATCCATGGCTAAATTAATTGTTACCCTTTTAGAGGTTTCTGATGTTGAATAAATCAGTTGAATAATGCAAACATACTTGAATAATAAAACAGTAAGCATAAGTAGATTGCATAATCAAAAACCAATAAGAGTCAAAAGCTTATTGCTGATAGTTATCTTTCAGTAAGTTTACAGGAAAGTTTACAAAAATCAGCAAACAAAGCTTTTACAAGGGACTTAAGCTATTCCGGCAGAAGATTTCCTCAGAATCTCCCTTACACTCTTCTCAGAAAGCGCAGAAAATTCAACACAATCCTTCTCGTAATCTTCAATTAGCTTACGGACTTCAAGTTGAATGATCCTTGCATTCTTGCAGGCAGTATAATGATGGTTTTCACCATTCATTTCTTTGTAGTGAAGTACCCACAAGTGCATGCCCCAATTGCTGGCATGGAGAAGTTGTGTATTTGAAATTCCCTTGTTAGCATGAATCTTTCTTAACCAGAGAAGATCTTCTTCTTGATCCTTGGCAGTGAGATAAAAATACTCATAAATCCCCTTGTTAGCATGAAGTTGTGTATCTGAAATTCCCTTGTTAGCATGAATCTTTCTTAACCAGAGAAGATCTTCTTCTTGATCCTTGGCAGTGAGATAAAAATACTCATAAGGAATCAAGCCATATTTCTTCTTTGACTTCTTGGTTAAAGGATCACTGTAGTAAGCAACATCAATTGGTTTGATTAAATCAGGCTCTTGCTTCATTAACTTGCCGATAGAAGTTCTTCTTACTAAGACTTCCAGATTCAGCCATTTTGCAGCAATGTTTCTTGGGTAGGGAGGAGGATGCCTTTCTTTTCTTTGCACTTTTAATTCAATCCAAGTGTACATTTGATTCAGTACAGCAGTTGGAAAGAAATCATTGACCAACAAATCTTCCAGCTTTAAGACCCAGCAACCATGTAGGTTTCTGATCACATTTTGAGTTGTTTCTTCATTGCTGGTCTTTGTGTATTCAATGCCAGAGCTAATGGCAATGCTGGCTAGCCTCTTTTCTTCCTGTCTTTGCCTTTTTCTTCTTGACTTAGCATTTTCTTGATCTCTTGCCGAAGATCTTGAGTCAGAAGAGAAATGTTTGGAATGGCCAGAAAAAAGTTAGGGTTGTAATTAGTCTAGCTCTTATTGCTTGAGCTATTGTTTGGTCATCATCATTATCATCATCTTCATTCAGATCTTGATGACTCTCAGTGTGACAGTATTCTTGAGTTTCAGTAGATGTTCTTCTCCTTTTCTGATTTGCTGAATTTCTCTCAAAATCTGTTTCAACTCGTCTCTTTGAACTTTGCTCTCTTTCAGCAAGAGGTTCTCTGGGAGGTGGACTAGGCAGTATCAATGGCGCTTCAGTAGGGGTTTTCTTTGCTCTTGAAGATTTTCTTTGTTTATCTTCCCCCTTAGACATGGATCGCATCATTGGGTGAATGTGCAGAGAGAAACATTTCTTGCAATTTTCAGCAAGTTTACTTAGGTTATTGTACTTGAGAATTATTCCTTGCCGATCAGTAGTCAGCTTGGACAGATCTTCTTTAATACTCACCAAATTCTCCTCATGTCTGCGCTCATTGTCGACTTTTTCTTCAATGTAAGTCTGAGCCTTTTTCAATGCAGCTTTAGCCAGTTTGAGTGCTTGACTGACATCTTCTTCATAGCTTTTATGATGTAGACTTATATCTTTCTGAGCTATTGTAAGAGAAGTAGTGCGTTTCAGCACAGTAGCCAGTATCTTGCCAATATCAAGCGGACTCTCAGCAAGCAGTGCATCATCCTCTTCTTGGCATGCTTTGTGAACAACCATAAGTGCCTTAATTCTGGGAGTAAAATCCTCAACATTAGGGAACGGCACTAAAGAGGGAGTGAGTGAATGAGCTTTGATCTCAGTAGCGAATTGATCATCATTTCTCAGCAAACGGCTTCTTTCAGCATCTCCTTCATCATGGTCAAGAGATGGAGGAGGAATTTCAACCACTGTGGGTTCAACTTTCTTTGTCAGTTCTTCTTCATTGGCTGAGAAGTTGAAGAGATCTTCTTCGTCATCAGATTCATCAAGGCCAGCAACCTTGGTTCCTACATCTTTAGCTTCAATCACTTGTGGTTGAGTGGTTGCTGAGGCAACTCTTTAGACTCAACAACTGGAGTTTCACCAGCAGTAAGTGGAAGGGAGGGGACTTCCGTGTTCTTCACTCCTGAAGATTGAGCAATGTCTAGATTCTGCGTATGCCTAGCATGAATCTGTAGACTGTTTTGAAGTTCTCTTTGATAATCTTCATCCATATCTTCATCATCAAGGTTTGGTTCGATGACCTTGGCATCGAGTAAAGCTAACTCGGCATCAGAAAGCTTGTTTTTGCCTAATTTCGGTTCAGCACGCTTTCTGGCATACTCTTCTTCAGTTTCAGCAACTTGTTCAGTTGCTTGAGTACTTGTCTCAACAGGAGCAGGAGTAGATTCTTGATGCTGACTGGGAGTTTGGTCAGCTTGCTAATTTTCAGTAACTGGATGTTCAGTCTCAGCAACTGTCAGCTTAACTCCACCAGCATCAGGACTAGGACCTTGATTATCATCATCATCATCCTTTCTTTCCTTGGAATCTTTTCCTTCATCATCACTTGGATCTTTTGGGATATTTTCATCCTCTTCTTCTTCATCATCGTCCGTTAGTATAACTAACTCGAGGTGTTTGTACATAGCTGCGCTAGTTACTTCCTCTTCCTCATTGATTTTGTGGGGATCAGCCACCACGGGTACAAAAGAACCCTTGAGCATCACAGCTTGTTCAGCTGGAGAGGCACTCTTGAATTTAACTTTCATATTTTCTCTGATTAGAGCAATCAGACTGGAGCTCATTAGCTGAGAATATGTCAGCTCTTCTGGAAGTATGGAATGTACAAAGGTCTCGAGTCTCAGTAAAGAGATTTTCTTTTTCTCGTTGGACAGATGAAGGTGAAGATCAGAGAAATCCATCCTTCTGTACCTTTGCCAGTTGCTGACAGATTTAGCAACTCTAGTCAAGGTATTCCTTTTGAAGTTCGAGTAAAGTTCTTCTGAACATACTTCCAAATCTTCAGTGATGTAAGCCACTTCAGTGGTCGCCTTTTGAGCTTGAAAAAGAATAAAATTAAGTTCAGGAAGGTTTTGGAAAATAGTTTTAGAGTCTAAGACTGGAACATGATTTACCTGCTGAAGTTCAACAAGCTCATGTTGCACACTTTGTTGTGCTGGCACTATTTCCATTACTTCAGGAGCTTGAGCAGCATCCTTGAATTGTTCATCCTGAAATAATTTTAAGTTAGATACAAGTACTAAGTTGTCAAACTTAGTAGATTTACCAAAAACTTCATCTACCTGCTGAACATGAGTTGTGGATTCTGGTGCAGAAGTTTCAGCAATCTTCTGACTTGTATCTTGAGAAGTCTGTACGGAAACAATGATATCAACAAAAGATATAGTTTCAGATATTGAAGTTTTTCTTATGTCTGAGTTAACTACCTGTTGAAGATGGGCAGGTGGTGACTCAGTCCTTTCAGCAATGACAGCATCTTCATTATCTGGGACTTGTTCTTCAGCAGACATCTCTTCTTGGTCTATTTGAGAAGGCTGTGCAGATTCAACAATCTCCCTTGTCTCTGAATTGACAAGTTGAGCAGAGACATCTTGACCTTCAAGTTCACTGCTTGTCATGAACACATCTACTGACTTGTTGGAGGTGTCATCAATCTCCAAATCCATTTGTTGGCTTAATTCTGTCAGTACCATCTTGACTTTGTCAATGGATGTTTTTGGTGAATTAGGTCTAATATTCTCAGCATCACGAGATGCGTCGTCGAATAATGTCTCTTGTGGTGTTTCAGCAACCTCTGGGACTTGAACCATTGCAGTCTCAGCAACTGGTTCTTCAGCAATTGAAGCTTCAGCAGCTGCATGAGTTGCTTGTTCAGCAACCATCTTTTCAGCAGCATTATCAGCAAGTGCCGCTTTTCTCAGATCAGCAGCAATATCACTTGTTGGTTCCAGAGTATTGTCATCGGGATTATCTAAAATGTAGATATCGGGGACTGGGGCAGGAATTTCATTTCCACTGCCTTGTGGTCTTATTTCAGCAGATGTATCAACGTTGGGATGATTGTTGAAGGCTTCTGCAAACACTTCAACATTGCTGAAGGCTTATGCAAACACTTCAACAACATCTACTGGAGTGGCTTGCGTTTCAGCAATTCCTGCAGCATCATTTGAAAGATCATGGACAATTGGAATGGTCTTACGTGCCATTGTTTTCTTTCTTGGGTAAGTCTTTGTCCGTTTCTTCTTAGGAATGGGGTCAGCTGATGACGCTGCAGTTTGAGTGTCATCATCAGCTTTCCTCTTTTTCTTCTTAGATTTTTCCCTGGGTGCATTAGTTTCAGCAACTGCAGTGGCTCCAGCAGCAACATCTGCAGCTGTTGCATTCTCAGCAACGACTGTTGTACACTTACCTTGTTGATCACCATCTGCAGCAGTTGCATTCATGGACTGATTTTCAGTCTCAGCAACATTTGCAGCTGTTGTATACCTGTCTTGTTGACCAACACTGACAACATTTGCAGCTGTTGTCTTCTTTGACTTCTTGTCAGCAAGCTTAGGTCCATTCTGCTTGTAGAAGGCTCTTCCCACATTGCATACTGATTTCTTAATCGGCAATGGGTTTCTCAGCTGAGTCCTGAAGTGTTCAAGGATATAGCATATTTTCAGTCCATATATTACTGGGAAGGTAGGTGAGACTGTGTTGTCTTCAACCTTTACCTTGAAATTAGTAACACAATCAACAAGTCTGTTGAAAATGTACTTAGCCCAGTTGAGCTCTGTTCTGTTCTCATGGATATGCATCAGCAATGGCCACCTTCTCAAGCCAACTTGGTCTATTCCTCCAACTTGGGAGTTTAAGACTTTGATTAGTAGCAGAGCTACTAGACCAAGCGAATGGCGGAGATGCTTTCTTTTTACGTTCTTTGAGGTCCAAGTCACGGGAGCAATCTCTCCTTTCTTCATCTTTTCATTTCTGACATCACTGTAGAAGGCTTCTATTTCTTCATCAGTGGTAGTGATGTCATCTTCAGTTCCAGTAGTTGGAATTTGAAAGATGTTGGCTAAATCGATCCATTTCAGGATGATTTGCACACATTGAACTGTGGTAGAAATCACTTTTTCAGTGACTCCTTGTCCATCAGTGAGAGTTTGGATTTCTGCATTATTGTAGAATTCCATAGCATCTAACATACTCACTTTCTTAGGGCGAGTAGTTATGAAGAAAAGAATGCCTTGTTGATTTATCAAATTTAGCGCCTCTTCATTTTCCTCATCTAGTTCTTGTTCATAGAAGTATCTTATGTACTTCTCCTTGGCGGATCCGCCCCATTGGATCATCTGTTCACACTTTGCAGTGTCAAGATATTGATGATGCGAATTTGTCAGACTCGATTAATCAAATAAATTTGTTATTTAGCCAAAGGCAATTCACAACTACAACGAAAACCGTAGTGTAGCAGTAGAATAACCTCGAGTGTCGATCTCTAAGGACTATAACTAGCTTTATCAAATCTAATTTGAGAATATAAAATAGCAGACGGTTTAGCAAAGGTTTTTCTTAACAGATAATGGAGATTGGTGATAGTATGGTCCTTCAAAGCATAACGAGTTAATAATCATGCGTAAATTCCTCGGTGTTGCATGGAGATCTTTGATCAATGAATTGTCCTGTTGTAATTATCAAACACTACGAAGATATAGATTTAGATAGGTCAAAGACCAATGAATTGTCCAATTGTGTGCAATAATTAATCAACAATACGGAGATAGAGATTTAGATAGATCAAAGAAATAAAGCAATAACACGGTGTATAATGCGCGATATAGCCATTAGCATAATTATCAACCATTCGCTAAGAATTCACATACTATCACAAACGAGAAGTTTAGCTACTCATAGTTGTCATGCAATCAACAGAAATCATAGAAGAAAACATGTTGAAAGATATATAAAAATAAGTAGAAAAACTGTAAGATACAATGTTACCGAAGGTTGTCAGTCTTCGATGAATCGCGATCTTACAAGCTCCAAACTGCTATGAAAAAGTATCTCCTAAGCTATGAACCCCCAGAACAGGCTCTGGGAAGTTCCTACCTAAAACTACAGAGAAAGGTGAGAGAATAGGTCTGAAAAAGTATGAAAATCGGAGAAAAACTGAGCAACTATATAGGCTTCGAATTAGTGTGGGGCGAAGGGCCCCACACACCGGGCGAGTCGCCTGGTGTGGGGCGATTCGCCCCACATCCCGGGCGATTCGCCCGGGAGTAAAATTCGGGATTTTACGCGTTTTTGGATTTCTTCCCCTTTTCGGACTCGGTTTCTGACTTCTAGTGGCCTTCTAACCTCCAGATTCGACCCCTAGACTTCAAATCCTATCCGGAAACCTTCAGATACTCCAATTAGGCTTCTGGAACACCAATTCCTTGTCAACTTCAATATAATTGCCCGGAAATCCTCGTTTTTCCACCAAAACCTGTAAAATAAAAACTAAAGGGAAACGTTACACTATTCTTATAAAATGCACTAAAATATAACTAATTTAACATAGAGGATATCTAAAATAGGTGAAAAGACTCGAATTAAAGTGTAAAATACAAATTCATCATATATGCAGGTGGCATGGGTCTCTCTGTTATTCGGTCGTTTTTCAACACAATTTTCACTGTGTTGGTTGTCGGAATTTGAACCGGAGTAGTGTTTTTCCCAGCACTATCAGCTTTGGAGGATTTTGAGGTCTTTAAGGACTGTCTCTTTGGAGCCATTTCTTATATAGTGTGAGAGATGTACGAAAAGGATAACTTGCTTTTTGACCTGAGGTACAGTGAATTTAGGGCACAGGCTATAAACATTTGCAGAGAAAGGAAATGTGAGTTAACGAATTTTGTCTTTCTCTAACTCTTTGTTTATATAGTATCTCTGTTGTGCAAGAAGCTCAACGGTTTTGAGTTCTCAGCAAGGGTAAAACAGAGATTCAACTGCGTTAGTGGAGTCTTTGCATTAAATGTGTAGTGTTCCACTAACAAAAACCGTCAGAGCACACTTTCTCTTTGTGATATTAACCGTTAGATCAAAAACTACTTTAAATCAATGGCCACGATTGTATTTCATGCCAATATTAACAGCGAGTTTATCTGTGCCACGATTAACGTCACAAATTTATTTTACCTTGATTCACGGGATTTGATCCTTTTTACCACAGCGCTAATTGCTTGCTGGAGTAAATAAGAATCTTTTTAGCGATTTTGGACAAATTGACGTTGGCACTTACCTTTTTAGGTAACAAGCCTTGTATTTGCTGAAAGTTCCCCCTTAATCAAATATCTCATATTTCTTTAAGTTAAAAGACATTTCTGAGTTCCCGTCTCAGCAAATGCTTTTTATATTGAGATATCCTTTGGTAAAATCCGAGAAGTGTTCTTGCTCTTTTCTGAGTTCCCCTCTCAGGTTTTTCCTTTGATACTTGAATACTTGTTTCAGTATCTTTGATTGTCTGAATGCCCGTTTCAACAATCCTTAGAGTTTTTCTTTTACTGAGTGCCCGTCTCAGGAAGTGATCAAGTTTCCTAACAAATACCCGTTTTGAAGGAATTACTTGCTGAATGCCTGTTTCAACAATCATGTAGTGAACTATCATTTCTTTTAGAAGAAATTAGTGGAAGGACCTTTATACATGTAAGCATACTTTGACTTACCGAATGCCTGTTTCAGCAATCTGCCAATTGTATCCCTTACTATTGAGGTAGTTCAATCAATCCAAGGTTATACCTTAGCATTGCGAACCTATTATCTAGTAGGGGCTTGGTAAAGATGTCAGCAAGTTGATCATCAGTACCTACTTTCACAACCTCAATGTCTCCTTTTTCCACTTGATCTCTAATGAAATGATGTCTAATATCAATGTGCTTTGTCCTTGAGTGAAACTTAGGATTTTGCGTGATAACAATAGCACTTGTATTATCACAAAAGATTGGTGTTTTCTTTGCAGAAATACAATAATCTCTTAATTGTTGCTGAATCCATAGGATTTGAGCTATGCAACAACGAGCCGCAATGTACTCAGATTCAGTAGATGAATTGGGAACACAGGTTTGCTTCTTGATGAACCATGATATTAATCTAGTACCTAGAAACTCACAAGTTCCATAAGTACTTTTTCTATCAATAGTTGATCCTCCATGATCAGCATCAGAATAACCAACCAATTCTAGTCCAGAATCTTTAGGATACCATAATCCAACATTGACTGTACCTTTGACATATTTCAGTATCTTAAGTGCCTTTTTGTAGTGTGATTCTCTTGGATCAGATTGGAATCTTGCACACACACAAACAGCATAGTGAATGTCAGGTCTACTTGCTGTTAAATACAATAAGAAACCAATGTGCTTCCTATACTTTTGTTCTTCGACACACTTATCTTCTTTAGTATAGTCCAATTTCGTACCAACACTCATAGGGATCTTTTCAGGTTTTTCTTCCTCTTTGATCCTAAACTTTATAAGAATTTCCTTTGCATACTTTGCTTGATTTATGAATATTCCATCTTTGAGTTGCTTGACTTGCAATCCTAGGAAATAATTCAATTTACCCATCATAATCATTTCAAACTTGTTTGTCATGAGTTTGGCAAAATCATCAAAAAGTTGCTTGTCCTTAGATCCAAATATTATGTCATCCACATAAATCTGAACTAAGAGTATTTTACCATCATGGTTCATGCTAAACAAAGTTTTGTCAACTTCACCTTTCGTGAAACCATTATCCAACAAGAACTTAGCTAAGGTATCATACCAAGCTCTTGGTGCTTGCTTTAGACCATTTACAGCTTTCTGAAGCTTGTATACCATCTTGGTTTTCGAGGGATGTTCAAAGCCAGGGGGTTGTTCCTGATAGTTTATATGTCCTAGAGACACTCTTTATTAAGGGCATGCAGCCCTTATTAAGGGCATATATGTACTATTACACAGGTCAACGTAATATAATATATGTTTGTTGTTTGACTATTGAGTATCGCTTTCATATTTATATTACACCAGGCATACAACATGTCATATCTCTATTCCTGTCTGTATTGATATTAAACATGTCCCCTCGGATAGATGACCGATCACACAGATAGTGGGAGCTATGTGAGTTATCATCTATGCTATACACATAATCAATTAACCTGCATGTTGTATGTTTTTCTTACAGTGGTAACTCTGACCGTATTTTCTTACAGTGGTATCAGAGCCAGGTTAATTGATTACTTATATACGTATATATGTTGTATGTTTTTCTAGCTTATATGGATGCAATTGATTCTATGATTAATTCGATTTTCAAAAGTTTTGTTTTTATATAAATTTAGAATTTATAATTTTCAAAAAAAAAATAAAAATAATTATATATATATATATATATATATATATATATATATGTGTGTGTGTGTGTCCGGCCGCCTGCGGGCCGCAGGCGCCCCGCGCCTGCGTGCCGCAAGCGCCCGGGCACCTGCGGACGCAGGCGCCCGTGCCTGCGTGCCGCATGCGCCGGGCGCCTGCGGCCGCAGGCAACCTAGGGGACTCGAGTCCCGTCCCCGTATTTTAATATATATATATTTTCGGGTTGGACCCAAAATCGTATTTTGAAAATTTTGAGGATTGAATTCTATATTTGGAATATAAATATGATTTAATTATAATTATTGTTAACTAGAGGGTTTAAATTTAATTAGTATAAAGTTAAGGGGCTTATTTGTGATTTATCAATTTATTGTTTATTACAAATAAGTCCTTCTACTTTTGAATTTTAAATTTGACACCTCCAAGGTTTCGAGAATTATAATTGAGTCCTTCGGGTTTTCAAAAATTGCTACCTGGTCAATAGAATTTTCGATTTTTCAATCTAGTCCAAATTTTCAATTTTTTTATAGAGATTATAGGTATGGGATTATAATTTCCATAATGAAATTATGAAGTCATTTGGCATCCACATAGGCTACTATTTGTTTGTATGCTCAATATGCTATTGTTTGACAATGCATGTTTAAACACCACGTATTTTACTTTCCGTTCGACCGCTATGCATGCGAGGGTAGGCGGCGCCCTTTTATTTGTCGGACCGCATATTTCATATATGGGTAGGCGGCGCCCATTATGTGCTTGACCGCGTTTAGAACTAGAATGGATAGGCGACATCCATTACGTGTAGAGCGCTCATGCATGAAGGGTAGGCGGCGCCCTTATTTGTTTGTAGATGACCGATAACAACCCTCAAGCTACAAGCCCCAACCAATATAAGTGCAGAAATATGTATATGTATGTATTTCTGATATGCTTTCCATGGGGTGCTTTAATTCTGAACTTTTATTGCGTTTCCCTGTATTGGCGACCTCGTCTTACAGACTCGCAGTGATCGTCAGATTAGAGTAAGTCTATGGTTATAACTTACTGCATATTGTATCTAGCGACCTCGATAGGTACAATATGTAGAGCATCGGGTTAAATTATATTTAACACCCAAGAGTTGCGTGACGCAATTGGATAGTCCTACCGGTCATATTATGCTATGCGACCAGCCCCCGTTGGAGTATAGCATAGTATGGATTTGGATCTTGACCACTACGGTAACTTGTTGGACATTACCCGTATGTTTGTTTTGGGGGCAATCATATGTGAAAATAGTGGGAGCTAAACAGCTAAAGGACCTTATTGTTTAGTTATGTTGCCTGTGTATTTAGAAATAGTATTTCAATAGTTGATTTATTGTTTTCGGTCTATACTATTTCTCCTTACAAAAACCGAAATGGCGAGTATCTCGCTCTGTGCTGTCTTAGAGAAACAAATTTTGACCGGACCAAACTTCCTACATTGGATCAGGAATATACGTTTGGTGCTGAGGTACGAAAGGATTGAGTACGTCTTGGACGAGTCTAATCCCGTGTGTCCCGAGAATCAGACTGTCGATCAAGTTGCTGCTTGGAATCAAGCCAACAAGGCAAAGGCTGATAAGTATCAAGAGGATGCTAGATCCGAGCAGTATATTATGCTGGCGGCAATGAGCAATGAGCTGCAGAGACAACATGAAAGCATGTTGCTGTATGAGATGCTGAAGCATCTTGAGTCGTTCTTTAAGACGACAGCAAGAAGTGTTGAATTTGATTTGATCAAAGATATACACGGATGCAAGCTCAATGAAGGAGGGAACATGTCTGAACATGTTCTCAAGATGAGAATAAGATCATGGTGATCTTTGTCCTTCAATCATTGCCGAGTTCGTATTCGCAGTTCATCATTAACCACCATGAATGCGAAGGACGTTACACTGCCCGAACTCCATAATCTGCTGAAGACATATGATCAAACTCTTCCTAAGAAGGAAAAGTCGATCATGTATGTTGGGCAACCGTCTAACCCAAACCCGAGAAACAAAGGTGCTAAGGGTAAGGGAAAGTCGGGAGCCAAGGCTAACACTTCGAGTGATAAGCCTAAGCGTCTGAACCAGAAAAGGAAGTTCAAGAGGAGCGGAACGGTACGCACAGATGAATGTCTTTTCTGTAAACAGAACGGGCATTGGAAGAAATATTGCCCTAAGCTAAGGGCAGATCAAGCTAAGAAGCCGCCGGCTTCTAGCTCAGGTATGTTTGTTATTGAAATGAACATGACTACTTTTGACTCCAATGGTTGGGTATTAGATACAGTCTGTGGCTCACACATTTGTAATAATGTGCAGGGCTAATTAATCACAGGCTAGTCAAGCAAGGTGAAATCGACTTGCATGTTGGGAACGGCAATCCAGTTGAAGCCAAACGCGTTGGACGCTGCAAGATAGATTTACCTTCAGGACAATGATTAGAACTTGATAACGTTTATTTTGTTCCATCCATTGTCAGAAATATTATTTCCATTCCTTTGTTGGACAATTTGGGTTTTTCCTTTCGATTTGCTAATAATGCTTGTTATTTTTCATTAAATGACCATTATTATGGAAAAGCTCGCTTAGTGAATGGTTTATATTTTACAAAGTAGTCTACCTTTATTTCAAATACATAACAAACAACCGTCTTCAAGTAGGAAGAATAATCCATCTTATCTATGGCATTGTCGGCTAGGCCATATCAATGAAACACGGATTCAAAGACTAAGGAAGTTGGACTGCTCAGAACCATTTGATTTTGAATCATATGGTACATGCGAATCATGTGTTAAGGGTAATATGACGAACAAACCTTTTGTTGGACAAGGTGGTCGTGCCACTCGCTGCTTAGAGCTCATACATACCGATGTATGTGGACCCTTTAAAGTCCATGCGCGTGGGGGTTATCCTTACTTCGTTACCTTTACTGACGATTTCTCAAGGTATGGATATATTTATCTTATGAAGAATAAATCCGAGACCTTTGGAAAATTCAAGGAGTTTAGGAATGAGGTCGAGAATGAATTGAACCTAAGGATAGTCACTCTTCGATCATATCGAGGAGGTGAATACCTTAGTGAAGAATTTATCGACTACTCGAAGGAAAATGGAATTCAATCGCAATGGACTCTCCTGGAACACCACAATTAAATGGTGTGTCTGAGAGAAGGAATCGAACCCTCTTAGACATGGTGAGATCAATGATTGGATTCTCGACTCTTCCAAAATATCTATGGGGATATGCACTACAAAATGCAATCTACATTCTGAACCGTGTACCATCTAAATCAGTGGAGAAAACTCCTTATGAGTTATGGAAATGAAAGAAGCCCTCATTGGGCTATCTTAGACCTTGGGGCTGTCCTGCGATAGTCAAACTGATGCTCACTGATAAGTTAGATGCCAAGGGTGTCAAAGTATATTTCATAGGCTATCCTCGTCAGACGAGAGGCTATGAATTCTATCATGCTGAAGATCACAAGGTGATAGTATCTAGAAACGTCAAGTTTTTAGAAGCAGAATACCTCGAAGAAGAGAGGTTAGATGATATGATAGAACTTGAAGAAATTCAAGACTTTGACACGCGCGAACATGAGTTCTCTAAATCTTCTAATTTGGACTCAAGTTCAGTGGGAGCTTTCTAAGCAGACAAGGGTAATGATATGACACTTGTTAGGCATGTCATAGTCAGTGGGAGTCCTGTGATTAGATCAACAGTTGAAACCACACCAATATAACCCGTTGTCAATCAACCTGTGCAACAAGTTGCACAAGAGCAGCCTCCCGCAAGGGAACTGGGTCGCGGCGCGTGACCAGCTGCATCAATGCCCACTGATAATGTTCGTGTTACAAGTGATAGTGTATATGTCCTAGAGACAGTCCTTATTAAGGACATGCAGCCCTTATAGAGGGCATATATGTACTATTACACAGGTCAACGTAATATAATATATGTTTGTCGTTTGACTATTGAGTATCGCTTTCATATTTATATTACACCAGGCATGCAGCATGTCATATCTCTATTTCTGTCTGTATTGATATTAAACATGTCCCCTCGGATAGATGACCGATCAAACAGATAGTGGGAGCTATGCCAGTTATCATCTATCCCAAACTCTCCCTAGTCGAGGTTCATCTGGGATGTAGGGGTCTGAATGAACCAGCTGAGACTAGCATGCGTGGAGGTTATACTTGTTGGAGCAAGTGTGAGCCGATCCCACGATCACGGAACGGATTGTTGGACAATCAAGAATTGTTCCCATAACTGCGCATAGTTGTTCGAAGGATGATTTCCGAACAACGGAAGTACCCACCGGACACTCCCATCGATGTATAGTCTGCACCGAAGTGTCTATGGGAACCGGTAAGTTGTCGAAGTGATGCCAGTCGTCCTTTGGACTTACAGGACTTTATCATCACATTTGTTGCCCTATATCCTTGGTGGACCCGTCGATGTCAGCTCTGAATAAGCAGTTGACCTAAGACACGATCAAGGATTATGCCTACATACAAATGGGGATGATAAGTGCTTCTGTGAAGGATTCATCTCTCATGTGTAGCACAGGAGAGCACTGCTCATAGTCGTTCATAGTTGTGATTGGTAAAACCGCTGGCCAGCGTATCAATAATATTATGATGGTCATAATAGATATTGGATTCACCATGCAACTCACTGAAGACGCATGTGAATGTATTATTGGGATAGACACTTCATCGATCCTAGATGCATTCGAGTCAGTCAGATGAAGGGACGTTACCATCGCCGCGTTGAGCGCAACAGACTTCGCAACCAAAGGTTTGCTTTGAGAAACCTCTCAAACGTCCACATGTATTAATATTGCAAATGGAACCGTCTAGGAATTCCATTTTGCCTAGTCTAGGACTTGCTTAATACAATGAGGCCCTATAGGTCACACTATGTGGTGATTCAGCTTATCCGAATATCCTTGAAGATGGAATCGCAATTAATTTGGAATTAATTGTGATTGATGGATTATAATTGATTTGGAATTAATTATGATAATTTGTGGTTCAATTAATGATTTTGAATTATTAATGGAATTGGCTTTGTATTTTATGTAAATACAATTAAAGATTATATTTTAGAAATATAATAGAGGGACATCCACTACCCCTACTAGACACTCTAATTACGTCTAACCCCCTCTTAGTCAATCTATTACATATGGGTCCAAAATCAGCTTCTTCCGTTGACCAAACTCAATGGAAATTTAAACCAAAGATGGCCTTAGCATTTTTATTGCAACTAGGCCCTTTGTTTCTCCTTTTTAATTTCATTCATCTTCCTTCTTTGTTCTTTCTTCTTCCTTCCTTTTTTTTTTTCTTTCCTCTTCCCTTCTTCGGATAGTGGCCGGAGCTGTCACTTGCTCTGATCAATTGGCGCAGTGCTGCTCCGATTTGATAGGAGCTTTACAGCTCCGATCGATCAAAGTTGTGACTAGCTCCGATCAGATCGGAGTTGCACAACTCTCATTTGATCGGTGTTGTTACCTTCTCCGATCACATCGGAGCTGCACAGCTCCGATTTGATTGGAGCTGTGGCGGCAGAGCAAATCGGAGCTATGCAGCTCCGATTTACTGTTCTTTTTTTTAAAATATTTTTTTAATTTATATGAGTGATATTGTAAAACAAAAAATTTATTAGGGCTTAATTGCAATAAAATTTGGGACAAATTTGGAATTTAAAGAAGTTATATGCTTTACGTTGAATTATTAAGTGTCAAATTGGTAAAATTAAAACAATTTGAGGCTAATGTGTAATTAATGAAAATTGAAGTTGTTTGGTCAAAGTCAGAATTCAATATTTGACCAAGGGTAAAAATGTCTTTACATTGATTTAATTCGCCAAAAGTCAAATTCGTGGGTTTAGGTGTCATTAAATCTATCTAACAAGGGTGTTGGATGTAATTGTTTGCCTAACGAGGGTCTATCTGTAATAAAACGAACTATAATAGAGGTTGATGTATATGTAAGAAGCCCTATAATAGAGGTTTGATTTGAAAGGATATGTTAATTTAGAATTAACATATGCACATGGGCAAAATCTACTTGGAGTTTGAATTGCCTTAGAACTATAAGTGGGTCCCAAAATCGGAATCCACCTATCTCCCTTGGGAAACGCGCGCGCGCGCGAGATGGATTAGGGGAAGGAGTTCGACTCCTTCCTCTATTAGAAGTCCAAGGGATAAGTTAGATTTTCCTGATTGAGTTTTAATTTGATTGGGAATGAATCTAGACTTGAAATTGGTTTTCTAGTGCGATAAAAATTAGATTCTTATTCCTTATTACGAAGTCTAATTGCTTATGCTTTAGACTTCTATTGACTACTATATATAGTAGACTATTAGAGAGTTTTTGATATAGTTTTCACACAGTTGAATACCCAGTTTTCTTACAGAAAATAAAAGGCTCTCCCCTACCTCCTCATACTAGCCACGCGCGCCACCCCTCTCACCGGAGGAAAACCGCCGCCCCATATTCATGGTCACACACAGAATATCCTAGCATTCTTTCCGATAGGCTGTTCATCCGTGGATACCAAGGTTGAGGTTCTAGGAGCTGGAAACTAACTTTTATTGTCTTGCAAATAATCAAAGTATTGCAGATATCTTCGACTTCGATAAAGGAGAAGATTCACCGGATTATTACGAAGACTTGGAAGATGTGCTTGCTTTTGGATTACGGTTAGTCTTCTAATTGACGTGTTTAAATATATACGGCAAATACATAATCAATTAACCTGCATGTTAAGAATATTTTTGAAATTCTGCTGCATACCCTCGGGGTAACTGTGACCGTATTTTCTTACAGTGGTATCGGAGCGAGGTTAATTGATTACATATATACGTATATATGTTGTATGATTTTGTAGTTTATGTGGATGCAATTGATTCTATGATTAATTTTATTTTCAAAAGTTTTGTTTTTTATATAAATTTAGAATTTATATTTTTCAAAAAAAAAAAAAAAATTTAATATATATATAATTCAACCGGCCGCCTCCGCAACGCAGGCGGCGGGGGCCTGCGTGCCGCGTGCTCGGCGCCTGCGTGCCGCAGGCACCCGGGTGCCTACGGGACGCAGGCGCCCGCGCCTGCGGACACAGGCGCGCGTGCTCCTCAGGCGCCGGGCGCAGGCTCGGTAGGGGACGGGACCGTATTTTAATATATATATATTTTTCCGGGTTGAACCCAAAATCGAATTTTTGAAAATTTTGAGGATTGAATTTTATATTTGGAATATAAATATGATTTAATTGTAATTGTTTTTAACTAGAGGGATTAAATTTAATTAGTATAAAGTTAAAGGGCTTATTTGTAATTTAACAATTTATTGTTTATTGCAAATTAGTCCTTCTACTTTTGAATTTTAGATTTTACACCTCCAAGGTTTCAAAATTACAATTAAGTCCTTCGGGTTTTCGAAAATTGCTACCTGGTCAAAAGAATTTTTGATTTTTCAATCTAGTCCAAATTTTCAATTTTCAATCATAGGCTACTACATGTTTGTTTGCTCGATATGCTATTGTTTGACAATGCATGTTTAAATACCATGTATTTTACTTTCCGTTCGACCGCTATGCATGCGAGGGTAGGCGGCGCCCTCTTATTTGTCGGACCACATATTTTATGTATGGGTAGGCGGCGCCCATTATGTGCTTGACTGCGTTTAGAACTAGAATGGATAGGCGGCATCCATTACGTGTAGACCGCTCATGCATGATGGGTAGGCGGCGCCCTTATTTGTTTGTAGATGACTGATAACAACCCTCAAGCTACAACCCCAACCAATATAAGTGCAGAAATATGTATATGTATGTATTTCTGAGATGCTTTCCATGGGGTGCTTTAATTCTGAACTTTCATTGTGTTTTCCTGTATTGGCGACCTCGTCTTGCAGACTCGCAGTGATCGTCAGATTAGAGTAGGCCTATGGTTATAACTTACTGCATATTGTATCTAGCGATCTCGATAGGTACAATATGTAGAGCATTGGGTTAAATTAGATTTAACAACCAAGAGTTGCATGACGCAATTGGATAGTCCTACCGGTCATATTATGCTATGCGACCAGCCCCCGTTGGAGTATAGCATAGTATGGATTTGGATCTTGGCCACTACGGTAACTTGTTGGACATTACCCGTATGTTTGTTTTGGGGGCAAGCATATGTGAAAATAGTTGGAGCTAAACAGCTAAAGGACCTTGTTGTTTAGTTATGTTGACTGTGTATTTAGAAATAATATTTCAATAGTTGATTTATTTTTTTCGTTCTATACTATTTCTCCTCGAAACCGAAATGGCGAGTATCTCGCTCCGTGTTGTCTTAGAGAAGCAAATTTTGACCGGACCAAACTTCATAGAATGGATCAGGAATATATGTTTGGTGTTGAGGTACGAAAGGATTCAGTACGTCTTGGACGTGGCTAATCCCGTGTGTCCCGAGAATCAGACTGCCGATCAAGTTGCTGCTTGGAATCAAGCCAACAAGGCAAAGTCTGATAAGCATCATGAGGATGCTAGATCCGCGCAGTGTATTATGCTGGCGGCAATGAGCTGCAGAGACAACATGATAGAATGTTGCCGTATGAGATGCTGAAGCATCTTGAGTCGCTCTTTAAGACGACATCTAGAAGTGTTGAATTTGATTTGATCAAATAGATACACGGATGCAAGCTCAATGAAGGAGGGAACATGTCTGAACATGTTCTCAAGATGAGAATAAGATCATGGTGATCTCTGTCCTTCAATCATTGCAGAGTTCGTATTCGCAGTTCATCGTTAACCACCATCAACGCGAAGGACGAAACACTGCCCGAACTCCATAATCTGCTGAAGACATATGATCAAACTCTTCCTAAGAAGCAAAAGTTGATCATGTATGTTGGGCAACCATCTAACCTAAACTCGAGAAACAAAGGTGCTAAGGGTAAGGGAAAGTCGGGAGCCAAGGCTAACACTTCGAGTGATAAGCCTAAGCGTCTGAACCAGAAACGAAGTTCAAGAGGAGCGGAATGGTACACACAGATGAATGTCTTTGCTGTAAACAGAAAGGACATTCGAAGAAAGATTGCCCTAAGCTGAGGGCAGATCAAGCTAAGAAGCCACCGGCTTCTTGCTCAGGTATGTTTGTAATTGAAATGAACATGACTACTTTTGACTCCAATGGTTGGGTATTAGATACAGCCTGTGGCTCGCACATTTGTAATAATGTGCAGGGGCCCATTGAACACAGGCTAGTCAAGCAAGGTGAAATCGACTTGCATGTTGGGAACGGCAATCCAGTCGAAGCCAAACGCGTTGGACGCTGCAAGATAGATTTACCATCAGGACAATGTTTATAACTTGATAACATTTATTTTGTTCCATCCATTGTAAGAAATATTATTTCCATTCCATTGTTGGACAATTTGGGTTTTTCCTTTCGATTTGCTAATAATGCTTGTTATTTTTCGTTAAATGACAAGTATTATGGAAAGGCTCGCTTAGTGAACGGTTTATATATTTTGCAAAGCAGTCTACCTTTATTTCAAATACATAACAAACAACCGTCTTCAAGTAGGAAGAATAATCCATCTTATCTATGGCATTGTCGGCTAGGCCATGTCAATGAAACACGGATTCAAAGACTAAGGAAGTTGGACTACTTAGAACCATTTGATTTTGAATCATATGGTACATGCGAATCATGTGTTACGGGTAAGATGACGAACAAACCTTTTGTTGGACAAGGTGTTCGTGCCACTCGCTGCTTAGAGCTCATACATACCGATGTATGTGGACCTTTTAGAGTCCATGCGCGTGGGGGTTATCCTTACTTCGTTACCTTTACTGACGATTTCTCAAGGTCTGGATATATTTATCTTATGAAGAATAAATCCGAGACCTTTGGGAAATTTAAGGAGTTTAGGAATGAGGTCGAGAATGAATTGAACCTAAGGATAGTTACTCTTCCATCAGATCGAAGAGGTGAATACCTTAGTGAAGAATTTATCGACTACTTGAAGGAGAATGGAATTCAATCGCAATGGACTCCTCCTGGAACACCACAATTAAACGGTGTGTCTGAGAGAAGGAATCGAACCCTGTTAGACATGGTGAGATCATTGATTGGATTCTCGACTCTTCCAAAATATCTATGGGGATATGCACTACAAACTGCAATCTACATTCTGAACCGTGTACCATCTAAATTAGTGGAGAAAACTCCTTATGAGTTATGGAAGGGAAAGAAGCCCTCACTGGGCTATCGTAGACCTTGGGGCTGTCATGCGATAGTCAAACTGATGCTCACTAATAAGTTAGATGCCAAGGGTGTCAAAGTATATTTCATAGGCTATCCTCGTTACACGAGAGGCTATGAATTCTATCATGCTGAAGATCACAAGGTGATTGTATCTAGAAACGTCAAGTTTTTAGAAGAAGAATACCTCGAAGAAGAGAGGTTAGATGACATGATAGAACTTGAAGAAATTAAAGACTTTGACACGCGCGAACATGAGTTCTCTAAATCTTCTGATACTCAAGTTCAGTGGGAGCTTTCGAAGCAGACAAGGGTAATGATATGACACTTGCTAGGCATGTCATAGTCAGTGGGAGTCCTGTGATTAGATCAAAAGTTGAAACCACACCAATATAACCCGTTGTCAACCAACCTGTGCACAAGTTGCACAAGAGCAGTCTCCCGCTAGGGAACAGGGTCGCGGGGCGCGACCAGCTGCATCAGTGCCCACTGATAATGTTCGTGTTACACGAAGCCAGAAAAGAAAAGCACCAGAACCAGTCGAGCTCCGTAGGTCGAAGAGGATCCTAAATGGACCTCAGAAGCAAAGCCTTATGATAGAAGACATCAGTGAACTTGATGTCGGTTTATCAGATCGGGAAGATCCCGAGACCTACAAAGAGGCAATAATTGATATTGACTCAGACAAATGGCAAGAGGCCATGGAATTGGAAATGGATTCCATGTACCTGAACCAAGTTTGGAACTTGGTAGACTTGCCCCAAGGGGTTAGACCTATTGGGTGCAAATGGATCTTTAAACGAAAGACAGATGCCGATGGCAAGGTACAAACGCACAAGGCTAGACTTGTGGCGAAAGGCTACACGCAAAGGTATGACATCGATTACGATGAAACCTTTTCACCGGTAGCAAAATTGAAGTCCATTCGAATTCTACTTGCGGTAGCTGCCTACTATGATTATGAGATGTGGCAGATGGATGTAAAGACTGCCTTCCTCAATGGCAACCTCGAGGAAGAGGTCTATATGGTACAACCGGAAGGTTTTATTAGTAAAACCAGGCCAACTGCTGTATGCGAATTACAAAGATCCATCTACGGGCTAAAGCAAGCGTCTAGGAGCTGGAATATCCGCTTTGATGAAGCTGTCAAATCGTTTGACTTCGTCAGGAGCGTGGAAGATCCCTGTGTCTACACTAGGCACAGCGACAAGGGAGTCATTTTCATGATCATTTATGTTGATGACATTTTGATCATGAGAAACAATGTCTCTATGCTAGAAGAGACTAAAGTTTGGTTATCAAGTACCTTCTCGATGAAGGACTTGGGTGAAGCGAACTACATCCTAGGGATCAAGATCTGTACAGATAGATCCAAGAGGATGTTAGGATTGACACAGTCCACCTACATCGACAAAATACTGAAGCGTTATAAGATGGACGACTTAAAGAGAGGCTTTCTCCCAGCTAGGAATGGGATTGTCTTATCAGTTAAGGATAGTCCTAAAACTGATGAAGAAATAAATGCAATGAGTCGTGTGCCCTATGCATCGGCAGTAGGGTCTATAATGTATGCAATGAATTGCACAAGGCCCGATGTGGTATATGCGCTTAGTGTCACTTGTCGACACCAACAGAATCCGGGAGTACCTCACTGGACTGCTGTAAAGAACATTCTTAAATACCTTCGACGGACTAAAGAGATGTTCTTGGTGTTTGGTGGAGAACCAGAATTAAAGATGTTTGGGTATGTCGACGCTGGATTTGAATCAGATCCTGATGATTTCAAGTCACAGACAGGATACGTATTCAAATTGAACGGAGGAGCTATCTGTTGGAAGAGTTCTAAGCAAGCCACGATTGCTGACTCATCCACAGAAGCCGAGTACATTGCTGGATCAGAAGCTTCGAAAGAAGCTGTCTGGATTTCAGAGTTCTTGAAGGAATTGAGGGTTGTTCCTGCTCCTAGTCCAATAACGATTTATTGTGACAATACGGGCGCCGTCGCTTAAGCTAAGGAGCCTAGATCGACAAACAAGAACAAACATGTACATAGAAAGTATCACGTTATACGTGAGATTATTGATAGAGGAGAAGTTAGTATAGAACGTGTCTCTACTACGGACAACGTCGCAGATCCTTTCACCAAGGTCTTATCAGTGGAAGTCCACTTAAGACATTATGCTAATCTGGATATTAAGCATAAAGGTGACTGGCTCTAGTCCAAGTGGGAGATTGATAGTGTATATGTCCTAGAGACAGTCCTTATTAAGGGCATGCAACCCTTATAGAGGGCATATATGTACTATTACACAGGTCAACGTAATATAATATATGTTTGTCGTTTGAATATTGAGTATCGCTTTCATATTTATATTACACCTGGCATGCAGCATGTCATATCTCTATTTCTGTCTGTATTGATATTAAACATGTCCCCTCGGATAGATGACCGATCACACAGATAGTGGGAGCTATGTGAGTTATCATCTATCCCAAACTCTCCTAGTCGAGGTTCATCTCGGATGTAGGGGTCTGAATGAACCAGCTGAGACTAGTATGCGTGGAGGTTTTACTTGTTGGAGCAAGTGTGAGCGATCCAACGGCCACGGAATGGATGTTGGACAATCAAGAAACGTCCCCATAACTGCGCAATGTGTTCGAGGAGACTGATTATCGACACAATGGAAGTACCGTACCAGACATCCCATATGAGTAATACATCTACACCGAAGTGTCTGTGGGACCCGGTACAGGTAGTTGTCGAAGTGATGCCAGTCGTCCTTTGGACTACAGACTTTACTTTCATCATTTGTTTGTGCCCAATATCCTTGGTGGACCCGTCGATGTCAGCTCGCATAAGCAGTTGACCTAAGACACGATCCAGGATTATGGATACATACACACATGGCGCGATGATAATGTTTCTGTGAAGGATCATCTCTTTCACTTTGCACAGGAGAGCACTGCTCATAGTCGTTCATCAGTTGTGATTGATAAAACTGTTCCCCCGGCCAGTATCAATCATTATGATGGTCATAATAGATATTGGATTCACCATGCC
>CM051458.1:37000702-37112565 GCA_028274465.1 Plantago ovata
GGAAAACCGCCGCCCCATATTCATGGTCACCACAAAGAATCCTAGCATTCTTCCGATAGGCTTTCATCCGTGGATACCAAGGTTGAGGTTCTAGGAGCTGGAAACTAACTTTTATTGTCTTGCAAATAATCAAAGTATTGCAGATATCTTCGACTTCGATAAAGGAGAAGATACACCGGATTATTACGAAGACTTGGAAGATGGCTGCTTTGGATTAAGGTTAGTCTTCTAATTGACGTGTTAAATATATACGGCAATACATAATCAATTAACCTGTATGTTAAGAAATTTTTGAAATTCCGCTGCATACCCTAGGGGTAACTCTGACCGTATTTTCTTACAGTGGTATCGAGCGAGGTTAATTGATTACGTATATACGTATATTGTTGTATGATTTTGTAGTTTATGTGGATGCAATTGATTCTATGATTAAATTCGATTTCAAAAGTTTTGTTTTTTATATAAATTTAGAATTTATATTTTTCAAAAAAAAAAAAAAAATTTAATATAATAATATAATTACCGGCCGCCTGCGCAACGCAGGCGGCGGGGGCTGCGTGCCGCGTGCTCGCGCCTGCGTGCCGCAGGCACCCGGGTGCCTACGGGACGCAGGCGCCGCGCCTGCGGACACAGGCGCGCGTGCTCCGCAGGCGCGGGCGCAGGCTCGGTAGGGGACGGTCCCATATTTTAATATATATAATTTTTCCGGGTTGGACCCAAAATCGAATTTTGAAAATTTTGAGGATTGAATTTTATATTTGGAATATAAATATGATTTAATTGTAATTGTTTTTAACTAGAGGGTTAAATTTAATTAGTATAAAGTTAAAGGGCTTATTTGTAATTTAACAATTTATTGTTTATTGCAAATTAGTCCTTCTACTTTTGAATTTTAGATTTTACACCTCCAAGGTTTCAAAAATACAATTAAGTCCTTCGGGTTTTCGAAAAAACTGGTCAATTTTCTTTTTCCACAGAAAGAATTTTAGATTTTCATAATTTTTCAATTTTCAATCATAGGCTACTACTTGTTTGTTTGCTCGATATGCTATTGTTTGACAATGCATGTTTAAATACCATGTATTTTACTTTCCGTTCGACCGCTATGCATGCGAGGGTAGGCGGCGCCCTCTTATTTGTCGGACCACATATTTTATGTATGGGTAGGCGGCCCCATTATGTGCTTGACCGCGTTTAGAACTAGAATGGATAGGCGGCATCCATTACGTGTAGACCGCTCATGCATGATGGGTAGGCGGCGCCCTTATTTGTTTGTAGATGACTGATAACAACCCTCAAGCTACAACCCCAACCAATATAAGTACAGAAATATGTATATGTATGTATTTCTGAGATGCTTTCCATAGGGTGCTTTAATTCTGAACTTTCATTGTGTTTTCTTGTATTGGCGACCTCGTCTTACAGACTCGCAGTGATCGTCAGATTAGAGTAAGCCTATGGTTATAACTTACTGCATATTGTATCTAGCGACCTCGATAGGTACAATATGTAGAGCATGGGTTAAATTAGATTTAACAACCAAGAGTTGCGTGACGCAATTGGATAGTCCTACCGGTCATATTATGCTATGCGACCAGCCCCCGTTGGAGTATAGCATAGTATGGATTGGATCTTGGCCACTACGGTAACTTGTTGGACATTACCCGTATGTTTGTTTTGGGGGCAAGCATATGTGAAAATAGTGGGAGCTAAACAGCTAAAGGACCTTGTTGTTTAGTTATGTTGACTGGTATTTAGAAATAATATTTCAATAGTTGATTTATTTTTTCGTTCTATATTATTTCTCCTCGAAACCGAAATGGCGAGTATCTCGCTCCGTGTTGTCTTAGAGAAGCAATTTTGACCGACCAAACTTCCTAGATTGGATCAGGAATATATGTTTGGTGCTGAGGTACGAAAGGATTGAGTACGTCTTGGACGAGGCTAATCCCGTGTGTCCCGAGAATCAGACTGCCGATCAAGTTGCTGCTTGGAATCAAGCCAACAAGGCAAAGTCTGATAAGCATCATGAGGATGCTAGATCCGCGCAGTGTATTATGCTGGCGGCAATGAGCTGCAGAGACAACATGATAGAATGTTGCCGTATGAGATGCTGAAGCATCTTGAGTCGCTCTTTAAGACGACATCTAGAAGTGTTGAATTTGATTTGATCAATAGATACACGGATGCAAGCTCAATGAAGGAGGGAACATGTCTGAACATGTTCTCAAGATGAGAATAAGATCATGGTGATCTCTGTCCTTCAATCATTGCCGAGTTCGTATTCGCAGTTCATCGTTAACCACCATCAACGCGAAGGACGAAACACTGCCCGAACTCCATAATCTGCTGAAGACATATGATCAAACTCTTCCTAAGAAGCAAAAGTTGATCATGTATGTTGGGCAACCATCTAACCTAAACTCGAGAAACAAAGGTGCTAAGGGTAAGGGAAAGTCGGGAGCCAAGGCTAACACTTCGAGTGATAAGCCTAAGCGTCTGAACCAGAAAACGAAGTTCAAGAGGAGCGGAATGGTACACACAGATGAATGTTTTTGCTGTAAACAGAAAGGACATTCGAAGAAAGATTGCCCTAAGCTGAGGGCAGATCAAGCTAAGAAGCCACCGGCTTCTTGCTCAGGTATGTTTGTAATTGAAATGAACATGACTACTTTTGACTCCAATGGTTGGGTATTAGATACAGCCTGTGGCTCGCACATTTGTAATAATGTGCAGGGGCCCATTGAACACAGGCTAGTCAAGCAAGGTGAAATCGACTTGCATGTTGGAACGGCAATCCAGTCGAAGCCAAACGCGTTGGACGCTGCAAGATAGATTTACCATCAGGACAATGTTTATACTTGATAACATTTATTTTGTTCCATCCATTGTAAGAAATATTATTCCATTCCATTGTTGGACAATTTGGGTTTTCCTTTCGATTTGCTAATAATGCTGTTATTTTTCGTTAAATGACAAGTATTATGGAAAGGCTCGCTTAGTGAACGGTTTATATATTTTGCAAGCAGTCTACCTTTATTTCAAATACATAACAAACAACCGTCTTCAAGTAGGAAGAATAATCCATCTTATCTATGGCATTGTCGGCTAGGCCATGTCAATGAAACACGGATTCAAAGACTAAGGAAGTTGGACTACTTAGAACCATTTGATTTTGAATCATATGGTACATGCGAATCATGTGTTACGGTAAGATGACGAACAAACCTTTTGTTGGACAAGGTGTTCGTGCCACTCGCTGCTTAGAGCTCATACATACCGATGTATGTGGACCTTTTAGAGTCCATGCGCGTGGGGGTTATCCTTACTTCGTTACCTTTACTGACGATTTCTCAAGGTCTGGATATATTTATCTTATGAAGAATAAATCCGAGACCTTTGGGAAATTTAAGGAGTTTAGGAATGAGGTCGAGAATGAATTGAACCTAAGGATAGTTACTCTTCCATCAGATCGAAGAGGTGAATACCTTAGTGAAGAATTTATCGACTACTTGAAGGAGAATGGAATTCAATCGCAATGGACTCCTCCTGGAACACCACAATTAAACGGTGTGTCTGAGAGAAGGAATCGAACCCTGTTAGACATGGTGAGATCATTGATTGGATTCTCGACTCTTCCAAAATATCTATGGGGATATGCACTACAAACTGCAATCTACATTCTGAACCGTGTACCATCTAAATTAGTGGAGAAAACTCCTTATGAGTTATGGAAGGGAAGAAGCCCTCACTGGGCTATCGTAGACCTTGGGGCTGTCATGCGATAGTCAAACTGATGCTCACTAATAAGTTAGATGCCAAGGGTGTCAAAGTATATTTCATAGGCTATCCTCGTTACACGAGAGGCTATGAATTCTATCATGCTGAAGATCACAAGGTGATTGTATCTAGAAACGTCAAGTTTTTAGAAGAAGAATACCTCGAAGAAGAGAGGTTAGATGACATGATAGAACTTGAAGAAATTAAAGACTTTGACACGCGCGAACATGAGTTCTCTAAATCTTCTGATACTCAAGTTCAGTGGGAGCTTTCGAAGCAGACAAGGGTAATGATATGACACTTGCTAGGCATGTCATAGTCAGTGGGAGTCCTGTGATTAGATCAAAAGTTGAAACCACACCAATATAACCCGTTGTCAACCAACCTGTGCACAAGTTGCACAAGAGCATTCTCCCGCTAGGGAACAGGGTCGCGGGGCGCGACCAGCTGCATCAGTGCCCACTGATAATGTTCGTGTTACACGAAGCCAGAAAAGAAAAGCACCAGAACCAGTCGAGCTCCGTAGGTCGAAGAGGATCCTAAATGGACCTCAGAAGCAAAGCCTTATGATAGAAGACATCAGTGAACTTGATGTCGGTTTATCAGATCGGGAAGATCCCGAGACCTACAAAGAGGCAATAATTGATATTGACTCAGACAAATGGCAAGAGGCCATGGAATTGGAAATGGATTCCATGTACCTGAACCAAGTTTGGAACTTGGTAGACTTGCCCCAAGGGGTTAGACCTATTGGGTGCAAATGGATCTTTAAACGAAAGACAGATGCCGATGGCAAGGTACAAACGCACAAGGCTAGACTTGTGGCGAAAGGCTACACGCAAAGGTATGACATCGATTACGATGAAACCGTTTTCACCGGTAGCAAAATTGAAGTCCATTCGAATTCTACTTGCGGTAGCTGCCTACTATGATTATGAGATGTGGCAGATGGATGTAAAGACTGCCTTCCTCAATGGCAACCTTGAGGAAGAGGTCTATATGGTACAACCGGAAGGTTTTATTAGTAAAACCAGGCCAACTGCTGTATGCGAATTACAAAGATCCATCTACGGGCTAAAGCAAGCGTCTAGGAGCTGGAATATCCGCTTTGATGAAGCTGTCAAATCGTTTGACTTCGTCAGGAGCGTGGAAGATCCCTGTGTCTACACTAGGCACAGCGACAAGGGAGTCATTTTCATGATCATTTATGTTGATGACATTTTGATCATGAGAAACAATGTCTCTATGCTAGAAGAGACTAAAGTTTGGTTATCAAGTACCTTCTCGATGAAGGACTTGGGTGAAGCGAACTACATCCTAGGGATCAAGATCTGTACAGATAGATCCAAGAGGATGTTAGGATTGACACAGTCCACCTACATCGACAAAATACTGAAGCGTTATAAGATGGACGACTTAAAGAGAGGCTTTCTCCCAGCTAGGAATGGGATTGTCTTATCAGTTAAGGATAGTCCTAAAACTGATGAAGAAATAAATGCAATGAGTCGTGTGCCCTATGCATCGGCAGTAGGGTCTATAATGTATGCAATGAATTGCACAAGGCCCGATGTGGTATATGCGCTTAGTGTCACTTGTCGACACCAACAGAATCCGGGAGTACCTCACTGGACTGCTGTAAAGAACATTCTTAAATACCTTCGACGGACTAAAGAGATGTTCTTGGTGTTTGGTGGAGAACCAGAATTAAAGATGTTTGGGTATGTCGACGCTGGATTTGAATCAGATCCTGATGATTTCAAGTCACAGACAGGATACGTATTCAAATTGAACGGAGGAGCTATCTGTTGGAAGAGTTCTAAGCAAGCCACGATTGCTGACTCATCCACAGAAGCCGAGTACATTGCTGGATCAGAAGCTTCGAAAGAAGCTGTCTGGATTTCAGAGTTCTTGAAGGAATTGAGGGTTGTTCCTGCTCCTAGTCCAATAACGATTTATTGTGACAATACGGGCGCCGTCGCTTAAGCTAAGGAGCCTAGATCGACAAACAAGAACAAACATGTACATAGAAAGTATCACGTTATACGTGAGATTATTGATAGAGGAGAAGTTAGTATAGAACGTGTCTCTACTACGGACAACGTCGCAGATCCTTTCACCAAGGTCTTATCAGTGGAAGTCCACTTAAGACATTATGCTAATCTGGATATTAAGCATAAAGGTGACTGGCTCTAGTCCAAGTGGGAGATTGATAGTGTATATGTCCTAGAGACAGTCCTTATTAAGGGCATGCAACCCTTATAGAGGGCATATATGTACTATTACACAGGTCAACGTAATATAATATATGTTTGTCGTTTGAATATTGAGTATCGCTTTCATATTTATATTACACCTGGCATGCAGCATGTCATATCTCTATTTCTGTCTGTATTGATATTAAACATGTCCCCTCGGATAGATGACCGATAACACAGATAGTGGGAGCTATGTGAGTTATCATCTATCCCAAACTCTCCCTAGTCGAGGTTCATCTCGGATGTAGGGGTCTGAATGAACCAGCTGAGACTAGTATGCGTGGAGGTTTTACTTGTTGGAGCAAGTGTGAGTCGATCCCACGGCCACGGAATGGATTGTTGGACAATCAAGAAACGTTACCATAACTGCGCATAGTTGTTCGAAGGATGATTATCGAACAATGGAAGTACCCACCGGACACTCCCATCGATGTATACTCTACACCGAAGTGTCTGTGGGAACCGGTAAGTTGTCGAAGTGATGCCAGTCGTCCTTTGGACTTACAAGACTTTATCATCACATTTGTTGCCCCATATCCTTGGTGGACCCGTCGATGTCAGCTCTGAATAAGCAGTTGACCTAAGACACGATCCAGGATTATGGCTACATACAAATGGGGATGATAAGTGTTTCTGTGAAGGATTCATCTCTCATTTGTAGCACAGGAGAGCACTGCTCATAGTCGTTCATAGTTGTGATTGATAAAACTGCTGGCCAGCGTATCAATATTATTATGATGGTCATAATAGATATTGGATTCACCATGCAACTCACTGAAGACGCTTGTGGATGTATTATTCGGATAGACACATCATCGATCCTAGATGCATTCGAGTCAGTCAGATGAAGGGACGTTACCATCGCCGCGTTGAGCGCAACAGACTTCACAACGAAAGGGTTTGCTTTGAGAAACCTCTCAAACGTCCTCATGTATTAATATTGTAAATGGAACCGTCTAGGAATTCCATTTTGCCTAGTCTAGGACTTGCTTAATACAATGAGGCCCTATGGGTCACACTATGTGGTGATTCAGCTTATCCGAATATCCTTGAAGATGGAATCGCAATTAATTTGGAATTAATTGTGATTGATGGATTATAATTAATTTGGAATTAATTATAATAATTTGTGGTTCAATTAATGATTTGGAATTATTAATTGAATTGGCTGATTAATTGTATTTTATGTAAATACAATTAAAGATTATATTTTAGAAATATAATAGAGGTTTGATTTGAAAGTATATGTTAATTTAGAATTAACATATGCACATGGGCAAAATCTACTTGGAGTTTGAATTTCCTTAGAACTATAAGTGGGTCCCAAAATCGGGACCCACCTATCTCCCTTGGGACACGCGCGCGCGAGATGGAGTAGGGGAAGGAGTTTGACTCCTTCCTCTATTAGAAGTCCAAGGGATAAGTTAGATTTTCCTGATTGAGTTTTAATTTGATTGGGAATGAATCTAGACTTGAAATTGGTTTTCTAGTGCGATTAAAATTAGATTCTTATTCCTTTACGAAGTCTAATTGCTTATGCTTTAGACTTCTATTGACTACTATATATAGTAGACTATTAGAGAGTTTTTGATATAGTTTTCACACAGTTGAATACCCAGTTTTCTTACAGAAAATAAAAGGCTCTCCCCTACCTCCTCATACTAGCCACGCGCGCCACCCCTCTCACCGGAGGAAAACCGCCGCCCCATCTTCTTGGTCACACAAAGAATATCCTAGCATTCTTTCTGATAGGCTGTTCATCCGTGGATACCAAGGTTGAGGTTCTAGGAGCTCGAAACTAACTTTTATTGTCTTGCAGATAATCAAAGTATTGCAGATATCTTCGACTTCGACAAAGGAGAAGATTCACCGGATTATTACGAAGACTTGGAAGCTGTGCTTGCTTTTGGAGTACGGCTAGTCTTCTAATTGACGTGTTTAAATATATACGACATATACATAATCAAATAACCTGCATGTTAAGAAAAATTTGTAAATTCCGCTGCGTACCCTAGGGGTAACTCTGACCGTATTTTCTTACAACACGAAGCCAGAAAAGAAAAGCACCAGAATCAGTCGAGCTCCGTAGGTCGAAGAGGATCCTAAAAGGACCTCAGAAGTAAAGCCTTATGATAGAAGACATCAGTGAACTTGATGTCGGCTGATCAGATCGGGAAGATCCCGAGACCTACAAAGAGGCAATAATTGATATTGACTTAGACAAATGGCAAGAGGCCATGAAATTGGAAATGGACTCCATGTACCTGAACCATGTTTGGAGCTTGGTAGACATGCCCCAAGGGGTTAGACCTATTGGGTGCAAATGGGTCTTTAAACGAAAGACAGATGTCGATGGCAAGGTACAAACGCACAAGGCTAGACTTGTGGCGAAAGGCTACACACAAAGGTATGGCATCGATTACGATGAAACCTTTTTACCAGTAGCAAAATTGAAGTCTATTCGATTTATACTTGTGATAGCTACCTTCTATGATTATGAGATCTGGCAGATTGATGTAAAGACTGCCTTCCTCAATGGCAACCTTGAGGAAGAGGTCTATATGGTACAGCCGGAAGGTTTTATTAGTAAAACCAGGCCAACTGCTGTATGCAAATTACAAAGATCCATCTATGGGCTAAAGCAAGCGTCTAGGAGCTGGAATATCCGCTTTGATGAAGCTGTCAAATCGTTTGACTTCGTCAGGAGCGTGGAAGATCCCTGTGTCTACACTAGGCACATCGACAAGGGAGTCATTTTCATGATCATTTATGTTGATGACATTTTGATCATGGGAAACAATGTCTCTATGCTAGAAGAGACTAAAGTTTGGTTATCAAGTACCTTCTCAATGAAGGACTTCGGTGAAGCGAACTACATCCTAGGGATAAAGATCTATAGAGATAGATCCAAGAGGATGTTAGGATTGACACAGTCCACCTACATCGACAAAATACTGAAGCGTTATAAGATTGACGACTCAAAGAGAGGCTTTCTCCCATCTAGGCATGGGATTGTCTTATCAGTTAAGGATAGTCATAAAACTGATGAAGAAATAAAGGCGATGATTTGTGTGCCCTATGCTTCGGCAGTAGGGTATATAATGTATGCAATGAATTGCACAAGGCCCGATGTGGCATATGCGCTTAGTGTCACTTGTCGACAACAACAGAATCCAGGAGTACCTCACTGGACTGCTGTAAAGAACATTCTTAAATACCTTCGACGGACTAAAGAGATGTTCTTGGTGTTTGGTGAAGAACCAGAATTAAAGATGTCTGGTTATGTCGACGTTGGATTTGAATCAGATCGTGATGACTTTAAGTCACAGACAGGATACGTATTCAAATTGAACGGAGGAGCTATCTGTTGGAAGAGTTCTAAGCAAGCCACGATTGCTGACTCATCCACAGAAGCCGAGTACATTGCTGCATCAGAAGCATCGAAAGAAGCTATCTGGATTTCAGAGTTCTTGAAGGAATTGAGGGTTGTTCCTGCTCCTAGTCCAATAACGATTTATTGTTACAATACAGGCGCCGTCGCCCAAGCCAAGGACCCTAGATCTACAAACAAGAACAAACATGTACTTAGAAAGTATCACGTTATACGTGAGATTATTGATAGAGGAGAAGTTAGTATAGAACGTGTCTCAACCGCGGACAACATGGCAGATCCTTTCACCAAGTCTTATCAGTGGATGTCCACTTAAGACATTATGCTAATTTGGGTATTGAGCATAAAGGTGACTGGCTCTAGTCCAAGTAGGAGATTGATAGTGTATATGTCCCAGAGACAGTCTTTATTAAGGGCATGTGATGAACGTGTATTTTACACTTTCATTTGAGTATTTTTTCACCAATTTAGCTATCCTCTATGATAATTTAGCTATATTTCAGTGCATTTTATTAGAATAGTGTCACGTTTCCCTTTAGTTTGTATTTTACAGGTTTTGGGTGAAAAAGGAGGTTTTCCGGGCAATTATATTGAAGTAGACAAGGAATTGGTGTTCCAAAGGCCTATTTGAGTATCTCGAAGATTCCGGATAGGATTTGAAGTCTAGGGGTCGAGTCTGAAGGCTAAAAGGTCACTAGAAGGCAAAAATCGAGTCCGGAAAGGAAAAGAAATCCAAAAACGCGTCGAAAACGCGTATCCAGCCGGTGGAGGTTCCGGGTGAATCGCCCGGGACGTGGGGCGAATCGCTCCACACCAGGCGAATCGCCCGGTGTGTGGGGAGACTCGCCCCACACCTGCCGAATGCCTATATAGTTGCTCAGTTTTCTCCATTTTTCAAACTTTCTCAGACCTTTTCTCTCACCTTTCTCATTAGTTTTAGGTAGGAATTCTCCAGAGCCTGTTCTGGGGATTCTTATCTTAGGAGATACTTTTTCTTAGCGTTTTGGAGCTTGTAAGATCGCGATTCTTTGGAGATTGACAACCTACGGTAACATTGTATCTTACAGTTTTTCTATTTATATTTATTTATCTTTCAACATGTTTTCATTCAATCTTGCTATGTTTTCTGTTGATTGCATGACATCTATGAGTAGCTAAACTTCTCGTTGGTGATAGTATGTGATTTCTTAGCGAAGGGTTAATAATTATGCTAATAGCTATATCGCGCATTAGACTCTGAGTTATTGCTTTATTTCTTTGATCTATCTAAAACCTCTATGTTCGTAGTGTTGAATTATAACGAACACAATTGGACAATTCATTTATCAAAGATCTCTATGCAAAACCGGGTACTTCACGCATGATTATTAAACTGCTATGCTTGGAATGATCATACTATCACTAACCTCCATTATCTGATAAGAAAAACCTTTGCTAAATAGTTTGTTGATTTTATATTCTTAAGTTAGATTAGATAAAGCTAGTTATAGTCCTTAGAGATCGACACTCGAGGTTATTTTACTGCTACACTACGGTTTTCGTTGTAGTTGTGAATTGCCTTTGGCTAAATACAAAGTTATTTGATTAACTAGAATATGACAAGTTCTAAACCGTTCATCAAATTGGCACCGTTACTGGGGACTATACTCTGTTTTTCTGTTTTGCTTATTTATATTTTCAGCATTCAGTTCCCTATAGAAGAAAAGGCTCTGGGGGTTTGCTCTCAGAAAATCTCACTTTCTTACCCTATTTCTTTCCCCCTATCTTTTTCAGAAAATTCATCTAATCTGATCTCAGTTACCTTGCGTGCTTGTGCTGTCGAAGTTCTTGATTACATTGTGTTTGTTTGCACTCTTTGTGCTTTTCTTTGCAAATTTTTGTTTTTCTTTTGTGGATTCTGCTCCTTGGTTTCTTGTTTCCTCGTAAGGATGAGTCAACCTCCATTGCCCCGATATGTGATGCCACGAGGGCCTTGCATAACATTGGATGACGATTGCAGGAATTATGACTTTGATCCTTCGTACTACACCATTCTCTTCACGTTTTCAATGGGTGATGATCCAAGAGGGTTCTTAGACACGTACGAGGAAGGAGTGTTGAGGATACCTCGTGAGAATGAGGAGGGGGTTATTTTATCACATGAGCAACTTTGTATGAGAGGATTTATGGGAGCCTTGAGAGGGTACGCTCGAAGATGGCTCAGGATCCCGCCAGAAAAATCGTTGCGCACTTGGGGTGAAGTAACCAACAAGTTTCTGGAACATTGGGATAGGGACTCACCTCCCTGGTCAAGGGCATGGACGTCTCGCTTTAGTAGTCAACCACCAGAAATCGACATTGCCGATGAAGATGAATATGGAGAAGAATCCAATGATGAAGTCTCCTGAGTGTTTAGCTTGGATTCCACGTCCTTACTTATGGATGTTGAGGTTGTTGGTCAAGAGGAAGTCATGGAGGAAGTGATAACTGAATCCATTGCTTCACTTGAGTCAGAAGGTGATGGCGTGAGTTGTGTTGAGGTCGAGGAGACAATCTCTGAAGATTTTTGTATCTTTGAATCAATTGCGGCAGATACTCTTGATCTTGACTCCTACGTCCTGGTCCATGCACCCACCTATGAGTCCCAAAGGAGTTTTGATCCTCTTTACTCTTTTTATTTTCTATCTGATTCCCTTAGTTACTTTTTGGATTTTGTTTTTCTTGGTTTTGTTAATTTTAGTTTTCAGGGGAATCGTGGACTTGCTTGATCTATCTGAAACCTCTATCTTCGTAGTGTTGAATTATAACGAACACAATTGGACAATTCATTGATCAAAGGTCTCTATGCAAAACCGGGTACTTCACGCATGATTATTAACCTGCTATGCTTTGAATGATCATACTATCACTAACCTCCATTATCTGATAAGAAAAACCTTTGCTAAGTAGTTTGTTGATTTTATATTCTTAAGTTAGATTAGATAAAGCTAGTTATAGTCCTTAGAGATCGACACTCGAGGTTATTTTACTGCTACACTACGATTTTCGTTGTAGTTGTGAATTGCCTTTGGCTAAATACAAATTTATTTGATTAACTTGAATCTGACAAGTTCTAAACCGTTCATTAGCATGCAACCCTTATTAAGGGAATATATGTACTATTACACAGGTCAACGTAATATAATATATGTTTGTTGTTTGACTATTGAGTATCGCTTTCATATTTATATTACACCAGGCATACAACATGTCATATCTCTATTCCTGTCTGTATTGATATTAAACATGTCCCCTCGGATAGATGACCGATCACACAGATAATGGGAGCTATGTGAGTTATCATCTATCCCAAACTCTCCCTAGTCGAGGTTCATCTCGGATGTAGGGGTCTGAATGAACCAGCCGAGACTAGTATGCATGGAGGTTATACTTGTTAGAGCAAGTGTGAGCCGATCCCACGGCCACGGAACGGATTGTTGGACAATCAAGAAACGTTCCCATAACTATGCATAGTTGTTCGAGGGTGATTACCGAACAATGGAAGTACCCACCGGACACTCCCATCGATGTATACTCTACACCGAAGTGTCTATGGGAACCGGTAAGTTGTCGAAGTGATGCCAGTCGTCCTTTGGACTTACAGGACTTTGTCATCACATTTGTTGCCCCATATCCTTTGTGGACCCGTCGATGTCAGCTCTGAATAAGCAGTTGACCCAAGACAGGATCAAGGATTATGGCTACATACAAGTGGGGATGATAAGTGTTTCTGTGAAGGATTCATCTCTCATGTGTAGCACATGAGAGCACTGCTCATAGTCGTTCATAGTTGTGATTGGTAGAACCGCTGGCCAGCGTATCAATTATTATGATAGTCGTAATAGATATTGGATTCACCATGCAACTCACTGAAGACGCTCGTGGATGTATTATTGGGATAGACACTTCATCGATCCTAGATGCATTCGAGTCAGTCAGATGAAGGGACGTTACCATCGCCGCGTTGAGCGCAACAGACTTCGCAACGAAAGGGTTTGCTTTGAGAAACCTCTCAAACGTCCTCATGTATTAATATTGCAAATGGAACCGTCTAGGAATTCCATTTTGCCTAGTCTAGGACTTGCTTAATACAATGAGGCCCTATGGGTCACACTATGTGGTGATTCAACTTATCCGAATATCCTTGAAGATGGAATCGTAATTAATTTGAATTAATTGTGATGGATGGATTATAATTGATTTGGAATTAATTATAATAATTTGTGGCTCAATTAATGATTTGGAATTATTAATTGAATTGGATGATTAATTGTATTTTATGTAAATACAATTAAAGATTATATTTTAGAAATATAATAGAGGTTTGATTTGAAAGGATATGTTAATTTAGAATTAATATATGCACACGGGAAAAATCTACATGGAGTTTGAATTGCCTTAGAACTATAAGTGGGTCCCAAAATCGGGACCCACCTATCACCCTTGGGATGCGCGCACGCGCAGATGGAGTAAGGGAAGGAGTTCGACTCCTTCCTCTATTAGAAGTCCAAGGGATAAGTTAAATTTTCCTGATCGAGTTCTAACTTGATTGGGAATGAATCTAGACTTGAATTGGTTTCCTAGTGCGATAAGAATTAGATTCTTATTCCTTTATGAAGTCTAATTGATTATTTATTAGGCTTCTATTGACTACTATATATAGTAGACTATTAGAGAGCTTTTATCATGGTTAATTTTATGGTTTATTGAATACACAGACATATAGTTAGTCTACCAGTTTTCTTAGAGAAAATAAAAGCTCTCCCCTACCTCCAGACTAGCCACACGCGCGCCACCCCTCACCGGAGGAAAAACCGCCGCCCCATCTTCTTGGCCACACAAAGAATATCCTAGCATTCTTTCCGATAAGCTGTTCATCCGTGGATACCAAGGTTGAGGTTCAAGGAGCTTGAAACTGACTTTTATTGTCTTGTAGTTAATCACAGTATTGCAGATATCTTCGACTTCGACGAAGGAGAAGATACACCGGACTATTACGAAGACTTGGTACCTGTGATTGCTTTTGGAGTATTGTAAGTCTTCTAATTGACGTGTTTAAATATATATGCTATATACATAATCAATTAACCTGCATGTTAAGAAAAATTTTGAAATTCCGCTGCGTACCCTAGGATTAACTCTGACCGTATTTTCTTACAGTTCCAAGTATACTTCTTCAGCAAGTTCACCATTTAAGAATGCACTTTTAACATCCATTTGATAAACAATGAAGTCATTGTGAGCAGCAAAGGCCAAGAAAAGTCTAATTGCATGCAATCTTGCAACTGGTGCATAAGACTCATCATAGTCCAATCCTTCAGTCTGACAGTAACCTTGAGCAACTAAACGTGCTTTGATCCTTGTTACTTCACCAGACTCACTCAGCTTGTTTCTGAACACCCACTTTGTACCAATTGCTTTCTTGCCTTCAGCAAGGGGTACAAGTTTCCAGACTTTGTTCCTTTCAAATTGATCCAGTTCTTCTTGCATTGCCTTTATCCATTCAGAATGCTTTAAAGCTTCTTCTATGGTCTTGGGTTCAATTTCTGAAACAAAGCAAGAGAACAAAGCTTCTACTTCTACGACATTTGCTTCTTCAGCAAGTCCATGAGTAGCAGATACTTTGGATCTAGTCACTTGGCGTTTGTCAATATCACCTATCATATCCGTAGAGGGATGATCTCTAATACATTTATTAATAGGTTTTCTGCTCTTTGGATCTGGATAAGTTTGCTCATCAGCATGTGACTCTTCAGTATGTACTTGCTCAGTACTACTGGTATTTTGTTGTGTCTCTGCTGAGATTGGTTCATCAGCAACTGCTTGTTCATCATTGCTAGATTGTGGTAACTCGTCAGCAGGCAGAGGAAGTTGCAATCTTTCAGCAACATCCGTAGCAACTGCGTCTTTTGTTGGAAATTCTTTGTCATGAACTATATTTATCTTGTCATGACTCGGGGGAGGAGAGTCATTGTCAGAATCATCATTTAGTTCAATTGACTTTACTTGCCTAGCATCAGATTCAGTTCTTTGCTCGTGTATGAGTAGCTTCTTCATACAATCTGATATTTCTTCTTCAGCAGGCACTCCTTGTGACTTTTCATAGAATACAACATGCACTGATTCTTTAATCATTTGTGCCATTTTGTTGTAAACTCTATAAGCTTTACTATGCAAGGAGAAACCAAGAAATATCGCTTCGTCTGCCTTTGGTTGAAATGTTCTTAGGTATTCTCTACCATTGTTAAGAACAAAACACTTACAACCAAATACTCTTAGATGGGTGATGTTAGGAGGCCTTCCAACAAATAACTCATAGGGAGTTTTGTTGTATTCCTTAGTAATCAGACATCTGTTTTGAGTATAGCAGGTGGTATTAATCGCTTCAACCCAGTAAGCTTCACTTATTTCAGTGTCAACAAGCATTGTTCTTGCAGCTTCTTTTAGGGTACGATTCTTCCTTTCAGCAACACCAATTTGTTGTGGTGTCCTTACTGAGGATACCTGATGTTGTATGCCTTTTAAAGTGCAATACTCAGTTATGTACTGGTTCACAAACTCAGTACCATGGTCTGTTCTTATGACTTTTACCTTGTCATGTTTCATGACTTCAAGCTTATTCAGCAAGTTAGGTATTTCAGTCCTTGTTTCAGACTTGTGCTTGATAAATACTACCCAAGTGAATCTTGAATAGTCATCTACCACCACCAGACCATACTTCTTACCAGCATAGCTTGTTGAAGAAGATTCAAACAAGTCCATGTGCCAGAGTTGTAAAGGTTTTGTAGTTGACGGTACTGCCTTGTTCTTAAAAAAAGATTTGGTTTGCTTTCCTTGCTGACATGAATTGCAAACACCATCCTTCTTGAAAGTAACCTTAGGTAATCCAACTACAAGTGCCTTTTTAGACATCTTATTCAGCGTCTTGAAGTTTAGGTGACTTGTTCGTTTATGCCATAACCATGCTTTTTCAGCAAGGCAATCATGATCTGAGACAAGGCATTTTTCAATGATTGTTGAAGACCAATCTACAGCGTACAAACCTCCTGATCTTCTAGCAACCATAATAACCTTCTTTGTCTCAAAGTCTATAAGTTTACATTCATCACTTTTGATTTTGATGAAGAATCATTTATCAGCGAATTGACTCATGCTGAAAAGGTTAAACTTAAGATTTTTGACATAAAGAACTCCCCAAATGGTAATGCATCCTAACTTCACGTCACCATAACCTTTTGTAGAACCAAAGCCTCCACCAGCAAACCTTATTGTTGGACCTTTAGACCACCATCTATAGTTATAAGGTTATTCTTGTTGCCCGTCATGTGCTTTCCACAACCACTGTCAAAGTGTCAGATTGCATTGTTTGTCTCCGTGGCTGAAGTCTGCACAATCAAGAGCAAACAAGTTAATTATCCAATATTGGATGTCCATTAACATGTTAAAGAATGCGTCCAGTGGAAACCCAAGTCTTAAGTTTTTCAACTTTGACTTGTTTTCTACTTGCTGAGGAACTAGGAGGTTTTGAGCCGAAAGACTTTTGATTTGTGCTGATCAAATCCACTTTCTGATGTGGTGTCTTGCTCGGTTGACCTTTTTGCTGAACATACTTTTCAGTAAGTTCTTTTCGGGCAAGGTTCCTTCTAGTCCTAGCATTTTTAGTTTTGTCAGAACTCTTAGGCTTGGTTTTATTCATCTCTTTCACGTACCTTTGTTGACTTTGCTTATACTCATGAAAAAGTTGACTTTTCTTGGTTTTGAAACCGAGTCCAATTTTCGGAGAATGCTGAGCTATTGTCTCAGCAACCTTACTTGATTCAGGTTTGTCAGCAAAGGTCTTTTGATTACTTTTAGTAATCTTGCCTTTTGACTTAACAAATTGCTTTTCAGCAACTTGTTTGGCGGAATGCTTTACAACATCCTTTTTCTTAACAGTTTGCTTTTCAGCAACATGTTTTCCTTTTGCAGTCTTGTTACTTTGAGTAGCAACATCGGGCTTTACGGTCGTAGGTACTTGATTGCATTTTTCAGCAACCTTAGATTGACCAATCTGATAGAGTTCTGGTTGGCCACTATTAGTTGCGCGTACAAAGGTAATTGGTGATTTGTCTTTACTCAAGATTATTACGTCATCACCTTCATAGGTTGCACCTAAACCTTCTTTCTGAGATGGATCTCTCAGATAAGAGTTTAGTTCAGTCAGCGTATTACTTGCATCAGCATAATATTTGAAATTGATTTTCATCTTTTTCATTTCTTGTATTTCAGCAAGTAACTTTAGAATTGAGGACTGGTACTCTTCCAATTCTATTGCCATTTGAGAATTCTTTTCTGTAGCTTCAGCAATCAACTTCTTGAGATTTCAGCATCCTTCTTTTCTGACTCTTCTTCCAGCAATACGTACTTTTCAGTAGTTTGCTTGGTCAGAGTTTCAGCATTCTGTAGTTTCTCTTGCTGTTTGCTTAGAGTTTTCTCAAACCTTTCAATTTCTCCTTGAATTCTATCAAGGTCAATATCATCTTCACTTTCTGAGTCAGAGTCAGAGGTAGGACTGTTTACCTGACCGGCCATTAGGCAGAATTCATAGTTTGACACATCTGGATAAGCTTCCATGGCTATTCCACAAACTTCCTTGCCGATCTCTACGTCAAGAGTGGCTTCTTCTTCTCCAGTGTCTGAGCTTTCTACCTCACTGTCTTCAGAGCTGGTATCAATGCACAACGCATCGATTTTTGCCTGAAGCTTCTTCTTTTCTTCAGCAATAAAAGCCCTCTTGAACTTCTTCTTCTTTTCAGGAGATTTACCTTTCAGCAAAGGACAATTTGCTTTGAAGTGTTCAGGCTTTTTGCAATAAAAGCAAAGATCATTTCCAACTGCTGGTTCTTCAGAGGAATTTGCTTGCTGAGCCTGCTTGTTCAGCGAGCTAGCCTCATTCTTGTATTTATGGTAGTTGTTACCAAGATGCTTTTTCAGCTTCTCTTTTGCTTTTCGCCTTTCAAGTTCCTTATTGATGAATTTCTTCATGTTTTTTAACAACTAAAGCATTTTCATCAGCAGGCTCTTTATCATTCTTCTTTTCAGAAGATGACGGCTTTGCAGCAAGAGCAATGTTTTGTGATTTTTCAGCAAACACATTTTCTCTTTGCTTTGTCTCGTAGTTGACAGTAGCAAGATGAGAGAACAACTCTGTAGGTATGATGTTTGGCATTCCTTGATTATAGTAGAAATTCTGAGTATGGATCCATTCTTGTTCAGACTTCTGATAATGGTTTTCACCTTCTCAGAATCTGAGTAAAGATTTCCAACTCCTAAGGCAGCCATCTCACTTACTAGAGTTGTGAATCTGAAGTCCAAGTCTTCCAGTAACTCATTTGTACCTTGTTTAAAGTTATGGAACTTTAACTTCGGCAATTCAAGTTTGTTTTCCTTGGTTTTATCAGATCCAACGCAAAGATCTTGAACCATTTTCTAAGCTTCCTTAGCAGTTTTGGCACCCCACAGTTTGCACTGTATAGTATCCGGAGTTGATCGAATGATGATGTTTCTTGCTTGGCCATCAAGACGGAATCTTTTGGCTTCGTCAGAAGTCCATTCCTCTCTTGGTTTTGGAACGGCGGTGTCAACCGGTTCTACTAAGATAGTTTCCTTACCAGCGGTATCCGTGGTTTTGTGAGGAAAGCTTCTCTCAAATTTAGTGATCTTGATAGGTCCATCACTTATGACAGTGACCATTTCATCACTAATGGCCTCAAGATGTAGCATTATGTTGTTTCGCCATTTTTCATAGTTTTCCAGCTTCAGCAAGGGAGCGTCTCCTAAACACATCCTATCAGCAAAAGACTACCAAACTGATCAAGTGAAAATGATTTATGGAAAGCACCTAAGGGGATCTAGGTTCAGTGCTGAAGGTTAAAGCACCTCCAGCTCTGATACCACTTGTTGGTCCCGTTAAACAACAAGAAAAGACTAGAGGGGGGGGGGTGAATAGTCTTTTCAAACTTTCGTCGTTTAAAAACTTTCTCATCAAGGGCTTATTACTTTTCAGTAATGAGTTTGTTGATACTTAACTTTCTCAGCAAGTACTACTTACTTTTCAGTAACCAGTTTTACTGGTACTTAAAAACAGAGTGCGGAAGTCTTTTTAAAATAAGTGCTTATCAGTAAGCACTAGTTTCAGCAAGTGAGCAGAGTGACAGTGTATAGAAAGAAAAGCTTGTTGAAAACTAAATGCAGTAAAGTAAATCACACAAACACTTTTATAGTGGTATCTGAGAGTGGCGTAATCTCTCAACTAATCCACTTTGTCCTTTCTAGGACTGAATCCACTAAGATAAGCGTGAGGTTCCTTACAACACCTATCTATAATGATTCTTCAGAAACCAAAGCACTCTTGCCTCGTTTCCAACCTAACTAGAGAACGAAACCTTGTTCTCCACCAAACTTGGGACTCATAATCAGCAACACAATGCTTGATTAGTTCCCCCGTGAATTTCACGCCTGAAAAAGGATGTTTATCAGTTAGAGAGGTTTGGGATGAGATGACTTGAGTATAACTTATTCAGCTATAACAAGTAATCTAAGAAACAAAACTTTGAATACTTTGCAGTAAACAAGTTAAGTTGTTTCTGGTGTCAAGACTTGTTCTTGTTCGAAAGAAAGAACACTTAACTAATTTCTTAGCCGTGAATGTTCTACTTCTTCACAAGTAGCTTTTGTTTCAAGCTTTAAGCCTTGGAACGGATCAATAGGCAGTAAAGAGTAAGGAAGATGAGTGTTTAAGCACAAGTGAGAGTTTGATCACGTTGTTGACACACTTCAACTCTTTGTCGGATGACCTATATTTATAGTGAATCAAGGGAGCCGTTTGAATTTCAAATTCTAAGGCTTTGTTCCTTAAGATGTCACTATCTTGCTTTTGTACTTTCAGCAGCGTCCTTCATTTGTCTTCTAGTCTTCATGTTCTTCGCATGCTTACTTTTGCATTTAATGTTTATTTGAACGAAATTCAAATATGAACGTTAGAGATCAAATGTAAGTACTTTCAGCAAGGAGGTCACATGTATTTCAGCAAGCGGTCAGTCTCAGTTTCAGCAAGCACAACCTACTCTGTCATATAGATTTTCACTTATGCAAGTTGTTGCTGAAATTTCCACTTTCTCAGCAACATGTGCCTTTGTAGATACCATCTTCAGAAATCTTCTTTAGTCTTCAGTCTTCGAATTCTTCAAGTTTCTGAACGGTTCTAGTGCTTCAATAGTTCGTTTATAAAAACAAAGTACATCATCAGCAACCGAAAGCACCTAACTAGTACCTACACTAAGTCTTCAGCAAACGTTCCTCTTTTACAATGTCCTTAAAATTATAAATTCCTATGGACCTTAAGAGTAGTAGTTACTGGACTTTTCTTAATTTAAAGCATGGTTAATTGCTCATCAAAATTTACAAGTTTCCTAACAAACTTCCTTGCCAATCTCTACATCAAGAGTGGCTTCTTCTTCTTCAGTGTCTGAGCTCTCTACCTCACTGTCTTCAGAACTTGTATCAATGAAAAGAGCATCGATTTTTGCTTGAAGCTTTTTCTTTTCTTCAGCAATCAAAGCCCTTTTGAACTTCTTCTTCTTTTCAGCAGATTTGCCTTTTAGCAAAGGACAATTTGCTTTGAAGTGTCCAGGCTTTTTGCAATAAAAGCAAAGATCATTGCCAACTGCAGGTTCAGAAGAATTTGCTTGCTGAGCTTGCTTGTTCAGCGAGCTAGCTTCATTCTTGTATTTATGGTAGTTTTTACCAAGATGCTTTTTCAGCTTCTCTTTTGCTTTTCGCCTTTCAAGTTCATTACTGATGAATTTCTTCATGTTTCTAACAACAAGAGCGTTTTCATCAGCACGCTCTTTATCATTCTTCTTTTTAGAAGATGATGGCTTTGCGGCAAGAGCAATGTTTTGCGATTTTTCAGCAAACACATTTTCTCTTTGCTTTGTCTCGTAGTTGACAGTAGCAAGAGAGAGAACAACTCAGTTGGAGTGATATTTGGCATTCCTTGATTGTAGTAGAAGTTCTGAGTATGGATCCATTATTGGTTCAAACTTCTAATAATGGTTTTCACCTTTCAGAATCTGAATAGAAGTTTCCAACTCCTAAGGCAGCCATCTCACTCACTAGAATTGTGAATCTGAAATCCAAGTCTTCCAGTGACTCATTTGGACCTTGTTTAAAGTTTTTGAAATTCAACTTTAGCACTTCGAGTTTGTTTTCCTTGGTTTTGTCAGATCCAGCACAAAGATCTTGAACCATTTTCCAAGCTTCCTTAGCAGTTTGGCACCCAATAATTTGCACTGTATAGTATCTGGAGTTGATCGAATAATGATGTTTCTTGCTTGGCCATCAAGACGGAATCTTTTGGCTTCATCGGAAGTCCATTCCTCTCATGGTTTTGGAACGACGGTATCAACCGGTTCTCCTAAGATAGTTTCCTTTCCAGAAGTATCCGTGGTTTTGTGAGGAAAACTTCTCTCAAGTTTAGTGATCTTGATAGGTCCATCATTTATGACAGTAACCATATCATAACTAATGGCCTCAAGATGTAGCATCATGTTGTTTCGCCATTTATCATAGTTTTCCAGCTTCAGCAAGGGAGCGTCTCCTAGCGACATCCTGTCAGCAAAAGACTACCAAACTGATCAAGTGAAAGTGATTTATGTAAAGCACCTAAGGGGATCTAGGTTCAGTGCTAAAGGTTAAAGAACCTCCAGCTCTGATACCACTTGTTGGTCCCTTTAAACAACAAGAAAAGACTAGAGGTGGGGTGAATTGTCTTTTCAAACTTTCGTCGTTTAAAAACTTTCTCAGCAAGTGCTTATTACTTTTCAGTAATGAGTTTGTTGGTACTTAACTTTCTCAGCAAGTACTTGTTACTTTTCAGTAACGAGTTTGCTGGTACTTAACTTTCTCAGCAAGTACTTGTTACTTTTCAGTAACGAGTATGCTGGTACTTTAAAAACAGAGGGCGGAAGACTTTATACAATAAGTGCTTTTCAGAGAGTGCTAGTTTCAGCAAGTGAGCAGAGTGACAGTGTACAATAAGTGTAGCTTGCTGAAAACTAAATTCGGTAAAGTAAATCACACAAACACTTTTATAGTGGTATCTGAGAGTGGCGTAATCTCTCAACTAATCCACTTTGTCCTTTCTAGGACTTAATCCACTAAGATAAGATTGAGGTTCCTTACAAATCCTATCACTACTGATTCTTCAGAAACCAAAGCATACTTGCTTCGTTTCCAACCTAACTAGAGAACTGTAACCTTGTTCTCCATGAAACTTGGGACATATAATCGACAACACAGTGCTTGATTAATTCCCCCTGAATTTCACGCCTGAAAAAGGGTGTTTATCAGTTACAGAGATTTGGGATGAGATGACTTGAGTATAACTTTTCAGCTATAACAAGTTATCTAAAGAAACACAAATTGTAATAGTTTTCAGTAAGCAAGTTAAGTTGTTTCTGGTGTCAAGACTTGTTCTTGTTCAAAAGAAAGAACACTTAACTAATTTCTTAGCCGTGAATGTTCTACTTCTTCACAAGTAGCTTTTGTTTCAAGCTTAAATCTTGGAACGGATCAATAGGCAGTAAAGAGTATAGAAGATTGAGTGTTTAAAGCACAAGTGAGAGTTTGATCACGTTGTTGACACACTTCTTCTCTTTGCCAGATGACCTCTATTTATAGTGTATCAAGGGAGCCGTATGAATTTCAAATTCTAAGGCTTTTCACCTTAAGATGTCACTATCTTGCTTTTGTACTTTCAGCAGCGTCCTTCATTTGTCTTCTAGTCTTCATGTTCTTCGCGTGCCTACTTTGCATTTAATGTTCATTTGAATCAAATTCAAATGTGAACGTTGGAGCCAAAATGCTAGTACTCTTCAGTAAGGAGGTCACATATATTTTTCAGCAAGTGGTCAGTCTCAGTTTCAGCAAGCACAACCTACTATGTCATATAGATTTTCACTTATGTGAGTTGTTGCTGAAAATCTCACTTTCGGAGCAACATGTGCCTTTGTAGATACCTTTCTCAGAATTCTTCTAAATCCTCAGTCTTCGAATCTTCATGTTTCTGAGCGGTTCTAGTGCTTCAATAGTTCATTTGTAAAAACAAAGTACATCATCAGCAAACTAAAGACCTAACTAGTACCTACACTAAGTCTTCAGCAAACGTTCCTCTTTTACAATGTCCTTTAAAATTCTAAATTTCTATGGACCTTAAGAGTACTAGTCACTGGATTTTCCTTAATTTAGCATGGTTAATTGCTCATCAAAACTACAAGTTTCCTAACACCGCGATAGGTTGCATCGAACTTGGGGTCGTATCAATAGTGAACATTCCTTGCGCATTTTTTTGAGAACTTGCGATGGATGAAATATCCATTTTCAAAAGTATCCCAATCCGAGTGTCTACGCCTCCGGACGCAGATGCATATTTTGACAAGGCATCCGCCCCACCATCGAATTCTCTAGCAAATTTTTCCACTTGGCATTCTTCAAAGTTTGCCATTTCTTCTTTGATAGCGTCCTTGTACTCTAGCAAGGAGCTCTTCTTTGCTTTGAATGCTCCGGACAGCTGCCTCTCGGCCAACTGTGAGTCGGTAAAAAGTTTGATTTTCTTCACTTGAAGTGCTTTGGCCATTCGGAGACCAATTAGAATTGCTTCATATTCAGCTTCATTGTTTGAGACCAAGAACCCTAAGGTCACAACATATTCCAACTCGGCTCCTCCGGGACTCCTAAGGTAAATTCCAATTCCTCCGGACCTCCCGCAAGACGAACCATCTACCTGTAAAATCCAAACATCTCCATGATATTTTGGTTCCTTTGGATCGGGAAGCATGATTTCTTGGACCGGTTCCTCCGGACATTCTGTTGTTTCCTTCGGACGCTCCGTCGCAGGTTTTAGTCCTTGAATGATGATCTGAGAATTTGCTTCTTCCATTGCCACATCGTTGAGAAGGAACATGTGACTGGGGGTATACTCTTCCCTTCGGTCATTGGTCTCAGGATGATAAAGCATAGCGTCTTCGGCGTTGGACATGTCAATTTCCGTACTAGCTTGGGCTAGTTCCTTGAATCCTCTCAATGCCGCTTCAAGGGCCTTGAAATGTTCACTGACTTGTGATCCTTGAGAGTCGATCATCATAGCTGAATCAGATTGTGCTTCCTTTGGGTCTACGTCCATAGGGTACTTGGCGGGGTACTCAGCTAAGAAATCCGCTAGGACTTGAGCTTTCTTTGCTAATGGAGCTTGGTAGTCGATGTCGAACTCGCTAAGCTCAATTGCCCATCTTGCTAGTCTTCCGCTCATTTCCGGTCTCCCTAGCACTTGCTTGAGAGGTTGGCTTGTTAAGAAAATCACCTTATGTGCACCAAAGTACGGTTTTAGCCTCCTTGCGGTGTAGAGCAAGGCAAACGATAATCTTTGAATGTCCAAGTACCTTGTCTCCGCACCTGTAAGCGCCTTGCTCAAATAATAGATTGGCATATGATCATTCCATTGGATCCGTACTAGGACGGAACTTATTGCCTCTGGGGTGGTCGAAGGTAGAGGTATAATGGTTCTCCGTCCACCGGCTTGGATAGTAAAGGCGGCGACAACAAGTATTACTTCAGTTTCTCAAAAGCTTCTTCGCATTCCTTTGTCCATTCGAACTGATTACTCTTCCTCATGATCTTGAAGAAGGGCAAGTTTCTTCTCGGCCGATCTTGAGATGACACGGCTTAGGGTGATGGATTTTCCAACCAATTGTTGTACCTCATTGAGTATCCTTGGTTGCGGAAGGTCAAGGATGGCTTTGATCTTTTCTGGATTTGCTTCTATTCCCCTTTCGGTCACTACGTAACCAAGGAACTTGCCTCCTTTGACACCAAATGTGCACTTTGTCGGGTTAAGTTTCATACCATACTTCCTTAGGACCGCGAAGCACTTGTTAAGGTGTTCGACATGTTGGTCCTCCGTCTTGCTCTTCACTAGCATGTCATGCACATAAACTTTCATGGTTTTTCCTATCTTGTCCTTGAACATCTTGTTCACTAGGCGTTGGTAAGTTGCTCCCGCGTTCTTGAGTCCGAAGGGCATGACGTTGAAACAGTAGACATTGCCATTGGCCAAGAAGGTTGTCTTTGGCACGTCGTCCCTCGCCATCTTCATTTGGTAAAAGCCTTGGTAGGCGTCAATGAAGTTGAGTAGTGCACATCCGGCGGTGGAATCCACAAGTTGGTCTATCCTAGGAAGGGGATAAGGATCCTTCGGACAAAACTTGTTGAGGCGAGTGAAGTTGTTGCACATTCTCCATTTCCCTTCGTCGTTTTCTACTAGGACCACATTAAAACCCAATCGGAGTATCTTACTTCCTTGATGTGTGATGAACGTATTTTTGACGCGTTCATCTTGTCTTTTTTACCTTCTTTTGCTACCTTTTAGCCTTGTTTTTTGGTTAGTTTGTAGAATAGTGTCACGTTTATTGTTTTCTGCATTTCCAGGCACTTAGGAACGGAATGGCGTTTTTGGAGCTAAAAACGAGCTTTTTTGATAGAAAATGGCCCCGTTGAAGTTCCTTGATCTCCACGGCTTGTTCGTGAGTGTTTGAGCATCAATAAGCATTGAGAAGGATGAGTACAAGGCACCCGAGGGCCGTACGAGGGCAAAAAGATTGAGTTGGAAGACAAAAATCTGCCCAGGAGCCAAGCTAAGTGCCTGGAATAGTGAAGCGCTCCGCTTCATTTTCCAGTAGTTTTGGCACAGCAGCCAAGCGAAGCGCTTGGAGGGCCCAAGCGCTTCGCTTGCCAAGCGCTCCGCTTGGCCTCTCCAAGCGGTCCGCTTGGCAGCGGTTACGTTTTCGGATTTTCCTTCTTAAATCTGATTTTCAGTTACTTTTTCCATACTTTGGAACATTGTCTTCGTTTTGGCAGAGCTCCTAAGCCCCAAAACTAAGAGGAAACTCATAGATTCATTGTAATTTAGCTTGGGATTCAAGATTTTGATTGGAATTCATCCTTTGTAATCATCTACGGAGAGGTTTTCTTTGATTTCCACCGATTAGTGACATCTTTGGTGGTAACTTGTATCACTCTCTTGTCTTGTAGTTTGATATGATGTATTCTGATTATTATTCATATGTATTGATGTCTATGTTGATGAATATGAGTAGCTAAATCCTTTGTGTTGGTGGTAGAATGTAGAATTATGCATGTTATGGATTATGCTTATGCTTACATGAGGTTGTGAGTCAATCTTGCTGCAAATTACTTCATATGATTCGTAGTTGCCTATAAAATATATTCGAATAGAGTATGTGACAAACTCGTTTATGTTAGTGATTTGCAGCATGCTAGATAAATGGTGTTAGTGACAAACACCTCTAAATTATTGATAGTGGCCTTTCATGATGTCTGTCTTGAAAGTTACCTAGACAAGTTTCTTAGCAGACTTAGTTGAAGGTTTTACGCACTGAACTTGTGAGCATATTCGTAATCCATGCATGTGTATTCGATTTCTACCACCGACCGTTTTCCAAACTTGTTTACAAAAACTCTTGATTTCTCACTTCCTTTGTTCAAACATCTTTCTCAAAAATCATCATCTAGTTGACTGAAATTAGCTAGCAAAAACCTTGATCAAAGCCACGTTAGGTCCCGAGAGAACGACACTCGGGGACAACTTGCCATTGCACTCTGTTTGTGTAGTGAAAGGTGTTCTTTGGCTTTTTGAACAAATTTAATTGGTGAAAAACGACATCATCAATTTGGCGCCGTTGTCGGGGACTTAACTCCTTTGGTTGGTGTTTTTGTTTTTGTTTTTTCAGCCAACATCTCTTCTTGCCTTATTTCTGTCTTTTGTTTCTTTTTGATTTGGAAACTCACTACTCTTCATTTCAGGTGAGTGCATGTCTAGAACCCGAACGGGTAGACCTATTATTGAACCTTTTGTAGACGAGATCGATCGTTTGTTTCAAAGGAGAAGGAGGAATTTGAATCTCGAGTTTGAAGAAGTAGCATCTAGAGCTTCCACTTCTGGTATTCGGGAAGAGTCTTGTTCTTATCTTTTGGGGCCAATTCTTGAATCTGTTTTCTTGGAAGGTGAAATGGCGGAGCAGCCTATACGTACACTTACTAAGCCTACGGTTGGGGCTAGAGGACCAGCAATTGTCCTCAATGATGCCACAAGGAACTTGGAGATCAAGAATCACGTGTTCCAACAACTTCCCAAATTCTATGGGATGGCTAATGAGGACGTGATTGGGTTCTTGAATGAGCTCGAGAATTTTGTTCTCCATCTTGGGCGACCAGGAGCTGGTGTTACGGATGATGATCTCCGTATGAAGGTCTTTTCTATGGGGCTAGGTGATCGTGCAAAGACTTCGCTTAATACTTTGGAGGCCAGGTCTTTGACAACATGGGATCTTTGTTTTGATAAGTTCATGGAGCGTTACTACCCCGCTTCCAAGACGATGGCTATGAAGAGCCAAATTAGCTCCTTCGAGCAGAGGTATGATGAGGCTTTCCACGAGCCTATGATTGATTCATGGGGTTGCATCATCGATGCCCACATCACGGGTACGATAAAGGTCAGCGTCTCCAATTCTTTTACAATGGTTTACATCCCGAGATTCAATCTCAAGTGGATAGTATTTGTGGAGGTAGTATGGGGGAGTTGCTTCCTTCTCAAGCTCAAGTGAAGCTGGACATGATGTACCGGAATTCCCAAAACCGGAATGTGAGGGCTCGTGTGCTCCAAAAGGAGCAAAGAGGTGAGGCCAAGGTAGTGGTAGAACAAGATGCCTTCGATGGGTTCGCCCATGAAGTGAAGCAAGCTTTGAGGCAAAGCGTTCCCTCTCCTTCTACGGAAGTTTGTGGTGTGTGCAAGAACTATGGGCACCCGGCCTATTTATGCCGTTCTGAATTTGCTAGAGAGCAATATATCACGAACGATGTCCGTCAAGAAGTGTATGCTGCTGAGGGAGAGCAAGTAGTTGGAGATGTGAACTACGGGCAAGGATATGGCAATATGAGGCCACAAAATCGTGGGCCCCGAGGTGGGTACCAGAATCAAGGCAACCGTGGTTATCTTCATAACCCGGATCAATATGCCTATGGGCCTAATCAAGATAGAAGTCGTCTCAGCTATGGGAACAATTGGTGTGAAGGAGCACCGCCTTCTAATCCTACACCTCCACCTCAGGTTGATAGTTCGGGACCACAAGGTGGAGGGGTGCTTCCTTCACCTCTTGTCTCTTCTCTCAACGATATTGTGTTGAAGAAGAATAAGTTTATGGAGCATTACTATCGTAATGAAGCTACTAACAATCAGGGGTTTGAGAAGCTTGAGGCTAGTAGTAGCAACCTCCATAAGAAGTTGCAAGAGTTGATAGATCGGGGGCTAGTAGAGAGCAAGGGAAGTTTCCCGGGAACACGGAGAAGGCTATGGCCATAACCATGGTGACTGATTTGCCCGTGGAGATCACGGTTGTGAGAGACAATGCACGAGTTGAGGTGCCAAGTTGCAAGATAACTGAAACTTGCAAGGTGAGTGAGGAGGTCGAGACTCCTAAGGTGGTTATGGAAGAGGAAGTTGTCGCACAATCTGATGCGATAGTTGAAGAGGTGAAAGAAAACTCATCGTCTGAGGATGAGATGGTGGATATGGTGGAAGTGCCCATCCAAGAGAGCTTCGATGTTGAAATCGGCTTGGGGAAGAAGGACGGAATAGTGGCAACTCTAGACACGGGAGCGGGTGTGAATGTTATACCCTTGAACGTGTATGAAGAGTCGGGTTTGTCTGGCTTGAGACCTATGAAATGCATGGTGCAATTAGCGGATGGTCCATGAAAAAGCCGTTGGGTGTGATTGAGAACTTGGCGGTGAGGGTTGCCGGTGTAGAGGTGAAGACTAATTTCATCGTCATGCCTACATCCTCCGCAAAGCTCCAAGATGTGGTTCTCTTGGGTAGAGCCTTCATCAACAAAGTGCATATGGTCATAGACATGTATCGCCGAACATGTCACTTTGAGGTAAATGGCAAGCAACACACGTTGCGAGCCATTGTTAATTCATATGCTTATGTTGATACTAACGAACTTGTAGGATTTTTTGGTCCACTTTATGTTCGTCAAGATGTGCAGGGAATTGAGGCTTTGAGAAGCAATTGGAGGGGGAAGTCTAGTACCCGAGGCGAAATCAATCCCGCATGAGTTGTGAAGAGTCGAGCCAACGACTTTTAAACGAAGGCGCTTCTCGGGAGGCAACCCGAGGTTGTAGGTACTTGCATATAGATTAGGAGCACGTTTAAATTTTGTTTAGTTGATTAGACAAGGTTTTTGGGGTGAAAATTTAGCAAAAGTCGAAAAAAAAATGGATTTGGGAGCTCCAGGTCCCAAGCGAACCGCTTGGCAAGCCCAAGCGGTCCGCTTGGATTTCTAGTAAGAATTTCATTCTTACTGGAAATCCAAGCGGAGCGCTTGGCAGGTCCCAAGCGGACCGCTTGTCAAGCGCTTCGCTTGGGACGGCCCAAGCGCTTCGCTTGGCTTTCCTGTGAGCCTTTTGTCGTGTTTCGTTTAGTCTAGTGTTTGTCTTGGTGCCTTAGGTGATTAAGATAGAAAAAAACATCGAAAATCTGGAAACAGAGCCAAGCGAAGCGCTTGGAAGGGCCAAGCGGTCCGCTTGAATCTTCAGTAAATCAAAACGTTTACTGGAATTTCAAGCGGAGCGCCTGGAGCCTCTCCCAAGCGCTCCGCTTGACAAGCGGACCGCTTGGCTCCCGCCAAGCGGTCCGCCTGGACCCTGTACCCAGATTTTCCTCGTTTTTTCCATTTTTCTCACCTTTGCGCACCCGTTTTCACTTGTTTCTTGAGTCTTTTCAGGTACTACTCTTCTATAGGAGTTGGACACGAACCTTATTCAGGGAAGTGTACTCTCAATCCAATTTTTTCTTTCTAAATTAACTTTTCTTTGCTCGAGGACGAGCAAAAGTTTAGGTTTGGGGAGGGGTTATTGGATTTTCAGTACTATGTGCTCTTTTAGTTCGTGTGTACGTGTTGTTAGCTCAATTCTCGTGATTTGTTGTTTTTTTTTTAATTTTTGCATGCATATCATCCTTAGGTTAGTTGTTGCACGTTGTGTGTGGAGTCTATGGCCATGTTTTTTCGAACTTTTTTTATTGAGTAGACTAAGTGTTTATGAACATTGATCATATGTTGCATCACTTTGCAAGTAGTTTGAGGCTTGTCTCGCTTGGTTTGTCACATTCGCATGTGCACTAGTTAAGCTTAGTAGTCTCGACATCACCTCGAGTGGTGTTTCTTCTACTGCGGTTCACGATGGCCTTATAAAAGGATGCATGTTAGAGTCTATGGTTGTAACCCGTGTAATTATGTTCGTAAGAGGCGACAAGTTCTTCACCTCGATTAGAGATTGCCAAATGCCTAGGAAGGAGGTAGTGTGAGGTGTGCGATTCCTTGTATTAAACCTATTCTATCGAATAGGTTTGGGGAGGGGGTTGCCTTATTGATCTTGTCTTTCGTCCTTGAGTCGTTGTAAAGTTTTCTTTTTCTGTTTTATTTTTATTTTTATTTTTTGTCCCAACCTATTCTTTCGAATAGGTTTGGGGAGGTGTTTTGGACATTTAGTACTGCTGCTTGCCCCTATATATATATAAAAAAAAAAGAGAAAAAGAAAATAAAAAAAAAAAGAAAAAAAAAGAGAAAAGAAAAAGAGAAAATAATAAAAAAAAGAAGAAATAAAATAAAGAATAAGACCCAAAAGCAAAAGAAGGGTCGTCGCAAGCCAAAAGCAGTCTCGTAGTGTCAAGTGTCATGTAAATATTTTGTCCTTGTGAAGTATCGAGTTATAAATTCTATCTTTTGTTTTCGTGTCGCCTTTGTCCAAGGCCTGTTCTTGACCACCCTCGTCTTGCTATTCAAGAAGTGGTTGAAAGAGGCTCATTCTTGAGAGTCTGGGTAGAATAGGGGAGTGTTATCTTTCTAAGGGAACCCTCCTTCGTTTGATGAGAGCCAGTATTGGTTCGCCCTCTCTTGAGGAAAAGTCTCGCTTGGTGAACAGTAGTAAGCCCTCGGTTTCATAGGCATGGGGAAATTGTAGTATGATAACATGCATCATTGTGTCGTCACTGACCAGGTCTAGGTAGAAGATGTTACGAGATACTCCTTTGTTTAACAAAGTGCACATATGAATGTGTATATTCGCAATCGAGGCATTCTTCAACCTACTTGCATGTCATGCTCATTTGGTTTTGTGCATAAGCATTGGGTAGATTCAGTAGATTAGTTCACTTTACTTGGCATGAGACTCCTTTTCTGTTGCATTTAGGATAGTTTGTTGCTTGAGGACAAGCAAAGGTTTGGTTTGGGGAGTTTGATGAACGTATTTTTGACGCGTTCATCTTGTCTTTTTTACCTTCTTTTGCTACCTTTTAGCCTTGTTTTTTGGTTAGTTTTGTAGAATAGTGTCACGTTTATTGTTTTCTGCATTTCCAGGCACTTAGGAACGAAATGGCGTTTTTGGAGCTAAAAATGAGCTTTTTTGATAGAAAATGGTCCCGTTGAAGTTCCTTGATCTCCACGGCTTGTTCGTGAGTGTTTGAGCATCAATAAGCATTGAGATGGATGATTCCAAGGCACCCGAGGGCCGTACGAGGGCAAAAAGATTGAGTTGGAAGACAAAAATCTGCCCAGGAGCCAAGCTAAGCGCCTGGAATAGTGAAGCGCTCCGCTTCATTTTCCAGTAGTTTTGGCACAGCATCCAAGCGAAGCGCTTGGAGGGCCCAAGCGCTTCGCTTGCCAAGCGCTCCGCTTGGCCTCTCCAAGCGGTCCGCTTGGCAGCGGTTACGTTTTCGGATTTTCCTTCTTAAATCTGATTTTCAGTTACTTTTTCCATACTTTGGAACATTGGCTTCATTTTGGCAGAGCTCCTAAGCCCCAAAACTAAGAGGAAACTCATAGATTCATTGTAATTTAGCTTGGGATTCAAGATTTTGATTGAAATTCATCCTTTGTAATCATCTACGGAGAGGTTTTCTTTGATTTCCACCGATTAGTGACAGCTTTGGTGGTAACTTGTATCACTCTCTTGTCTTGTAGTTTGATATGATGTATTCTGATTATTATTCATATGAATTCATGTCTATGTTGATGAATTTGAGTAGCTAAATCCTTTGTGTTGGTTGTAGAATGTAGAATTATGCATGTTATGGATTATGCTTATGCTTACATGAGGTTGTGAGTCAATCTTGCTGCAAATTAATTCATATGATTCGTAGTTGCCTATAAAATATATTCGAATAGAGTATGTGACAAACTCGTTGATCAATGAAAGCTATAGGATTGTATGTTAGTGATTTGCAGCATGCTAGATAAATGGTGTTAGTGACAAACACCTCTAAATTATTGATAGTTGCCTTTCATGATGTGTGTCTTGAAAGTTACCTAGACAAGTTGCTTAGCAGACTTAGTTGAAGGTTTTACGCACTGAACTTGTGAGCATATTCGTAATCCATGCATGTGTATTCGATTTCTACCACCGACCGTTTTCCAAACTTGTTTACAAAAACTCTTGATTTCTCACTTCCTTTGTTCAAACATCTTTCTCAAAAATCATCATCTAGTTGGCTGAAATTAGCTAGAAAAAACTTTGATCAAAGCCACGTTAGGTCCCGAGAGAACGACACTCGGGGACAACTTGCCATTGCACTCTGTTTGTGTAGTGAAAGGTGTTCTTTGGCTTTTTTAACAAATTTAATTGGTGAAAAACGACATCATCAATGTGCCCCGCCTTCAAGAGCCTCTGGACCTCACAAACGACTTCCCCAAACCTATTCGAAAGAATAGGTTGGAGTACAAAATTTACGAGAAAGGAAAAATAAACTCACAATACGGAAATGAAAAACGAAAAACAAGTCTAATGATAGTGTAACCCCCTCCCCAAACCTATTCGAAAGAATAAGTTGCAAATAAAGGATCACACAACCTCACACTACCTCCTTCCTAGGCATTTAGCAATCTCAAAGCATGGTGAAGACTTGTTGCCTCTTAGGTTCATAATTACTCGGGGAAACAACCATAAGACCCTAACATGCATCATCCTATTATAAAGGCCTTTGTGAACCGCAGTAGAGAAAACACCACTAAGTGATGTCGAGACTACCAAGCTTAACTAAGTGCAATACATAAATGTGACAAGCCAAGCGAGAAAAACCTCAAACAAATTCAAGAGATGAAGCATATGATTAATGGCATAGTTAGTTGATCTACCCAATAAAAAAGCTCAAAAAATTAGGCAATAAACTCCATATAAAACATGCAACCTAAAAAACTAAGAAAGCAGTAAACATGCAAATGCAAAAAATTTCACGAGTTTATCATAAACAAGATAAGTATAGAGATAACCAGCGATAACCCCCTCCCCAAACCTGAACGTCGTCGCTCGTCCCGAACGTCGAAAGTGGATTCAAGGTGAGAGCTACTACTAGTATAAGTGACCTATAACACTCAATCAAACTCGTGAGAAAACAAAACAACAAAACACACTAACCTTTAGTGGAGGTGGTAAGGGTAAGCTCGAGGTGATCAACTTCCCTTTGATCACTAGATATCTCGAAGTATGGTTTCACTCGCTGGCCATTCACCTTGAAGGTATTGCCCGTCTTTGGATCAAAGAGTTTTACAGCTCCATGGGGAGCAACTTCGATAATTTCGTACGGTCCATCCCAACGAGTACGGAGCTTTCCAGGAAATAGTCGAAGGCGAGAATTAAATACCAAAGCTTTTTGTCCAGGAATCAATTCCTTACGTACTATACCACGATCATGATACTTCTTAGTACGTTCCTTGTAGATCTTGGAATTTTCATAAGCACCTAGTCGTAATTCATCAAGCTCATCCAGTTGCAACAATCGTTCCTCCCCAGCTTTTCCCATATCAAGATTGAGTGCCTTTATAGCCCAATATGCCTTGTGTTCCAGTTCTACGGGAAGATGACATGCTTTCCCATACACAAGTCTGTACGGAGTGGTTCCGATCACCGTCTTGTAGCTAGTCCTGTATGCCCAAAGTGCATCATTCAATTTTCCTGCCCAATCTTTCCTACTAGGCTTCACTACTCGCTCCAGGATCTTCTTGTAGGGAGAGCAGTCATAATCATGTGTATCCAACGAAACCCAATGATACACACCTTCCCAAACGGGCTAGGCAGGTAACGGATGTACACCCGACAACCCCGGCGAAACCTACATCACAGCCCCCCAAGGCTCGGATAATTAGGAAGAGTCGCAAATCTAACTCGTCTTCGTCATCAGACAAGGTGGCAGGTCATGTTTTTATTTCGAAAGCAATTAGTACCGTGAATGTTACATGTTCTCATTTGTTACAATCACGATGAATAGGTAACGTATTCTACACGGTTGAGTATTACGCAATTGTCAACGCTAAACACCAAAGTTAAAGATAGACTAGCAGAGGTGTTTAAGGGGAGTTGTTTTGAAGGTATAACCAAGATTAACTTTGAAAAACACCACAGGGACCTGGTGCATTGGTTATTTCGAAATTATAATCCAGTTGCAAGTGTCTTGAGAGTCAATGAGCTGACGTTTCATGTCACTGATGCTTTGGTTGGAAGCGCCCTAGGGGTTCCATCAACAGGGCAGGAAATCATCATATATGAAACTGACAAAACTGGTTATGAAAATTTCAATAGTCATTTCTGTTTTAACCGATACGATAGGGTAGTTATGAGCGATTTACGCAGAGTTTTGAAGCAAGGTGGTCAAAATGATCAAGTGTTCGAGTTGTAGTACCTTGTATATGCTTTTGGAGTGTTACTATTTCCGGAGATGTCCCTTAATTTACTTTGCAAATTTCTAAACCTCCTGGTTGATATGGAGAACTTATATAAAAAGAATTGGGCAAAGTTGATAAGAGAGACAACGAACGAAGCCGTGGCCGCATATAAAAAAAACAACCTATACGACTGCATGCCCATTTCTGTTGGAGGTACAATCAAATTTCTTTGACACCTGCCATTTGTCTGATTATTTAGCATGATGGGATCCTGAATTATGCTTTATTGAATTGCTGTCAGGTCCTCTTCTTTTCACTGGTATCTCCATCTAAATCGAGAGGGCATAATGTATGCCTCTCGAGTGACATGTCGTACGTTGAACAGCTCACTAGGAAATTAGTCCGTGGCATCATGCATGACTTTAAGCAATCTTCCGAACAATTGTACAAGGATCCAAAGGTCATAACCTATCTTGTTGTAGTAGTAATTTCATATACAATGATTTTCTCATGTTTCTGTTTTTAATTGTTTAACTACAAGAGCTCAACATTTTTTCTAAGACTCTTTTAAATGTTTCAGGCTTGCGTGGTGAGCGGGGCAACCACTAACTCTGTAATCAGGGATCAGTCTGACCCAGAGGTAGAGGGAGAAGGCATATCGATTTCCGACATACGTTGCACGGAAGACGGGGATTCTGATGAAGACCAAACTACGTCTGATAGATACGAAGATTCGGATAACAGGTCTAAGAGGTCCAGGAATGTTACGCACTTTGTCCCCCCTGCAATGGGCACGCGAGATCCGCAACAGACTCTGGATGAGCTTGCAGATATCATATGGCCAAATTCTATTAAAGGCTTGCAGTTGGGAGATAAGATCGTTAAAAGTTTGGACGGCATGAATGGGAAACTAGAGAAACTGAAAACAGATATTGTGGGTGTCGTAACGTCTGTTGTCGAGAAGCAATTGACTGGTGTTCTTACGAACCTCTTCAATAAGAATAAGCCAGAGTACCCCTCACCCACAGGAGAAGAGTCAGAAATAAAAGAAGAAAATAACAACAATCCAGAGTACTGGGAAACCCAAGAGGAAACGGAGAACAAATCAGAGTACCGCGAAGATAGAGAAGAGGAGAAGTGGGAATCTCATCATAAAGATTTGGATGACGAGGCGGAGATAAAATAATCACTTTCGTCGCAGATGTTCTCAGATGAAAATGAATTGATTGAAACAATCCTTGGTTTTGTTATGCCCCAAAGGTATGCAGTTTACGTTGGATTTAAGCCCTGTTCCAAATATATGTTGTTTCGCATAATGAGGATACCAATGAACATTTTTATGTTTGATGCAGTACGATTGTTGTACGGATTGGACACTGCACCCTAAGTAAAGTGGCCTTGCAGGATTTGTTAATGAGGAATTTCGTGCATAAAAGTGTAAGATATTTTGTTTGAATTGTGAGTTCCAGACTTGTTGATATATTGCTCACGTAATGATATGTGTGTTGTGATTGCAGGTGATTGATTGTGTTGCTTTATTGTGCACATCTGTTGCACTGAAAGATGGGCAGAGTGTGTGGTTCATGCCCACCGATATGGAAAGTTTGCAGTGCGAAGGGTTTTTAAAAGCAGGCGAAGAAGGCACTAAATCTGTGCCAGACAAACCAATCAATGTTTTTGTTCCTGTCATGGTTGCCAATGGGCATTGTATCCTGGTAATTTTTAAAGTCAAAAGTTGCACTCTAGAGGTGTATGACACGGCTCCATCAACTGATATGCCTAGAAACCCCCACGCTGCCCTTGTTAAAAAGAAGGTATGACCATTAATACTTTTTGCCGCTGTCATGCGAATAATTACTCATGACTATTTTGTTGTTAAATTGCAATATGGTTTGCCGCAGGCCACTGAAGTTGAAAGGTTAATCTTAAGATGGTGCGGTGGTAAGAAACTTAGATCTGGTGACGATGAATTTGATTTTGATTATAAGAAGAGTATCCCGATACACAGTAATAGGTAATACCTTCGTTATAATTAATAACCATTAAATATAAAATTTTCAGCTAGATATTTTAAATGGACTCACTTGTGCGCAGGGTGGACGCTGCTGTTTATGTTTGTATGGAGATGATGGTGAAGGCAAGGGTAATAGAGCGATCATCCCTCGAGACAGAGGTAACAGTAACACACAGTTTCATCTCATGTCACGTTGATCACAAGGGAAAATTGCATTGTTGTTCCTATTTTATTATATTTTTTATTATTATTATTATTTTTTTTTTGTTTTGTGAAACCTAGTTTTCGGAAAATAGTACTTGATATATACTCTCACTTGGACCCAATTTGCAAGGGGAAATTGTTTTGGGACCATATTTTGTAATGTTTCTCTTATCATCATGTATACAGATCTACTTTACTTTACGGTTAACTACTTTCAATTTTCTGTTGGTATGTAGGAGGATTTCCAGAGAGCATGCAAAAACATCGTCTTGTCATTGTACCGGTGATGAATGTGTATTTTACACTTTCATTCGAGTCTTTTTCACCAATTTAGCTATCCTCTAGGTTAATTTAGCTTATATTTTAGTGCATTTTATTAGAATAGTGTCACGTTTCCCTTTTCTTTGCATTTTTCAGGTTTTAGGTGAAAAACATATTTTTATGGGCAATATTGATGAAGTAGACGAGGTTTTGGTGCTTCGAGGACATTCGTGGAGTATTTAGAAGGTTCCGGATGAGATTTGAGGCCTAGGGGACGAGTTTCAAGGCTTAAAGGTCACTAGAAGGCAAAATCCGAGTCCGAAAAGGAAAATAAGACTAAAATCTCGCTGAATTAGATCAAGAGCTCCCGGGCTGTTCGCCCGGGATGTGGGGCGGTTCGCCCCACGCCAGGCGTCTGGGGCGGTTCGCCCCACGTCTTCCGACAGCTATATATATATTTGCCCATTCTCTACGTTTTTTATACCTTTTCACATTATTTTGAGAGAAGAATTCTCTAGAGATTGTTCTGGGAATTCTTAGCATAAGAGACTCTTTTTCTTATCAATTTGGAGGATTAAGCATAGCAATTGGACCTCGTTGTTTATCAATTCTTGCTTGTCAGTTAGCAATTCTTTGGAGATTGACAACCTTCGTTGGTAACATTGTATCTCACGATTTTTCTACTTTTATTTACTTCTTTCAACATGTTTTCATTCAATCTTGCTTTGATTCTTGTTGATTGCAATTTATCTATGAGTAGCTAAATCTATCGTTGGTGATAGTATGTGATTTCTTAGCTAGGGTTCTGGATTATGCATGATTGGCTGTAACGCGATTCAGACTTGACTTATTGCTTTATTTATTTGATCTATCTATGCCCTCTATCTTCGTAGTGTTGAATTGAACGGAACACATTGGACAATTCATGATCTTAGATTTCTATGCAAACGTTCAAGTACTTCATGCATGATTATTAATCTGATGCTTTGAATGATCATACTATCACTAAGTTCCATTATTATTGATAGGAAAACCTGTGCTAAGTCGTTTGTTGAGTTTATAGTTTAGGTTAAATTACATAAAGCTAGTTATAGTCCTTAGAGATCGACATCCAAGGTTATTTTATTTCTACACTACGTACCTTGGTTTTCGTTGTAGTTGTGAATTGCCTTTGGCTAAAAATAAATTTATTTGATTAATTGAGTCTGACAAATTCGGTTCATCAAATTGGCGCCGTTGCCGGGGAACTATACTCCTTTTTTCTGTTTAGCTTATTTATATTTTCAGCATTCAATTCCTAGTTTTAGTAGTTTAGTTGATTTGATCTCTCTTGATACTCTTTTCTTTGCTTGTTACAGATAGTGTATGCGAAGGACACAATCTAGAGGAACACCGCTTGTTGAACCAATCGCTGAAATCGACAGAGTCTACCACCAAAGAAGGCGACTACTTCGACACGTGAACTAGAGGAAATAGAGGATACCGATTTCTCTGAATCTCTACACAGTCTTTTTTAAGAAATCGTCATAATGGCAGAAGCTAGACCACTGAAATCATGGGTTCAACCTACCAAGGATCGTATGAGAGGACCGACGATTGTTCTTTCGTTTGCAACTCGAGATCTGGAAATAAAAAACCACATGTTCCAGCAACTTTCGAGGTTCTATGGCTTGGCTACGGAAGACGTGATGGGGTACTTGCATGATATCGATGACTTCGTCAACCAACTTCCACGACCAGGAGCTGAAATAACAACGAATGAGTTGAGAATGAAGGTTTTTGCTATGGGGCTTGGCGACAAGGCCAAGGCATGGTTGATTTCTCTACCGGCGGGTTCGCTTGACACTTCGACAAAGGTTTTTTCAGCATTCATGGAGAAATACTTTCCTCACACATTGACTACCGCGCTTTAAGGCGCAAATCACTGGATTCAAACAAGACTATGATGAGACCGTCTACACCGCGTTTGAGAGGTTCCAAGACCTCATGAACAAGTGCCCTCACCATGGTTTTGAGCTTTCGGATCTTGTCCAACACTTCTACAATGGACTAACCTTTGAGAATCAGCAAGTGGTGGATTTCCAATGCCGTGACAATATTTAGGATGAAACCGCGGAAGCTGTTTGGGCGGTTTTCGAAAGACTTGCTAAGGGTTCGCAATTCAAGGATCCAAGAGCAATGGTTAGGAGACGTGGACCTGAAGCTCCACCTACTCAAGAGGCCCCTATATATGGGGGGAATAGTGATCGGTTCGAGTGCTTTACCAATGAATTGAAACAAGTCCTCATGAGCTCCGCTGGAACATCTATGTCGAATGAAGTTTGTCGAATATGCAAGAACTATGGGCATGGAGCTCATATGTGTAGATCGGAGCTTGCATATGATGGTGGCAATTGGGTTCAAGGAAGCGAAGAGGAAGCTTTTGCTGCGGAATTTGGTATTCAAGAAGCTAGCTATGGACAAGATGGTAGGAATCCTCGAGGTGGATTCTGGAGAAGAGGGTTCCGAAGCAATCAAGGATATGCACCGGCTAGCCAAACTTATGGCCCTAACCAAGACCGTAGTAAGCTTAGCTATGGTAATGATCACTGCGAAAATCCTACTCCCAAAGAGCAATCGAAGTCGAAGACAGCTCTACTCATGGAAAACTTGCAGAAAATGGTTGATCGCACCCATGTTTTTCTTAAACGTTACGAAGAAGATTCTGAGAAGACTAGGGCGAGGCTGAATTGCTTGGAAGAGAGCAATAGGCTTGCCCATCAAAAGATGCAAGAGTTGATTGACCGTGGAGCGGGTAGGGAGCATGGGAAATTGCCTAGCACCACTGAGAAGTCGATGTGTATTACTTTAGTAGGTGACCTTCCTGTTGAGATCACTATCAAGAAGGGTGCTAATTGTGAGTGTTGCAAGGATGGAGAACCTCCACTAGCCAAGGAAGAAGAGAAGGACCTTGGATTTGATGCGAGTGATAAGGAGCAAGAGGATCCCGAGCCAATTCCTGAGAGTTTCGATGTTAAGGTTGGGGTTGGTGAACTTGAAGATGTTCGTGCTACACTAGATACGGGATCTTACTCTAATGTGCTCCCAATGAATGTGTTTGAGAAGAGTGGCCTTGGAAAACTATCTGAGCATAAGGCTATTGTGCAATTGGCGGATGGATCCTTTGTCAGACCCGAAGGCGTTGTGAAGAACATATTGGTTAAGATTGGTGAAGCTTTTGTGTACACCAACTTTGTAGTTATGTCAGCGTCTAGACCTGGGATGGGGGATGTTGTTCTCTTGGGGAGAACGTTCTTGACTAAGCTACGCTCCGTGATAGACATCTACCGAAGAACTTGCACCATTGAGGTGGATGGCAAGCAACATGTGTTGCGAGGCATATCTGATCCAAATATTCACTTCAATGCTTCTCACACAATTAACTACTTTGGTCTTGCTATCTATGTTCATTCTCATTCACAGGTTCGTGGCATGAGGAAAAGATCCATGAAGGGGAAGTCTAGTACCCTCAAAAGAAGAACTAAGAGCAAGAAGAAGTCGAGTCAAAGACTATAAACAATGGCGCTATCCGGGAGGCAACCCGGACTTTTTCTCGCTTTATTGCATTACATGCATTCATACATTGAACAATTTGTCTTTCTCTAAGTGAATTTGTTCGTTTATGTGATGTTTTGTGCTTATGTTTATGTTTGAGTGAATTTTTTCGAGTGTTTTTTATGAGGGAAATGGTTTTCGGGGATAAAAGCTGAGTTTTTTTCGAAAAATTTCGTCTCCCTACCTCTGGAGGTGGGGGGCGAATCGCCCCACGTCGCCAGAGAGCTTCAGGCTCTCTGGCGATGGGGGGCGAATCTCCCCACACACGGGTCGAATCGCCACCGTTTCCTGAAAGAAGAAAAATGGGATTTCTCCCTAAATTCTTCATTCTTTCATCTTCTTCACCTCTCTTACTCCAAAACACCCAAAAACTCAAAAAAATTTCAATCTTTCATAAAGTCTTCAATTGTCCATCAAATTTTGTGTTCATTAGCTTTAATCGAAGCCCATTACGTGCTCTTTCTTTCCATCCGAACAAATTTCATCCTAGTTCATTCATTCTTCGGATCTAAGGTAACTTCACATGAACCCTAATTTTTCAAAATTTGGGGTTTTTTTGATTTATGCTTCAATTGAGCTTATATGATGTATGGGTTGATTGTTTGTGTGATTAGAAACGTTATTCTCTATCACTCGTGTGTTTCACTCTTGCATTTGCATACAAATGAATCTGTTTTATGTCATACAAGATACTAATTGCTGCTTGTAGGAACCATGCCACCACGTGACAAAAAGAAAGCTGACTCGTCTAAGAGCAAGAAGAGCAAGGGGGCAGCTTCAAGCTCCCAACCTTCCCATGAGTTATTTGAGTTGTCACTTGCTGCGATTGACGTCCGTTTGAGGCTCCAAGCAGAGCTTGATCAGGTTGGACGATCGACAATTCCGGATAGAAGGATTGAAATTCCAGACGTCCATGCCAACCGACCGGGTTACAAGGTGCTCTCACGTTTGGCAAAAAGGAGGAATTGGGGTTGGTTTACTTCCAACCGTTTCAAGGGATATGATAAGAGCCTCCTCCATGAGTTTTATGTTGGCTATACGGATCTTGAAGAGAAGGAGGGGGTACTTGTTAGAGGCGTAATCGTGCCATGAACTCCGGCCTCAATTTCTGATTTTATCCATTTGGGGGAACGGGAGTTCACCGGAAGTAACCATTCCTATGTGTATTCGAGGGCTACTAGGGGGATTGGAAATGACATCACAGATGTGATTTGCAACAGGGAATATGTGTTACCAAAAACCGGGGCACAACCTGGACGGATCCATCAGAGTGACCTTAGTCTTGAGGCTAAGGTGGTTATGAAATTTTGTATTGTCAACCTGATCCCTAGGATGAATGACACATGGATTCAGCCGAACTATGCTGAGCTCCTCTACTGCTTGTTGGGCAAGCATCGTATAGACATCGGTCAGATCATGTATGAAGAATACGAGCGTCATTGGGAGAAGAAGAAGAAGAAGCCCTTCATTTTTCCCAGTTTCATCACAACATATTGCAAATATCACGGGGTTGAGGACATTGTTGAGGGGGATTCTGAGGTCGCTGCTCTTTCCCCTTCAGCTATTGATGTGCAACTGAATAGGTATCGTATGAAGAACCCCACGGCTGCTGCTGCTGATGTTGAAGCTTCCCTCCAACAGAGTGATTCTGATGATGATAATGATGATGAGGAGGATGAGGATGCTATGGAAATTGATGATGGAGCTGGCCGAGTTCCTATTCCTGATATTCCTTCTATCCGTAGGCCGCCACATGCACCGCCTCGAGCACCACATGGGTCTAGAGGTATTGACTTCTCTGATTTTTGGGCCTACCTCGATGACCGTTTCGGTAGAGTTGATGCTAGTGTTGCAGCCTTGACCACTTCTGTGCAAGGGTTGCAACATAATCTTGATGGACACATTGCCCAACGCAACCGCGATTGGGAAATAGCTGAGGAGCATCGCCGGAATGAGAGGGAGATAATGTGGGAGTAGCAACAGCTCATCCGTCATCAACAGGAGGCTCTACAGCAGTCCAATGATCTCCTGCTGACATGTGGAGGGACTATTATGGGGATTACGATCCCAATAATTAGTCTTTTCACAAGTCCATTCTTGTATACTCAGCCGACCGAGGTCAAACCATTCGGTAACATCTAGTATCACTTTTTATTTACTCATTCTCTTTTGCTAGGGACTAGCTTGAGTTTCATGAGGGGGATGAGATGTGAACCATGATGTTAAGTATTTTTTGGCTTTATGATGTTGAGTATGGTATCTTGTATTTTGTTTGCATTTGCACGTTTACCGCTTTCTTAGTATTTAGTTGCATACACTACATTCATCCTAGTATAGTTTTGCATGTTTTTGTATGGAGTTTATTGCCAAATTTTTTGAACTTTTTAATTGGGTAGATTAACTAGTTATGACCTTTAACCATATGTTTCGTCTCTATGAATTTGTTTGAGGTTTTTCTCGCTTGGCTTGTCACATTTATGTTTGCACTTAGTTAAGCTTGGTAGTCTCGACATCACTTGGTGGTGTTTTCTCTACTGCGGTACACGAAGGCCTTTATAATAGGATGATGCATGTTAGAGTCTTGTTGTTGTTTTCCCGTGTAATTATGTACCTAAGAGGCAACAAGTCTTCATCTTGCTTTGAGATTGCTAAATGCCTAGGAAGGAGGTAGTGTAAGATTGTGTGATCCTTTGTTTGCAACCTATTCTTACGAATAGGTTTGGGGAGGGGGTTACGCTATCATTAGGCTTGTTTTTCGATTTTTGAGTGTTGTGAGTTTGTTTTCCTTTTTCGTAAAGTTTGTGCTTCAACCTATTATTTCGAATAGGTTTGGGGAGGTCGTTTGTGAGTCATTATAATTTCTCTTTCGCTGTGCTACTGCTGGCTATATATATATATAAAATAAAAACAGAACAAAAAAAGAGAAAAAATTCCAGGAAAAAGGAAAAAATCTGGAAAAAAAAAAGAAAAGAAAAAGAGACCCCAAAAAAGCAAAAAAGGTCCAAAGAAAGCCAAAAAGCAGTTTAGCAACATGTTTGTCTCGTTTTTCAATTCCTGTAATGTTCGTAATCGAGTTGTAATTTTTTGTCTTTTGATTGTTTCAGTGTCATCTGTTCTAGACCACCCTCGTCCTGCCATTCAGGAAGTGGTGATTAGTTTATGACTTTGCTTGAGAGATGGGTAGAATAGGGGAGTGTGAACTTTTAGGGAACCCTCCTTCGTTTGATGAGAGCCAGTATTGGTTCGACCTCTTTGAGGGAAAGTCTTAACTTGGTGAACTGTAGTAAGTCCTCAGTTTCATAGGCACGGGACAACCATTCGTATTTTAACATGTTTCATTACGTCGTCACTGACTAGGTCCATGTAGAGAATGTTACGAGAGACTATCTCGTTTAACATAGTGCATATGTGAATGTGTATGAGTCAATCGAGGCATTTTTCAACCAATATCCATGTTATGATTTGTATGGTCATTGTTCATAAGTTTTTGATAGACTCAATAGATTAGTTCATTTCCTTTGGCATGAGACTCCACTTTGTGTGTTGCATTGGTTTTTTGCATTAGAGTCTAGCTTGGTTGCTTGAGGACAAGCAAAGGTTCGGTTTGGGGAGTTTGATGAACGTGTATTTTACACTTTCATTCGAGTCTTTTTCACCAATTTCGCTATCCTCTAGGTTAATTTAGCTTATATTTTAGTGCATTTTATTAGAATAGTGTCACGTTTCCCTTTTCTTTGCATTTTTTAGGTTTTAGGTGAAAAACGTGTTTTTATTGGCAATATTGATGAAGTAGACTAGGTTTTGATGTTTCGAGGACATTCATGGAGTATCTAGAAGGTTCCGGATGAGTTTGAGGCCTAGGGGACGAGTTTCAAGGCTTAAAGGTCACTAGAAGGCAAAATCCGAGTCCGAAAAGGAAAAGAAAACTAAAATCTCGCTGAATTAGATCTGGAGCTCCCGGGCGGTTCGCCCGGGATGTGGGGCGGTTCGCCGCCCCACGCCAGGCGGTTCGCCCGGCATCTGGGGCGGTTAGCCCCACGTCTTTCGACAGCTATATATATGTTTGTCCATTCTCTACGTTTTTCATACCTTTTCACATTATTTTGAGAGACGAATTCTCCAGAGCCTGTTCGGGGAATTCTTAGCATAGGAGACTCTTTTTCTTATCAATTTGGAGGATTAATCATAGCAATTGGACCTCGTTGTTTATCAATTCTTGCTTGTGAGTTAGCAATTCTTCGGAGATTGACAACCTTCGTTGGTAACATTGTATTTTAAGAAAATACGGTCAGAGTTATGTATATGTCGTATATATATAAACACGTCAATTAGAAGACTAACCTTACTTCCAAAGCAGCTTCCAAGTCTTCGTAATAATCATGTGTATCTTCTCCTTCGTCGAAGTCGAAGATATCTGCAAAACTCTGATTATCTACAAGACAATAAGAGTTAGTTTCCAGCTCCTTGAACCTCAACCTTGGTATTCACGAGGAACAGCCTATCGGAAGAATGCTAGGATATTCTTGTGACCAAGAAGACGGGGCGGCGATTCCTCCGGCAGAGGTGGCGCGCGCGCGTAGGCTTATAGAGGAGGGGAGAGCTTTTTATTTTCTCTACGAAACTGGGTAGTAAACTGTGTGTAAAACTGTATGTCCAAAGCTCTATAATAGTCTACTATATATAGTAGTCAATAGAAGCCTAAATCATAAGCAATTAGACTTCGTAAAGGAAATTAAAACTCAATCATGAAAATCTAACTTATCTCTTGGACTTCTAATAGAGGAAGGAGTCGAACTCCTTCCCCTATCTCATCTATGCGCGCGCGCCTGTCCTACGGGAGATAGGTGGGTTCCAATTTTGGGACCCACTTATAGTTCTAAGGCAATTCAAACTACAAGTAGATTTTTCCCAAGTGCATATGTTAATTCTAAATTAAAATATCCTTTCAAATCAAACCTCTATTATATTTCCCAAATATAATCTTTAATTGTATTTACATAAAATACAATTAATTAGCCAATTCAATTAATAATTCCAAATCATTAATTGAGCCACCAAATATTATAATTAATTACAAATCAATTATAATCCATCAATCACAATTAATTCCGAATTAATTGCGATTCCATCTTCAAGGATATTCTGATAAGCTGAATCACCACATAGTGTGACCCATAGGGCTTCATCGTATTAAGCAAGTCCTAGACTAGGCAACATGGAATTCCTAGACGGTTCCATTTGCAATATTAATACATGAGAACGTTTGAGAGGTTTCTCAAAGCAAACCCTTTCGTTGCGAAGGCTGTTGCGCTCAACGCGGCGATGGTAACGTCCCTTCATCTGACTTGCTCAAATGTATCTAGGATCGATGAAGTGTCTATCCCAATAATACATCCACGGGCGTCTAAGGGAGTTGCTTGGTTACTAAGATATACTTATGACCATCATAATATATCATTTGCACTGGCCAGTGACTTTACCAACACAACTATGCAGACTATGAGCAGTACTCTCCTATGCTACACTTGAGAGATGAATCCTTCACAGAATCACTTATCATCCCCATTTGTATGTAGCCATAATCCTGGATCGTGTCTTAGGTCAACTGCTTATTCAGAGCTGACATCGACGGGTCCACCAAGGATATGGGGCAACAAATGTGATGATAAAGTCCTGTAAGTCCAAAGGACGACTGGCATCACTTCGACAACTTACCGGTTCCCATAGACATTTCGGTGTAGAGTATACATCGATGGGAGTGTCCGGTGGGTACTTCCATTGTTCGATAATCCTTCTTCGAACAACTATGCGCAGTTATGGGAACGTTTCTCGATTGTCCAACAATCCGTTCCGTGGCCGTGGGATCGGCTCACACTTGCTCCAACAAGTATAACCTCCACGCATACTAGCCTCGTCTGGTTCATTCAGACCCCTACATCCGAGATGAACCTCGACTAGGGAGAGTTTGGGATAGATGATAACTCACATAGCTCCAACTATCTGTGTGATCGGTCATCTATCCGAGGTGACATGTTTAATATCAATACAAACAGTAATAGAGATATGACATGCTGCATGATGAATGTGTATTTTACACTTTCATTCGAGTCTTTTTCACCTATTTTAGCTATCCTCTATGTTAATTTAGCCATATTTTAGTACATTTTATTAGAATAGTGTCACGTTTCCCTTTATATTTTATTTTACAGGTTTTGGTTGAAATTCGGAGATTTACGAGCAATTATATTGAAGTCTACAAGGAATTGGTGTTCCAGAAGCCTATTTGGAGTATCTGAAGGTTTTCGGATAGGATTTGGAGTCTAGGGGCCGAATCTAGAGGTTAGAAGGCTACTAGAAGTCATAAACCGAGTCCGAAAAGGTGAAGAAATCCAAATCCGTGTCGAAAAATGCGGAAATTCCGCGAAAAACTGGGGGGCGAACCGCCCCACCACCGGGCGAACCGCCCCAGAAGAAATTCGGGCCTATATATAGTTGCGAGTTTTCTCTCCGAAAATCATATCTTTCCAAGCCTACTTTCTCACCTCTCTCTATAGTTTTAGGTAGGAACTTCCCGGGGCCTGTCCTGGGAGTTCCATAGCTTAGGGGATAATTTTTCATAGCAGATTGGAGCGCGTAGGATCACAATCATCCGGAGATTGACAACCTTCGGTAACTTTGTATCTTACAGTTTTTATCTACTTATTTTATATTCTTTCAATATGTTTTCTTCTATGATTGCTATTGATGCATGTCTAAGAGTAGCTAAATTTATCATTGGTGGTAGTATCTGAATTCTTAGCGAGGGAAGATAATCATGCTAATGGCTATATCGCGCATTATACTCCGTGTCATTGCTTTATTTCGTTGATCAGTTGAACACCAAAATTCTCGTATGTTGTATTGATTATTATGCACGCATGGACACTTGTCAACCAATCAGATCAATTATCTTCGTAGTGTTGAATAATTACGGAACACATTAGGACGTTAGTTGTTGATGAGTCAGACCCTTACTATCTTCGTAGTGCTTAATACTTGCAACAAGGACACAAGATTGATTCAAAGATCTCTATGCAAGACCGAGGAATTTATGCATGATTATTGACCCATTATGTTAAGAAGGACCATACTATCACCAATCTCCATTATCTGTTTGAAAACCCTTATTGCTTTCTATCTGCTGTTTTATATTCTCTTGTTAAATAGATAAAGCTAGTTATAGTCCTGAGAGAACGATACTCGAGTCATTCTACTACTACACTACTGTTTTCGTTGTAGTTGTGGATTGCCTTTGGCTAACAAACAAATTTATTTGCTGAATTAGAATCTGACAAATTCCCGTTCATCAAATTGGCGCCGCTGCCGGGGACTATACTCCTTTTTTCTATTTAATTTTTTTATATTTACAGCTTTAGATTCCTAATTCTTTTAGTTTTAGTTTTCCTTTTTAATCTCTCTCTGCTTTCCTATTTGTTTCTAATCCCTTTTTCTAGTCTGTCACAGATAGTGTATGCCGCATACACGTTCTGCAGGAACACCGCTTGCTAATTCAATTGCTGAGATCGATAGAGTCTACCACCAAAGAAGGCGACTCCTTTTCAAGGAAATCGACAGAATGGCAGAAGCTAGACCACTGAAGGCATGGGTACAACCCACCAAGGATCGTATGAGGGGACCGGCGATTGTTCTTTCGCCTGCAACCCGAGATCTGGAAATCAAGAACCACGCATTCCAACAACTTCCGAGGTTCTATGGCTTATCAAGGGAAGATGTGATGGGGTACTTGAACGATATCGATGATTTCGTCAACCAACTCCCACGACCCGGAGCTGACATAACAACGAATGAGTTGAGGATGAAGGTTTTTGCTATGGGACTTGGCGACAGAGCCAAGTCATGGCTGAGTTCTCTATCAGCCGGCTCGCTGGACACTTGGGAAAATGTTTTTTCAGCTTTCATGGAGAAATACTTCCCACACACTCTGACTACCGCGCTTAAGGCGCAGATCACTGGATTCAAGCAAGACTATGATGAGACCATCTACACCGCATTCGAGAGGTTCCAAGATCTCACGAACAAGTGCCCTCACCATGGTTTTGAACTTTCCGACTTAGTCCAACACTTCTACAATGGACTAACCTTCGAGAACCAACAAGTGGTGGATTTCCAATGCCGAGGCAATATTTGGGAGAAAACCGCAGAAGCCGTCTGGGCAGTTTTCGAAAGGCTTGCTAAGGGTTCGCAGTTCAAGGACCCAAGAGCAATGGTTAGGAGACGTGGACCTGAAGCTACACCGACTCAAGAAGCCCCTATGTACAGGTGGAATGGGGATCAATTCGAGTGCTTTACCAACGAATTGAAGCAAGTCCTCAAGAGCGCCACCGGAACAACTGTTTCGAACGAAGTATGCAGAATATGCAAGAACTATGGGCATGGGGCTCATATGTGTAGATCGGAGCTGGCATACGATGATGGCAACTGGGCTTGAGAAGGCGAAGAAGAAGCCTTTGCTACGGAGTTTGGCACTCAAGAAGTTAGCTACGGACAAGACGGTAGGAATCCTCGAGGTGGATTTTGGAGAAGAGGATACCGTAACAATCAAGGATATGCACCGGCTAACCAAACTTATGGACCTAACCAAGACCGTAGCAGGCTGAACTATGGTAATGATCACTACGAAAACCCCGCTCCGAAAGAGCCACCGAAGTCGAAGTCGGCTCTACTGATGGAGAACTTACAGAAGATGGTTGATCACACACAAAGTTTTCTCAAACGTTATGAGGAAGATTCTGAGAAGACTAGGGCAAGGCTTGATAAGTTGGAAGAGAGCACTAGGCTTGCCCATCAAAAGATGCAAGAGTTGATCGACCGAAGAGCAAGTAAGGAACAAGGCAACACTGAGAAGGTCGTTAGGTGCGAGTGTTGCATGAAGGAAGAACTTCTACAGGCTGAGAAAGAAGAGGAGGACCTTGGTTCTGACGCAAGTGATGAGGAGCAAGAGGATCCCGAACCACTCCCTAAAAGTTTCGATGTTAAGGTAGGGATTGGTGAGCTTGAAGATGTCCGTGCCACACTAGACACGGGATCCTACTCAAACATAATTCCTTTGAATGTGTTTGAAAAGAGTAACCTTGGAAAACTATCTGAGGAAAGGGCTATTGTGCGACTGGCGGATGGATCATTCATGAGACCCGAAGGCGTTGTGAAAAATGTGTTGGTCAAGATTGGTGAAGCATCAATAAACACCAATTTCGTAGTTATGTCGGCATCTGCACCTGGGACGGGGGATGTCATACTCTTAGGGCAAACATTCTAGACCAAGCTACGCTCAGTGATGGACATCTACCAAAGAACTTGCACCATAGAGGTGGATGGCAAGCAACACGTATTACAAGCCATACCTGATCCACCTGAACCGCCTGATATTACTACTCACTATTGTGGTCTTGCAGCCTATATTCTTTCTTATTCACAGGTTCGTGGCAGGGAGAGGAGATCAATGAAGGGGAAGCCTAGTACCCGCAAAAAGAGGAGATAGGCGCAGACAGGAGTCGAGTCAAAGACTTTAAACAATGACGCTATCCGGGAGGCAACCCGGAATTTTTATCGCTTTCTTTACTGCTTTTCTGCATGCATTCATTCATGAATTATTTGCTTCTCATATGCGAAATTGTTCATATGTGTGTCGTATATGCTTTTGTTCGAGTGAGATTTTTCGAGTGGTTTTTTGAAAAAATTAGTTTCGGGATTAAAACCGCATTTTCTGACATCGTGACCCGTCTACCCGCATTGGGGAGCACGGGGCGAACCGCCCCACTTGGGGGGCGAACCGCCCCACACGTGGGGCGAACCGCCCACAGTCCCAAATTTTAAAAAACGCGGATTTCAACCCCAAATCATTATTTTCTTCATTCTCCTTCATCCATACTCCCAAAAAACCCGAAAAGTGCGATTTTGCTTCTAAATCTTCATAACTTCTTCGTTTCTTGACCAAATTGAGTGATCTTTAGCTTAATTCGAAGCCTATTACATGATCTATCATCCTAACCGATCAGATTTCTCCTAATTCGTTAGATTTGCAGATCTGAGGTATCATCTTTAAGAACCCTAATTTTCGAATTTGGGGTTTTTTAATTTGAGCTTCAATTATGCTTGTTTGATGCATGGGTATGTTGTTATTATGATTAAACATGTTATTTACTATCAATTGCATGCTCAATTTTGCTTTAATTGTTGATTTGGGTATTTTGCTATTAGATGATATATCTTGTTATGCATTATGTCTTTATCTTCGATTTCTAGCATAATGATATGTTTATTGGTGTAATGTTGGTAAATTTGACGATAGAATGCTTATTAGTTGAGATTGAGGATTTATGCTGGTCAAAATTTTTGCGCTGCTATGGTTTAAATTCAAGCCTTGTTATCAAGGATATCGGTTGTCTAGTAAGAGCATGATGTGATGTATTGCATGTAGTAGTTACGTTGATATGTTGCATGATGAAGTAGCTAGGCTAGACATTGCGGTTTGGGGAGTTCGATTGTTGAATTTATCACTTGTGTGTCTCGCTTTTACACTAGAATATATTTGAGTTTGTTTTGAGTCGTACGAGGTACTAATCGCTGTTTGTAGGTACCATACTAAGGGAAGGGAGCATTCCCGTATGATTGCTGTGAGGAACCATGTCAAGGAAGGTGATCTCGCTAGATGTGCGTTGGAGCCAAGGGGTTTGGCAACAACGTCGTGGATTATCCAAGAGGAGGAGCTAGAGTACACCTGGAGTAAGGACTCCTATGCCTATTCATGCACCACCGAAGGGCCAGAAACCACTATTATGTCAGCACTCCATCACGAGGACTACATAGTTCGAGTGAACAGGAAGGCACCGGAACAGTCTTGCCGCGACGGATTCGATCTTGAGTCCGAAGTTGCTCGAAGGTTCGGAAGCGCTAGCTTGGTTCCAAAACGTAACGACATGGGTACCCAGCACCTTGTTGGGGTGCCCCTTGCCTGCCTCTAAAAGGAGCATAACATTGATATTGGGAGCATCAACTGTAGAGAATGTGGACAAAATTGGAGAAAAAGGTAGAAGACTTCTGAGTATCCGAACAGCTGACTGAAACCTTCTCGTGAGTAAACCGTTGTAGGGGGAGGTCCTGATACCACTGCCCTTTCCCCTTCAACAGTTCACATCCTATTGGAGGGCTACAGGATGGAGAATTCCATAACAGCGGCGGTTAATCTTGAGAATTCAACCTGCCACTACAACTCTACTAGTGAGGATGTGCGTGACAGTAGTGACAATGAAGACAAGAGGGACGATGATGATACCGATGGTTGAAATTGTCCTATCCAAACTTTTGATGGAACTACTGCCACTACCACAAGTCCCGATGATCATATATGAAGCTCCCAGAAGAGGTCCAATAACTCAAGAGCAGCATACTCAGCCGACCGAGGCCAAACCATGGGGCAACATCTAGTATCACATCTTATTTCCTCATTTTCTTACTGCTAGGGACTAGCGTTAATTTCATGAGGGGGGATGGGATTTAAGTGATCTGATGTTGTTAGTTTGGAGCTTGGAATTGGTAGGATGAGTATAGTATCTCGCATGCTTTATCCGTCTGCATTTGCATTTGCACGTTTACTGCTTTCTTAGATTTATATGGAGTCTATTGCCGAATTTTTTGAATTTTTTATTGGGTAGATCAACTAGCTATGCCATTAATCGTATGCTTCATCTCTATGAATTTGTTTGCGGTTTTTCTCGCTTGGCTTGTCTCATTTATGTATTGCACTTAGTTAAGCATGGTAGTCTCGACATCACTTAGTGGTGTTTTCTCTACTGCGGTTCACGAAGGCCTTTATAATAGGATGATGCATGTTAGGGTCTTATAGGTTGTTTTCCCGAGTAATTATGTACCAAAGAGGCAACAAGTCTTCACCATGCTTTGAGATTGCTAAATGCCTAGGAAGGAGGTAGTGTGATCCTTTGTTTATAACCTATTCTTCCGAATAGGTTTGGGGAGGGGGTTACACCATCATAGACTTGTTTCTGTTTTTCATTTTCGTATCGTGAGTTTATTTTCCTTTTCCGTAAAATCTTGTACTCCAACCTATTCTTTCGAATAGGTTTGGGGAAGTCGTTTGAGTCATTTTGTTTCTCTTTTTGTTATGCTACTGCTGGCTAGAAAAAAAATCTAAAAAAAAAGAAAGAAAAATTCCAGAAAAAAAAAAAAGAGAAAAAGAAAAAAAGAAATCTGGAAAGAAAAAAATAAGACCCCAAAAAGCAAAGAAGGGTCCAAAAAAGAAAAGCCAAATAGCAGTTTAGCAAAGTTTTGAGTCTTTTCCATTTTTCGTATTGTTCGTGTTTTTCTATTTTTTATCTTTTTTTGTCTTGACTGTCATCTGTTCTAGACCACCCTCGTCCTACCATTCAGGAAGTGGTGAATAGCTTAAGACTTTACTTGAGAGATGGGTAGAATAGCGGGAGTGTTATCTTTTATAGGGAACCCTCATTCGTTTGATGAGAGCCAGTACTGGTTCGACCTCTTTTGAGGGAAAGTCTTAACATGGTGGAACAGCAGTAAGTCCCCAGTTTCATAGGCACGGGGCAACCATTCGTATCTTAGCATGCATCATTACGTCGTCACTGACTAGGTCCAGGTAGAGAATGTTACGAGAGACTATCTTGTCTTGACATAAGTGCTTATGTGGATGTGTATAAGTCAATCGAGGTATTCTTCAACCTATATTCATGCTTTGATTTATATGGCTTTTTGTTCATATGTTATTTGATAGATTCAGTAATTTAGTTCATTTTATTTGGCATGAAACTCCATTTTTGAGTCTTGCATGTTTTTTATATTAGAGTCTAGCTTAGTTGCTTGAGGACAAGCAAAGGTTCGGTTTGGGGAGTTTGATGAATGTGTATTTTACACTTTCATTCGAGTCTTTTTCACCTATTTTAGCTATCCTCTATGTTAATTTAGCCATATTTTAGTACATTTTATTAGAATAGTGTCACGTTTCCCTTTAGATTTTATTTTACAGGTTTTGGTTGAAATTCGGAGATTTACGAGCAATTATATTTAAGTCTACAAGGAATTGGTGTTCCAGAAGCCTATTTGGAGTATCTGAAGGTTTCCGGATAGGATTTGGAGTCTAGGGGCCGAATCTGGAGGTTAGAAGGCTACTAGAAGTCATAAAACGAGTCCGAAAAGGTGAAGAAATCCAAATCCGCGTCGAAAAACGCGGAAATTCCGCGAAAAACTGGGGGGCGAACCGCCCCAGAAGAAATTCGGGCCTATATATAGTTGCGAGTTTTCTCTCCGAAAATCATATCTTTCCAAGCCTACTTTCTCACCTCTCTCTATAGTTTTAGGTAGGAACTTCCCGGGGCCTGTCCTGGGAGTTCCATAGCTTAGGGGATACTTTTTCATAGCAGATTGGAGCGCGTAGGATCGCAATCATCCGGAGATTGACAACCTTCGGTAACTTTGTATCTTACAGTTTTTATCTACTTATTTTATATTCTTTCAATATGTTTTCTTCTATGATTTCTATTGATTGCATGCCTATGAGTAGCTAAATTTATCATTGGTGGTAGTATGTGAATTCTTAGCGAGGGAAGATAATCATGCTAATGGCTATATCGCGCATTATACTCCGTGTCATTGCTTTATTTCGTTGATCAGTTGAACACCAAAATTCTCGTATGTTGTATTGATTATTATGCACGCATGGACACTTGTCAAGCAATCAGACCAATTATCTTCGTAGTGTTGAATAATTACGGAACACATTAGGACGTTAGTTGTTGATGAGTCAGACCCTTACTATCTTCGTAGTGCTTAATACTTGCAACAAGGACACAAGATTGATTCAAAGATCTCTATGCAAGACTGAGGAATTTATGCATGATTATCGACCCATTATGTTAAGAAGGACCATACTATCACCAATCTCCATTATCTGTTTGAAAACCCCTATTGCTTTCTATCTGCTGTTTTATATTCTCTTGTTAAATAGATAAAGCTAGTTATAGTGCTGAGAGAACGACACTCGAGTCATTCTACTACTACACTACTGTTTTCGTTGTAGTTGTGGATTGCCTTTGGCTAACAAACAAATTTATTTGCTGAATTAGAATCTGACAAATTCCCGTTCATCACTGCATGCCTTGTGTAATATATATATGAAGGCGATACTCAATAGTAAAAACAACAAACATATATTATATTACGTTGACCTATGTAATAGTACATATATGCCCTCTATAAGGGCTCCATGCCCTTAATAAGGACTGTCTCTAGGACATATACACTATCAATCTCCCACTTGGACTAGAGCCAGTCACCTTTATGCCTAATACCCAAATTATCATAATGTCTTAAGTGGACTTCCACTGATAAGACCTTGGTGAAAGGATCTGCCACGTTGTCCGTGGTAGAGACACGTTCTATACTAACTTCTCCTCTATCTATAATCTCACGTGTAACGTGATATTTTCTAAGTACATGTTTGTTCTTGTTTGTATATCTAGGCTCCCTAGCTTGAGCGACGGCGCCCGTATTGTCACAATAAATCGTTATTGGACTGGGAGCAGGAACAACCCTCAATTCCTTCAAGAACTCTGAAATCCAGACAGCTTCTTTCGATGCTTCTGATGCAGCAATGTACTCGGCTTCTGTGGATGAGTCAGCAACCGTGGCTTGCTTAGAACTCTTCCAACAGACAGCTCCTCCGTTCAATTTGAATACGTATCCTGTCGGTGACTTAAAGTCATCAGGATCTGATTCAAATCCAGCGTCGACATACCCTGACATCTTTAATTCTGGTTCTCCACCAAACACCAAGAACATCTCTTTAGTCCGTCGAATGTACTTAACAATGTTCTTTACAGAAGTCCAGTGAGGTACTCCTGGATTCTGTTGGTGTCGACAAGTGACACTAAGCGCATATGCCACATTGGGCCTTGTGCAATTCATTGCATACATTATAGACCCTACTGCCGAAGCATAGGGCACACGACTCATTGCGTTTCTTTCTTCATCAGTTTTAGGACCATCCTTAACTGATAAGACAATCCCATGCCTAGCTGGGAGAAAGCCTCTCTTTGAGTCGTCCATCTTATAACGCTTCAGTATTTTGTCGATGTAGGTGGAGTCCATCATTCCTAACATCCTCTTGGATCTATCTCTAAAGATCTTGATCCCTAGAATGTAGTTCGCTTCACCCAAGTCCTTCATCGAGAAGGTACTTGATAACCAAACTTTAGTCTCTTCTAGCATAGAGACATTGTTTCCATGATCAAAATGTCATCAACATAAATGATCATGAAAACGACTCCCTTGTCGCTGTGCCTAGCGTAGTCACAGGGAGCTTCCTTACTTCTGATGAAGTCAAACGATTTGACAGCTTCATCAAAGCGGATATTCCAGCTCCTTGACGCTTGCTTTAGCCCATAGATGGATCTTTGTAACTTGAATACAACAGTTGGCCTGGTTTTATCAATAAAACCTTCCGGCTGTACCATAAAGACCTCTTCCTCAAGGTTGCCATTGAGGAAGGCAGTCTTTACATCCATCTGCCAGATTTCATAATCATAGTAGGAAGCTATCGCAAGTAGAATTCGAATGGACTTCAATTTTGCTACCGGTGAAAAGGTTTCATCGTAATCGATGCCATACCTTTGCGTGTAGCCTTTCGCCACAAGCCTAGCTTTGTGCGTTTGTACCTTTCCATCGGCATCTGTCTTTCGTTTAAAGACCCATTTGCACCCAATAGGTCTAACCCCTTGGGGCAAGTCTACCAAGTTCCAAACTTGGTTCTGGTACATGGAGTCCATTTCTAATTCCATGGCCTCTTGCCATTTGTCTGAGTCAATATCAATTATTGCCTCCTTGTAGGTCTCGGGATCTTCCCGATCTGATAAGCCGACATCAAGTTCACTGATGTCTTCTATCATAAAGCTTTGCTTCTGAGGTCCTTTTAGGATCCTCTTCAACCTACGGAGCTCGACTGGTTCTGGTGCTTTTCTTTTCTGGCTTCGTGTAACACGAACATTATCAGTGGGTACTGATGCAGCTGGTCGCGGGGCGCGACTCTGTTCCCTTGCGGGAGGCTGCTGCACAGGTTGGTTGACAACGGGTTCTGTTGGTGTGGTTTCAACTGTTGATCTAATCAAAGGACTCCCACTGACTATGACATGCCTAGCAAGTGTCATATCATTACCCTTGTCCGCTTCGAAATCTCCCACTGAACTTGAGTCCAAATCAGAAGATTTAGAGACCTCATGTTCGCGCGTGTCAAAGTCTTGAATTTCTTCAAGTTCTATCATGTCATCTAACCTCTCTTCTTCGAGGTATTCAGCTTCTAAAAACTTGATGTTTCTAGATACGATCACCTTGTGATCTTCAGCATGATAGAATTCATAGCCTCTCGTCTGACGAGGATAGCCTATGAAATATACTTTGACACCCTTGGCATCTAACTTATCAGTGAGCATCAGTTTGACTATCGCAGGACAGCCCCAAGGTCTAAGATAGCCTAGTGAGGGCTTCTTTCCCTTCCATAACTCTAAAGGAATTTTCTCCACTGATTTAGATGGTACACGGTTCAGAATGTAGATTGCAGCACAAATATTTTGGAAGAGTCGAGAATCCAATCATTGATCTACCATGTCTAACAGCGTTTGATTCCTCCTCTCAGACACACCATTTAACTGTGGTGTTCCAGGAGGAGTCCATTGCGATTGAATTCCATTCTCCTTCAAGTAGTCGATAAATTCTTCACTAAGGTATTCACCTCCTCGATCTGATCGAAGAGTGACTATCCTTAGGTTCAATTCATTCTCGACCTCATTCCTAAACTCCTTGAATTTCCCAAAGGTCTCAGATTTATTCTTCATAAGATAAATATATCCATACCTTGACAAATCGTCAGTAAAGGTAACGAAGTAAGGATAACCCCCACGCACATGGACTTTAAAAGGTCCACATACATCGGTATGTATGAGCTCTAAGCAGCGAGTGGCACGAACACCTTGTCCAACAAAAGGTTTGTTCGTCATCTTACCCTTAACACATGATTCGCATGTACCATATGATTCAAAATCAAATGGTTCTAAGTAGTCCAACTTCCTTAGTCTTTGAATCCGTGTTTCATTGATATGGCCTAGCCGACAATGCCATAGATAAGATGGATTATTCTTCCTACTTGAAGACGGTTGTTTGTTATGTATTTGAAATAAAAGTAGACTACTTTGCAAAATATATAAACCATTCACCAAGCGAGCTTTTCCATAATACTGATCATTTAATGAAAAATAACAAGTGTTATTCGCAAATCGAAGGAAAAACCCATATTGTCTAACAATGGAATGGAAATAATATTTCTGACAATGGATGGAACAAAATAAACATTATCAAGTTCTAAACATTGTCCCGAAGGTAAATCTATCTTGCTGTGTCCAACGCGTTTGGCTTCAACTGGATTGCCGTTCCCAACATGCAAGTCGATTTCACCTTGCTTGACTAGTCTGTGTTCAATTAGCCCCTGCACATTATTACAAATGTGCGAGCCACAGGGTGTATCTAATACCCAACCATTGGAGTCAAAAGTAGTCATGTTCATTTCAATAACAAACATACCTGAGCTAGAAGCCGGCGGCTTCTTAGCTTGATCTGCCCTTAGCTTAGGGCAATCTTTCTTCCAATGTCCTTTCTGCTTACAGATAAGAGACATCATCTGTGCGTACCGTTCCGCTTCTCTTGAACTTCCTTTTCTGGTTCGGACGCTTAGTCTTATCACTCCAAGTGTTAGCCTTGGCTCCCAACTTTCCCTTACCCTTAGCACCTTTGTTTCTCGGGTTTGGGTTAGACGGTTGCCCAACAAGCATGATCGACTTTTCCTTCTTAGGAAGAGTTTGATCATATGTCTTCAGCAGATTATGAAGTTCAGGCAGTGTTACGTCCTTCGCATTCATCCTGTAATTAATGATGAACTGCGAATACGAACTCGGCAATGATTGAAGGACAAAGATCACCATGATCTTGTTCTCTAGATTAACGCCGGGATCGGCAAGCTTTTCAAAGAGACCAATCATTTTGAGAACATGCTCAGACATGTTCCCTCATTCACTGATCTTGCATCTGTGTATCTCTTTGATCAAATCAAATTCAACACTTCTAGCTGTCGTCATAAAGAGCGACTCAAGATTCTTCAGCATCTCATACGGCAAGCCTTTGCATCTCACTGCTCATTGCCGCCAGCATAATACACTGCACGGATCTAGTATCCTCAAGATGCTTATCAGACTTTGCTTTGTTGGCTTGATTCCAAGCAGCAACCTGATCGGCAGTCTGATTTTCGGGGCACACGGGAATGACCTCGTCCAAGAGATACTCAATCTTTTCGTACCTCAGCACCAAACGTATATTCCTGATCCAATCTAGGAAGTTTGGTCCGGTCAAAATTTGCTTCTCTAAGACAGCACGGAGCGAGATACTCGCCATTTCTAATATCCTAAGGAGAAATAATATAGAACGAAAATAATAAATCAACTATTGAAATATTATTTCTAAATACACAGTCAACATAACTAAACAACAAGGTCCTTTAGCTGTTTAGCTCCCACTATTTTCACATATGCTTGCCCCCACAACAAACATACGGGTAATGTCCAACAAGTTACCGTAGTGGCCAAGATCCAAATCCATACTATGCTATACTCCAACGGGGGCTGGTCGCATAGCATAATATGACCGGTAGGACTATCCAATTGCGTCACGCAACTCTTGGTTGTTAAATCTAATTTAACCCGATGCCCTACATACTGTACCTATCGAGGTCGCTAGATACAATGTGCAGTAAGTCATAACCATAGGCTTACTCTAATCTGACGATCACTGCGAGTCTGTAAGACGAGGTCGCCAATACAAGAAAACGTAATGAAAGTTCAGAATTAAAGCACCCTATGGAAAGCATCTCAGAAATACATACATATATATATTTATGTACTTATATTAGTTGGGGCTTGTCGCTTGAGGGTTGTTATCAGTCATCTACAAACAAATAAGGGCATCGCCTACCCATCATGCATGAGCGGTCTACACGTAATGGATGCCGCCTATCCATTCTAGTTCTAAACGCGGTCAAGCACATAATGAGTGCCGCCTACCCATACATAAAATATGCGGTCCGACATATAAGAGGGCGCCGCTTACCCTCGCATGCATAGCGGTCGAACGGAAAGTAAAATACTTGGTATTTAAATATGCATTATCAAACAATAGCATATCGAGCATAGGAAACAAGTAGTAGCCTATGTGGATGACAAATGACTTCATAATTTCATTATGAAAATTATAATCCCATACTTATAATCTCTATGAAATAATTGAAAATTTGGACTAGATTGAAAGAATCGAAAATTCTATTGACCAAGTAGCAATTTTCGAAAACCCGAAGGACTTAATTGTAATTTTTGAAACCTTGGAGGTGTTAAATCTAAAATTCAAAAGTAGAAGGACTAATTTACAATAAACAATAAATTATTAAATTCCAAATAAGCCCTTTAACTTTATACTAATTAAATTTAACCCCTCTAGTTAAAAACAATTACAATTAAATCATATTTATATTCAAAATATAAAATTCAATACTCAAAATTTTCAAAATTCGATTTTGGGTCCAACCCGGAAAATATATATATATTAAACCATGGGACGGGATTAGGTCCCCACGGTGCCTGCGGCCTTGGGCGCCCGGCGCCCGCGGCACGCAGGCACGGGCGCCGCGGCCGCAGGCGGCTCCGGTCGTAAATATATATATATATAAAACAATTTTTTTTTGAAAAATATAAATTCTAAATTTATATAAAAATAAAACTTTTAAAATCGAATTAATCATAGAATCAATTGCATCCACATATCTACGTAATCAATTAACCTGGCTCCAATACCACTGTAAGAAAATACGGTCAGAGTTACCCCTAGGTTACGCAGCGGAATTTCAAAATTTTCTTAACATACAGGTTAATTGATTATGTATATGTCGTATATATATAAACACGTCAATTAGAAGACTAACCTTACTTCCAAAGCAGCTTCCAAGTCTTCGTAATAATCCTGTGTATCTTCTCCTTCGTCGAAGTCGAAGATATCTGCAATACTCTGATTATCTGCAAGACAATAAGAGTTAGTTTCCAGCTCCTTGAACCTCAACCTTGGTATCCATGGATGAACAGCCTGTCGAAAAAATGCTAGGATATTCTTTTGTGACCAAAAAGACGGGGCGGCGATTCATCCGCCAGAGGTGGCGCGCGCGTGTAGGCTTATAGAGGAGGGGAGAGCTTTTATTTTCTCTAAGAAAACTGGGTAGTAAACTGTGTGTAAAAATGTATGTCCAAAGCTCTCTAATAGTCTACTATATATAGTAGTCAATAGAATCCTAAAGCATAAGCAATTAGACTTCGTAAAGGAATAAGAATCTAATTCTTATCGCACTAGGAAACCAATATCAAGTCTAGATTCATTCCCAATCAAATTAAAACTCAATCAGGAAAATCTAACTTATCCCTTGGACTTGTAATAGAGGAAGGAGTCGAACTCCTTCCCCTATCTCATCTACGCGCGCGCGCGCCTGTCCTACGGGAGATAGGTGGGTTCCAATTTTGGACCCACTTATAGTTCTAAGGCAATTCAAACTCCAAGTAGATTTTGCCCAAGTGCATATGTTAATTCTAAATTAACATATCCTTTCAAATCAAACCTCTATTATATTTCAAAAATATAATCTTTAATTGTATTTACATAAAATACAATTAATTAGCCAATTCAATAAATAATTCTAAATCATTAATTGAGCCACAAAATATTATAATTAATTCCAAATCAATTATAATCCATCAATCACAATTAATTCCAAATTAATTACGATTCCATCTTCAAGGATATTCTGATAAGCTGAATCACCACATAGTGTGACCCATAGGGCCTCATCGTATTAAGAAAGTCCTAGACTAGGCATCATGGAATTCCTAGACGGTTCCATTTGCAATATTAATACATGAGGACGTTTAAGAGGTTTCTCAAAGCAAACCCTTTCGTTGCGAAGCCTGTTGCGCTCAACGCGGCGATGGTAACGTCCCTTCATCTGACTTGCTCAAATGTATCTAGGATCGATGAAGTGTCTATCCCAATAATACATCCACGGACGTCTCAGGGAGTTTCTTGGTTACTAAGATATACTTATGACTATCATAATATATCATTTGCACTGGCCAGTGACATTACCAACACAACTATGCAGACTATGAGCAGTACTCTCCTGTGCTACACTTGAGAGATGAATCCTTCACAGAATCACTTATCATCCCCATTTGTATGTAGCCATAATCCTGGATCGTGTCTTAGTTCAACTGCTTATTCAGAGCTGACATCGACGGGTCCACCAAGGATATGGGGCAATAAATATGATGATAAAGTCCTGTAAGTCCAAAGGACGACTGGCATCACTTCGACAACTTACCGGTTCCAATAGACACTTCGGTGTAGAGTATACATCGATGGGAGTTTCTGGTGGGTACTTCCATTGTTCGATAATCCTTCTTCGAACAACTATGCGCAGTTATGGGAACGTTTCTCGATTGTCCAACAATTCGTTCCGTGGTCGTGGGATCGGCTCACACTTGCTCCAACAAGTATAACCTCCACGCATACTAGTCTCGTCTGGTTCATTCAGACCCCTACATCCGAGATGAACCTCGACTAGGGAGAGTTTGGGATAGATGATAACTCACATAGCTCCCACTATCTGTGTGATCGGTCATCTATCAGAGGGGACATGTTTAATATCAATACATACAGTAATAGAGATATGACATGCTGCATGCCTGGTGTAATATAAATATGAAGGCGATACTCAATAGTAAAAACAACAAACATATATTATATTACGTTGACCTGTGTAATAGTACATATATGCCCTCTATAAGGGCTCCACGCCCTTAATAATGACTGTCTCTAGGACATATACACTATCATGTATCTCACGATTTTTCTACTCTTATTTACTTCTTTCAACATGTTTTCATTCAATCTTGCTTTGATTCTTGTTGATTGCAATTTCTCTATGAGTAGCTAAATCTATCGTTGGTGATAGTATGTGATTTCTTAGCTAGGGTTCTTGATTATGCATGATTGGCTGTAACGCGATTCAGACTTGACTTATTGGTTTATTTCTTTGATCTATCTAAGCCCTCTATCTTCGTAGTGTTGAATTGAACGGAACAGATTGGACAATTCATGATCTTAGATTTCTATGCAAACGTTCAAGTACTTCATGCATGATTATTAACCTGATGCTTTGAAAGATCATACTATCACTAACTTCCATTATTATTGATAAGAAAACCTGTGCTAAGTCGTTTGTTGAGTTTATAGTTTAGGCTAAATTAGATAAAGCTAGTTATAGTCCTTAGAGATCGACACTCGAGGTTATTTTACTTCTACACTACGTACCTTGGTTTTCGTTGTAGTTGTGAATTGCCTTTGGCTAAAAATAAATTTATTTGATTAATTGAGTCTGACAAATTCGGTTCATCAACCGGCACCACCACAGGAATGAGAACACTGCGTTAGTGCCGTCAAACCTAATTTGGTTCTTTAATTTATAATGAATATTCTATGCACTATAGTTGATTCCCATAACTGACCTTTCAGGAACACGTACAATACGAAAGAATCAAGTGTGCCTTCAACATCATGCATGAATATGGAAACAGATAAACCCCATGGTAATCATGTGGCTCCACAGCGTGGCTCTACGCAGTCCAAAAACAGGGCAAAGCAAGTAAGTGCTGCTCATTCTAGTCCGCGTGAGGCCCTGAATTCCAAAAGGGTCACGGATATGTTGACGTCACCACGTGATTCCCAAAAAGTAAAAAAAAAAGAAGTCAGAGTCTCCTGTAAGTGACAGTAACCAGCCCAAAAACAATGGAAAGAAAGTTAATTTTAGTCCACTTGGGGCCATTAATTCAGAAAGGACCAAGCCACCAAGTGATTCTTTAAGTCAAAGAAAGATAAAATCAGTGCTTCTCACTCCTCAGTCCAAAAACAATGCAAGCCAAGAAAGTGCGGTTCATTTAAGTCCACCTGGGGCCGTTAAATAAAAATGGACCAACGAGATTGTGACACCGCCAAGTAATTCCCAATTCAGAAAACCAAAAATTCCACAACCTCGCACTCCTCAGTCCAAAATCAATTCAAATCAAGAGCGTCCTGTTTTTTTAAGTCCACCTGGGGCAGTTAATCCCAAAGGATCACGAAGATAGCGTCGGGAAATCCATTTGGTCAGCCTAATAACCCTGGAATACCTGACCTTTATGAAACCATCTGTACGGCTATGCCATCTAGTGAGCATGAATTGGTCAACTATCTATTATGGGAACATGGACATGGAAGGTGAAGTTACAACAACTCTTTTGTCTCTCTCCCTCGCTCTCTTTTGTTTATTTTTTTCTTTATTCATGATCTAAGTATTCACGATAACTTAACTATTCCTGGACAAGCAGTGAAAGTTTCGTTGGTTTTGATGACCTCGCAATCTATCTCCGTAGATCTGATATGTTGACCCTGAATCCTCACACGTGGTTTAATGACATAGTAAGGTCCTTCCATAATTATTTTCATTACATATACTTGATACATATGTATTATGTTAATGATTTGACAGGAACACACTATGACATATACAGGTCATTAGTGGTGTTGCTGCCATGACTTGGCTGGACAGGAAATTTCGAGGTGTTGACACCAATCACTGGGTTTTGCCTATGATGTTCTGTGTAAGGCCTAACTTAAATAACTGAATTGAACAAACAATGACGTATCTCCCGACATACAACGGTTTCATTATTTTTTCCTATATTTTTCATAATATCAGACTCTGTGCAACATCATCAGCGGATCGCTGAAAGACATGAAAAACAGGTTTCATGACCCCTTACAAAGTGAGAAATCGTTGAAGGGATCGATAAAATTCTTTTTGAAAGGAATTTCTTCGTCAGAGTGCTCCACAATATCCATACCAATAACCCATGAACACCATTTCACCGTGTGTCGGGTGAATTTGGACAACAGAACACTCGAAATTTGTGACACCTTGCTCTACGATAGAGCAAGTAAAAGCTATTTGGAGTTGGCAATGAATTTGGTAAGTGTGTTACTTCAATACTTAGTCAGAGGGATGTAATCATATGTATTAATATGTAATATGTCTGCTATCAGCATCTTTGCGATTTTGGTGGTGTAAACAGAGATATAGTAGTATATTACAAGTTGGATATGCATTAAAAGGCTAACCAGGCCCGTTTGTGCAGGTCTCTACACTTGAGGAAACAACAACGACATTGGACTTAGAAGATTTTAAATAGAAGCAATGGAACAAATTCAAAGTTGTTTATCCACCAACTGGTAATGATGAAATTCGGAAATCATGGAATCATAGCAATCGACAAAATTTAATTCTTCCGTGACTTCCTTATCTCCGATGCTGCATCCTACCAACTCAATCTTCTCGCTCATTACCTCCATGGTTATTTTCTTGCCCTTAAGTTTAAGGCATGTGTTGGTAGTCGCCATGAACGGTCTCCCAAGTAATACTACGTGCTCACGAATATGGCTCTTCCCCTCGTGTACAGACTTCATTACTACAAAATCGGATGGGATTATCAATTTGTCCACCTTCACAAGGATGTCTTCTATTATCCCTACCGTCCTCTTCACACTTTGGTCTGCCATTTGGACGACCATATCAGTTGGTGTCAATTCTCCGAGTTCCAGGGCCTTGTACACTGAATAGGGCATTAGGTTAATGCTAGCCCCTAAGTCAAGCATTTCCTTCGTAGTTCGTCCAATCCCTAAAGCGATGTCGATGATGAAACTTCCAGGATCCTTTTTCTTCACGGGCAATCCGGCAATTGAGTTGACCGTTTCAACCCCATTCACTTCCTTTCCTAAAGTAACCCTTTTGTTCTTGATCTCACGAAAGAATTTCGTATAAGCTCGAATGTTTTGGATTAACTCCAACAGAGGTACATTTACTTCCACTTTTGAGAGGCGCTGGAATAGGGGTGACTCTTGAATATCCTTCTTGGATGGCTTGATCCGACGTGGGAATGGTACATGTGGCTTTGGAGGCACATATGGATTAGAAGATTTGTGAAGTTCCCCTGGCGTAGGAGTTCCTACCTCGATTTCATCATCACCTATGTCTTCCACAGGTGGTCTTGGTTAATCATTCTTTCCTGGAACTTCTTGAGGTTCTTTGGAACTTCCGCTAACCTCTTGTTCAGTGCTTGGTCCTGCATTTTCGGTCCCAGTAGATTCAACACGCTTAGGACGCACGAAGTTAGGAATTTTGGTCATCTTGCCTCCACGGAGTAGTAGATTCACCTCTTCGCACTCATTCTCCTTGGTAGTAACAGCTTGAATTGGCTCGAGATCAGTTTCAGGTGTCACATCGGGGAAACTGGGGATGTCCAATTCCCTGGAGTTGGGGGGCGATTCATCCTCTACCTCGGGTGGTTTGCCCACTACTTCCAGGGGGGTGTCTTCGACTGCTTTACCGCACCTTTCGCACTTCAACAGCCTAAGCTCCTTGATAAGTTGCTCAGTTACTTCGACTGCTTCAAAAGCCTTTTCGATGCGAAGATTGTTCTCGGCTTGCCCTGCGTGTGCTATCTCAAAAACACTCTCAACGGCTTTAATCCCTGCGTAAAACGCAAGTTCCTCTTCCTCACTGATGTCTTCGTCTTCAGAATATCCTTCGTATAACCCGTCAGTTACGCCCTGATTTGAATATATGTTGGTGACTTCACTCGACATTATCTTCTCGGATTGTGCGGATCCATTTGCGTACTTTTGAAAGACCTTATCTGCCTCTTCAACTGTACATTCTTCTAAACCTCCACACATCCCATCCACTTGAAGCCTAACTTCATCACGTAGTCCTCCAACAAAAAACCAAATCAGCTCCCCGTCGTCGAAACGGTGGTGGGGGCACTCACGTTTATACCGCTCAAAACGTTCATAGGTGTCACAGAATCGCTCGTATTCTCCTTGCTTGAAGTGTTCGATCCGATTCCGCAGTGCAATCGTCTCATGGTAAGGCATGAAACGTGCCAAGAACTCCTCTACTACTTGGCTCCAGGTCCTCAGTGATCCTGGTGCTAACCTTGCTATCCATATCCTTGGTTCATATCCCAAAGCAAAAGGAAATAATTTCCTGCATAATTGATCCTCGGTGAACCCCTTTGCTGGAACTTTTGCTATTTCCTCTTCATAGGATCTGATGAAGCTTATTTGGATTCATCCCACTCCATCTTCGAACCTCGGTATCCTTCTCACTATAGAACTTGTTACCTTATACCCCGATAACTCTTCTTCCAAGTATATAGCTGACCCTCTCTTGACTTGCGAGAACGTAGGTGTCAAGCGAGATTTTAAGGTCGTCATGCCTGGAAATCTGGAACAGGAGTAACTCAAAACTGAAAATTAGCCTCGTTAGAAATTTCGAAAATCAAGAAAATTTCTAGAAATCGAATACTACTAAACTAGGAAAGGAGTATTAGAGAGAGATTAAATAGGAAAACTAAAACTACTAGAACTAGGAATTGATTGCTGAAAATATAAATAAATTAAACAGAAAAAAGGAGTATAGTCCCCGGCAACGGCGCCAATTTGATGAACGTCGAATTTGTCAGACTCGATTAATCAAATAAATTTGTTATTTAGCCAAAGGCAATTCACAACTACAACGAAAACCGTAGTGTAGCAGTAGAATAACCTCGAGTGTCGATCTCTAAGGACTATAACTAGCTTTATCTAATCTAATTTAGAATATAAAACAGCAGACGGTTTAGCAAAGGTTTTTCTTAACAGATAATGGAGATTGGTGATAGTATGGTCCTTCAAAGCATAACGGGTTAATAATCATGCATAAATTCCTCGGTTTTGCATGGAGATCTTTGATCAATGAATTGTCCAGTTGTAATTATCAAACACTACGAAGATATAGATTTAGATAGGTCAAAGACTAATGAATTGTCCAATTGTGTGCAATAATTAATCAACAATACGAAGATAGAGATTTAGATAGATCAAAGAAATAAAGCAATAACACAGAGTATAATGCGCGATATAGCCATTAGCATAGTTATTAACCCTTCTCTAAGAATTCACATACTATCACCAACGAGAATTTTAGCTACTCGTAGTTGTCATGCAATCAACATAAATCATAGAAGAAAACATGTTGAAAGATATATAAAAATAAGTAGAAAAACTGTAAGATAAAATGTTACCGAAGGTTGTCAATCTCCGAAAATCGCGATCTTACAAGCTCAAGCTGCTAGGAAAAAGTATCTCCTAAGCTATGAGCCCCCAGAACAGGCTCTGGGAAGTTCCAACCTCAAACTACAGAGAAAGGTGAGAGAAAAGGTCTGGAAAAGCATGAAAAACGGAGAAAAACTGAGCAACTATATATAGGCTACGAATTGTGTGGGGCGAAGGGCCCCACACACCGGGCGATTCGTCCCACATCCCGGGCGATTCGCCCGGGAGTAAAACTCGGCCAGATACGCGTTTTCGATGCGTTTTTGGATTTCTTACCCTTTTCGGACTCGGTTTCTGACTTCTAGTGGCCTTCTAGCCTTCAGATTCGACCCCTAGACTTCAAATCCTATCCGGAAACCTTCAAATACTCCAATTAGGCTTTTGGAACACCAATTCCTTGTCTACTTCAATATAATTGCCCGGAAATCCTCGTTTTTCAACCAAAACCTGTAAAATAAAGACTAAAGGGAAACGTGACACTATTCTAATAAAATGCACTAAAATATAGCTAAATTAACATTGACGATAGCTAAAATAGGTGAAAAAGACTCAAATGAAAGTGTAAAATACACATTCATCAATGGTGAACCGCGACCCTAGGGTCAATTCCCTTGACATCCTCCGTACTCCATGCAAAGACATCATTGTTGTCTCTGAGGCATTGGATGACCTTCATTCGTACCTTGGCGGTCATCTCTATTCCTATCCTTGTGACCCTGTCGGGGGACCCCTCTACCACTTGAATTTCTTCCAAAAGCCTCTTTCGCTTCAATGTTGTTTTCTTCAAAAAATGCTTTTTTCTTCGAGGTCGGAGGGATGGGAGGAATTACTTTGTACTCTTCGAGCTCTTTTACCTCTTCCACTGCGAAACTTTGTACTTTCCTCTGGACCGTTTTTCTTCGCCTTACCGTCGGACTAGGCTTTTTAGACTTCCTTCTGGCCCGGGTCGCGCGGATAGAGTAAAAAGTACTTGATCCTGCTTCCGGTTCCCTGTCTCCTACGGCGAAACGTGCGCTTGAGGTCACACTTGCGGAAAGAGTATAGCATTCCCACGCCTATCTTATGTAAAAAAATACGGTCAAAGTTACCCCTAGGGTACGCAGCGGAATTTCAGAAATATTCTTAACATACAGGTTAATTGATTATGTATATGTCATATATATTTAAACACGTCAATTAGAAGACCAACCTTATTTCCAAAGCAGCTTCCAAGTCTTCGTAATAATCCGGTGTATCTTCTCCTTCGTCGAAGTCGAAGATATCTGCAATACTCTGATTATCTGCAAGACAATAAGAGTTAGTTTCCAGCTCCTAGAATCCCAACCTTGGTATCCACGGAAGAACAGCCTATCGAAAGAATGCTAGGATATTCTTTGTGTGACCAAGAAGACGGGGCGGCGATTCCTCCGGCAGAGGTGGCGCGCGCGTAGGCTTATAGAGGAGGGGAGAGTTTTTATTTTCTCTAAGAAAACTGGGTAGAATGACTGTGAAAGTCTATGTCAAAAACTCTCTAATAGTCTACTAGCCAATTCAATTAATAATTCCAAATCATTAATTGAGCCACCAAATATTATAATTAATTCCAAATCAATTATAATCCATCAATCACAATTAATTCCAAATTAATTGCGATTCCATCTTTAAGGATATTCTGATAGGCTGAATCATCACATAGTGTGACCCATAGGGCCTCATCGTATTAAGCAAGTCCTAGACTAGGCAACATGGAATTCCTAGACGGTTTCATTTGTAATATTAATACATGAGGACGTTTGAGAGGTTTCTCAAAGCTAACCCTTTCGTTGCGAAGTCTGTTGCGCTCAACGCGGCGATGGTAACGTCCCTTCATCTGACTTGCTCGAATGTATCTAGGATCGATGAAGTGTCTATCCCAATAATACATCCACGGGCGTCTTTAGTGAGTTGCATAGTGAATCCAATATCTATTATGACCATCATAATAATATTGATGCGCTGGCCAGCGGTTTTACCATCACAACTATGAACGACTATGAGTAGTGCTCTCCTGTGCTACACTTGAGAGATGAATCCTTCACAGAATCACTTATCATCCCCATTTGTATGTAGCCATAATCCTGGATCGTGTCTTAGGTCAACTGCTTATTCAGAGCTGACATCAACGGGTCCACCAAGGATATGGGGCAACAAAAGTGATGATAAAGTCCTGTAAGTCCAAAGGACGACTGGCATCACTTCGACAACTCACCGGTTCCCATAGACACTTCGGTGTAGAGTATACATCGATGGGAGTGTCCGGTGGGTACTTCCATTGTTCGATAATCCTTCTTCGAACAACTATGCGCAGTTATGGGAACGTTTCTCGATTGTCCAACAATCCGTTCCGTGGCCGTGGGATCGGCTCACACTTGCTCCAACAAGTATAACCTCCACGCATACTAGTCTCATCTGGTTCATTCAGACCCCTACATCCGAGATGAACCTCGACTAGGGAGAGTTTGGAATAGATGATAACTCACGTAGCTCCCACTATCTATGTGATCGGTCATCTATCCGAGGGGACATGTTTAATATCAATACAAACAGAAATAGAGATATGACATGCTGCATGCCTGGTGTAATATAAATATGAAAGCGATACTCAATAGTAAAACGACAAACATATATTATATTACGTTGACCTGTGTAATAGTACATATATTTCCTCTATAAGGGTTGCATGCCCTTAATAAGGACTGTCTCTAGGACATATACACTATCAATCTCCCACTTGGACTAGATCCAGTCACCTTTATGCCTAATACCCAGATTAGCATAATGTCTTAAGTGGACTTCCACTGATAAGACCTTGGTGAAAGGATCTGCCACGTTGTCCGTGGTAGAGACACGTTCCATACTAACTTCTCCTCTATCAATAATCTCACGTATAACGTGATACTTGCTAAGTACATGTTTGTTCTTGTTTGTAGATCTAGGCTCCTTAGCTTGAGCGACGGCGCCCGTATTGTCCCAATAAATCGTTATTGGACTAGGAGCAGGAACAACCCTCAATTCCTTCAAGAACTCTGAAATCCAAATAGCTTCTTTCGAAGCTTCTGATCCAGTAATGTACTCGGCTTCTGTGGATGAGTCAGCAATCGTGGCTTGCTTAGAACTCTTCCAACAGATAGCTCCTCCGTTCAATTTGAATACGTATCCTGTTTGTGACTCAAAGTCATCAGGATCTGATTCAAATCCAGCGTCGACATAACCAGACATCTTTAATTCTGGTTCTCCACCAAACACCAAGAACATTTCCTTAGTCCGTCGAAGGTAATTAAGAATGTTCTTTACAGCAGTCCAGTGAGGTACTCCTGGATTCTGTTGGTGTCGACAAGTGACACTAAGCGCATATGCCACATCGGGCCTTGTGCAATTCATTGCATACATTATAGACCCTACTGCCGAAGCATAGGGCACACGACTCATTGCATTTCTTTCTTCATCAGTTTTAGGATCATCCTTAACTGATAAGACAATCCCATGCCTAGCTGGGAGAAAGCCTCTCTTTGAGTCGTCCATCTTATAACGCTTCAGTATTTTGTCGATGTAGGTGGACTTTGTCAATCCTAACATCCTCTTGGATCTATCTCTATAGATCTTGATCCCTAGGATGTACTTCGCTTCACCCAAGTCCTTCATCGAGAAGGTACTTGATAACCAAACTTTAGTCTCTTCTAGCATAGAGACATTGTTTCCCATGATCAAAATGTCATCAACATAGATGATCATGAAAACGACTCCCTTGTCGCTATGCCTAGTATAGACACAGGGATCTTCCTTACTTCTGATGAAGTCAAACAATTTGACAGCTTCATCAAAGCGGATATTCCAGCTCCTAGACGCGTGCTTTAGCCCATAGATGGATCTCTGTAATTTGCATACAGCAGTCGGCCTGATTTTACTAATAAAACCTTCCGGCTGTACCATATAGACCTCTTCCTCAAGGTTGCCATTGAGGAAGGCAGTCTTTACATCCATCTGCCTGATCTCATAATCATAGTAGGCAGCTATCGCAAGTAGAATTCGAATGGACTTCAATTTTTCTACCGGTGAAAAGGTTTCATCGTAATCGATGCCATACCTTTGCGTGTATCCTTTCGCCACAAGCCTAGCTTTGTGCGTTTGTACCTTTCCATCGGCATCTGTCTTTCGTTTAAAGACTCATTTGCACCCAATAGGTCTAACCCCTTGGGGCAAGTCTACCAAGTTCCAAACTTGGTTCAGGTACATGGAGTCCATTCCCAATTCCATGGCCTCTTGCCATTTGTCTGAGTCAATATCAATTATTGCCTCTTTGTAGGTCTCGGGATCTTCCCGATCTGATAAGCCGACATCAAGTTCACTGATGTCTTCTATCATAAGGCTTTGCTTCTGAGGTCCTTTTAGGATCCTCTTCGACCTACCGAGCTCGACTGGTTCTGGTGCTTTTCTTTTCTGGCTTCGTGTAACACGAACATTATCAGTGGGCACTGATGCAGCTGGTCGCGCCACCCGACCCTGTTCCCTAGCGGGAGGCTGCTCTTGTGCAACTCGTTGCACAGTTTGATTTACAACGGGTTCTATTGGTATGGTTTCAACTGTTTATCTAATCACAGGACTCCCACTGACATGACATGCCTAACAAGTGTCATATCATTACCCTTGTCTGTTTCTAAAACTCCCACTGAACTTGAGTCCAAATCAGAAGATTTAGAGAACTCATGTTCGCGCGTGTCAAAGTCTTGAATTTCTTCAAGTTCTATCATGTCATCTAACCTCTCTTCTTCGAGGTATTCTGCTTCTAAAAACTTAACGTTTCTAGATACTATCACCTTGTGATCTTCTGCATGATAGAATTCACAGCCTCTCGTCTAACGAGGATAGCCTATGAAATATACTTTGACACCCTTGGCATCTAACTTATCAGTGAGCAACAGTTTGACTATCGTAGGATAGCCCCAAGGTCTAAGATAGCCCAGTGAGGGCTTCTTTCCCTTCCATAACTCATAAGGAGTGTTCTGCACTGATTTAGATGGTACACGGTTTAGAATGTAGATTGCAGTTTGTAGTGCATATCCCCATAGATATTTTGGAAGAGTCGAGAATTCAATCATTGATCTCACCATGTCTAACAGGGTTCGATTCCTTCTCTCAGACACACCATTCAATTGTGATGTTCCAGGAGGGGTCCATTGCGATTGAATTCCATTTTCCTTCAAGTAGTCGATAAATTCTTCACTAAGGTATTCACCTCCTCGATCTGATCGAAGAGTGACTATCCTTAGGTTCAATTCATTCTCGACCTCATTCCTAAACTCCTTGAATTTCCCAAAGGTCTCGGATTTATTCTTCATAAGATAAATACATCCATACCTTGAGAAATCGTCAGTAAAGGTAACGAAGTAAGGATAACCCCCACGCGCATGGACTTTAAAAAGTCGTACATCGGTATGTATGAGCTCTAAGCAGCGAGTGGCACGAACACCTTGTCCAACAAAAGGTTTGTTCGTCATCTTACCCTTAACACATGATTCACATGTACCATATGATTCAAAATCAAATGGTTCTAAGTAGTCCAACTTCCTTAGTCTTTGAATCCGTGTTTCATTGATATGGCCTAGCCGACAATGCCATAGATAAGATGGATTATTCTTCCTACTTGATGACGGTTGTTTGTTATGTATTTGAAATAAAGGTAGACTACTTTGCAAAATATATAAACCATTCACTAAGCGAGCTTTTCCATAATACTGGTCATTTAATGAAAAATAACATGTATTAGGAAAAACCCCAATTGTCCAACAATGGAATGGAAATAATATTTCTGACAATGGATGGAACAAAATAAACGTTATCAAGTTCAAAACATTGTCCTGATGGTAAATCTATCTTGCAGCGTCCAACGCGTTTGGCTTCAACTTGATTGTCGTTCCCAACATGCAAGTCGATTTCACCTTGCTTGACTAGCTTGTGTTCAATTAGCCCCTGCACATTTTTACAAATGTGCGAGCCACAAGATGTATCTAATACCCAACCATTGGAGTCAAAAGTAGTCATGTTCATTTCAATAACAAACATACCTTAGCCAGAAGCCGGCGGCTTCTTAGCTTGATCTGCCCTTAGCTTAGGGCAATCTTTCTTCGAATGCCCTTTCTGCTTACAGAAAGGACATTCATCTGTGTGTACCGTTCCGCTTCTCTTGAACTTTCCTTTCTGGTTCAGACGCTTAGGCTTATCACTCGAAGTGTTAGCCTTGGCTCCCGACTTTCCCTTACCCTTAGCACCTTTGTTTCTCGGGTTTGGGTTAGACGGTTGCCCAACATACATGATCGACATTTCCTTCTTAGGAAGAGTTTGATCATATGTCTTCAGCAGATTATGGAGTTCGGGCAGTGTTACGTCCTTCGAATTCATGGTGGTTAACGATGAACTGCGAATACGAACTCGGCAATGATTGAAGGACAAAGATCACCATGATCTTATTCTCATCTTGAGAACATGTTCAGACATGTTCCCTCCTTCATTGAGCTTGCATCTGTGTATCTCTTTGATCAAATCAAATTCAACACTTCTAGCTGTCGTCTCAAAGAGCGACTCAAGATGCTTTAGCATCTCATACGTCAACATGCTATCATGTTGTTTCTGCAGCTCATTGCTCATTGCCGCCAGCATAATACACTGCGCGGATCTAGCATCCTCATGATGCTTATCAGACTTTGCCTTGTTGGCTTGATTCCAAATCAGCAACTTGATCGACAGTCTGATTCTCGGGACACACGGGATTAGCCTCGTCCAAGACGTACTCAATCCTTTCGTACCTCAGCACCAAACATATATTCCTGATCCAATCTAGGAAGTTTGGTCCGGTCAAAATTTGCTTCTCTAAGACAGCACGGAGCAAGATACTCGCCATTTCGGATTTCCAGGAGAAATAATATAGAACGAAAATAATAAATCAACTATTGAAATATTATTTCTAAATACACAGTCAACATAACTAAACAACAAGGTCCTTTATCTGTTTAGCTCCCACTATTTTCACATATGCTTGCCGCCAAAACAAACATACGAGTAATGTCCAACAAGTTACCGTAGTGGCCAAGATCCAAATCCATACTATGCTATACTCCAACGGGGGCTGGTCGCATAGCATAATATGACCGGTAGGACTATCCAATTGTGTCACGCAACTCTTGGTTGTTAAATCTAATTTAACCCGATGCCCTACATATTGTACCTATCGAGGTCGCTAGATACAATATGCAGTAAGTCATAACCATAGGCTTACTCTAATCTGACGATTACTGCGAGTCTCTAAGACGAGGTCGCCAATACAAGAAAACGCAATGAAAGTTCAGAATTAAAGCACCCTATGGAAAGCATCTCAGAAATACATACATATATATATATATTTCTGTACTTATATTGGTTGGGGCTTGTCGCCTGAGGGTTGTTATCAGTCATCTACAAACAAATAAGGGCGCCGCCTACCCATCATGCATGAGTGGTCTACACGTAATGGATGCCGCCTATCCATTCTAGTTCTAAAGGCGGTCAAGCACATAATGGGTGCCGCCTACCCATACATAAAATATGCGGTCCGACATATAAGAGGGCGCCGCCTACCCTCGCATGCATAGCGGTCGAACGGAAAGTAAAATACTTGGTATTTAAACATGCATTGTCAAACAATAGCATATCGAGCAAACAAAACAAGTAGTAGCCTATGTGGATGCCAAAAGACTTCATAATTTCATTATGAAAATTATAATCCCATACTTATAATCTCTATGAAATAATTGAAAATTTGGACTAGATGGAAAAATCGAAAATTCTATTGACCAAGTAGCAATTTTCGAAAACCCGAAGGACTTAATTGTAATTTTTAAAACCTTGGAGGTGTTAAATCTAAAATTCAAAAGTAGAAGGACTAATTTGCAATAAATAATAAATTGATAAATTACAAATAAGCCCTTTAACTTTATACTAATTAAATTTAACCCCTCTAGTTAAAAACAATTACAATTAAATTATATTTATATTCCAAATATAAAATTCAATCCTCAAAATTTTCAAAAATTCGATTTTGGGTCCAACCCGAAAAATATATATATATATATATATTAAAATCAATTGCATCCACATATCTACAAAATCATACAACATATACATGTATATACGTAATCAATTAACCTCGCTCTGATACCACTGTAAGAAAATACGGTCAGAGTTACCCCTAGGGTACGCAGCGGAATTTCAAAAATTTCTTAACATACAGGTTAATTGATTATGTATATGCCGTATATATTTAAACACGTCAATTAGAAGACTAACCTTACTTCCAAAGCATCTTCCAAGTCTTCGTAATAATCCGGTGTATCTTCTCCTTCGTCGAAGTCGAAGATATCTGCAATAGTCTGATTATCTGCAAGACAATAAGAGTTAGTTTCCAGCTCCTAGAACCTCAACCTTGGTATCCACGGATGAACAGCCTATCGGAAGAATGCTAGGATATTCTTTGTGTGACCAAGAAGACGGGGCGGCGATTCCTCCGACAGAGGTGGCGCGCGCGTAGGCTTATGGAGGAGGGGAGAGTTTTTATTTTCTCTAAGAAAATTGGGTAGAATGACTGTGAAAGTCTATGTAAAAAACTCTCTAATAGTCTACTATATATAGTAGTCAATAGAAGCCTAAAGCATAAGCAATTAAACTTCGTAAAGGAATAAGAATTTAATTCTTATCGCACTAGGAAACCAATATCAAGTCTAGATTCATTCCCAATCAAATTGTAACTCAATCAGGAAAATCTAACTTATCCCTTGGAATTCTAATAGAGGAAGGAGTCGAACTCCTTCCCCTATCTAGCTAACGCGCGCGCGCGCCCAGTCCTACGGGAAATAGGTGTGTCCCAATTTGGGACGCACTTATAGTTCTAAGGCAATTCAAACTCCAAGTAGATTTTGCCCAAGTGCATATGTTAATACTAAATTAACATATCCATTCAAATCAAACCTCTATTATATTTCCAAAATATAATCTTTAATTGTATTTACATAAAATACAATTAACTAGCCAATTCAATTAATAATTCCAAATCATTAATTGAACCACCAAATATTATAATTAATTCCAAATCAATTATAATCCATCAATCACAATTAATTCCAAATTAATTGCGATTCCATCTTCAAGGATATTCTGATAGGCTGAATCATCACATAGTGTGACCCATAGGGCCTCATCGTATTAAGCAAGCAACATGGAATTCCTAGACGGTTCCATTTGCAATATTAATACATGAGGACGTTTGAGAGGTTTCTCAAAGCTAACCCTTTCGTTGCGAAGTCTGTTGCGCTCAACGCGGCGTTGGTAACGTCCCTTCATCTGACTTGCTCGAATGTACCTAGGATCGATGAAGTGTCTATCCCAATAATACATCCACGGGCGTCTTCAGTGAGTTGCATGGTGAATGCAATATCTATTATGACCATGATAATAATATCGATACGCTGGCCAACGGTTTTACCATCACAACTATGAACGACTATGAGCAGTGCTGTCCTGTGCTACACTTGAGAGATGAATCCTTCACAGAATCACTTATCATCCCCATTTGTATGTAGCCATAATCCTGGATCGTGTCTTAGGTCAACTGCTTATTCAGAGCTGACATCGACGGGTTCACCAAGGATATGGGGCAACAAATGTGATGATAAAGTCCTGTAAGTCCAAAGGACGACTGACATCACTTCGACAACTCACCGGTTCTCATAGACACTTCGGTGTAGAGTATACATCGATGGGAGTGTCCGGTAGGTACTTCCATTGTTCGATAATCCTTCTTCGAACAACTATGCGCAGTTATGGGAACGTTTCTCGATTGTCCAACAATCCGTTCCGTGGCCGTGTGATCGGCTCACACTTTCTCCAACAAGTATAACCTCCATGCATACTAGTCTCATCTGGTTCATTCAGACCCCTACATCCGAGATGAACTTTGACTAGGGAGAGTTTGGAATAGATGATAACTCACATAGCTCCCACTATCTGTGTGATCGGTCATCTATCCGAGGGGACATGTTTAATATCAATACAGACAGAAATAGAGATATGACATGTTGCATGCCTTGTGTAATATAAATATGAAAGCGATACTCAATAGTAAAACGACAAACATATATTATATTACGTTGACCTGTGTAATAGTACATATATGTCCTCTATAAGGGCTGCATGCCCTTAATAAGGACTATCTCTAGGACATATACACTATCATCTTATGTTTCCAATTTCTTGCCCTACGGCTCTGTCGTCGCAAGTAAACTTCATGCGGTTATGGACGGTTAAGACAACAACCTTGAATTGGGACAATGCGGATCGCCCTATTACCACATAGTAGTCGAAAGGAATATCGACTACCAAGAATATAACCGACTTTGTTACTCTACAAGGATCATTGCCCATGGACACCAGTAGGATCATACTTCCAAGGGGCATTATCGGTTGTCCTCCGAACCCTACTAGGGCGCTCAACACTTCTTTCAAATCTTTCTTTGGGTCAATTTTCATCTTTTTGAGAGTGCTTGTGAAAATGAGATTGGCTGAGCTTCCGGTATCTACCAGTACCTTTGGGACTTCAAAGCAGAAAATGTCGAGCGATACTACTAAAGGAACACTTGGATCTTGAGTGTCCCCTCCTACGGCATGTCTCAGAGGAAGTTCACTATCATCGAAGGAGATCATGTTGGTTCCTTTCGGCGCTACTTGTCCATACTTGGGATCTCTTGCGGTAAGGTCGCTCGCGGTCCTTTCTCTTGCCTTGCGACTATCTCCTCCCGCTGGTCCACCGACAATAGTAAGAATTCTCCCATGAATGATTCTATTCTCAAAGTTCGCTTCTCTTACATAATTCCGATGTCGCTCGCCCTCCGGAGGAGGAGGTGGTGGGGGTGGTAAAGTTGAAGGCTCCCTTCGTGGTTCGGGGGCAATGTGATGAACAGGTTGGTGGACAGGTTCCTCTTGACGAATGTAGTTAACCAATTGCCCTCGGTGCACTAACTTCTCAATTTCAGTCTTGAGGTTAACACATTCATCGTTGGTATGCCCTCTGCCTTTGTGAAAGTAGCAAAACGTTTCCGAATTTCTATGCTTTCAGGACTCCGGCATAGGCTCGGGCCAATCGACGTCCATCCTTCTTGTTATAATAGTGCTCAAGATTTCGGATCTTGGCCTATTAAGCTCGGTGTACTTCTCGTACCTCCTAGGGGGAGATCTCCTTGGAGGAGTTCTCTTGTCCCTAAAGTCATTTCTATGGTGTGGCTCCTTTTGGATGGTATTTCTCTCATTCCTTTGGTCTTGCCTCTTTTGCTTCGGAGGATTATTTTGACCTTGCCTTTGTTGTTCCTTTTCCTTCGGAGCGGTCGGAGGAACGGTTCTCATTGGGAAGGTTCTTCGGAACTCCTCTGCAGCAAAAAAGTTTTTGCATACTTGCTCTAGGTCTTTCTCGGTCTCCACATGGGACATTGCTAGTTCGTCCCGAAGCTTCTCATTGGTGGTATTTCCATACAAGTATTCGTTTCGCTCCTTAGCTCCGTGAGTTTCTACTTAGTATGCCGCTTCATGGAACCTTGTCAAGAATTCCCTCAAGTCCTCCGACGGTCTTGGGACGATTTCGGCCAAGTAATTGACTCATCTTTTCTTCCGAATCACTTTCTCAAAATCTTTTGATGAATTGAGATGTGAGTTCCTTGTAGGACGTGATGGATCCATTGTCCATGTTAGACCACCAAACCATTGCCTCTCCACAAAGTGTCGAGGGGAAGATCAATGCCTTGGTGTTGGGATCGTGTCCATGGGCTTCCATCTTTGTGCCAAACCTTACAAGATGGTTCTTCGGACAGCTAGTACCATCATAATTTTACAAAGTTGGGAATTCTCTATCGGTCTTCACCACATGAGTTCTTATAGCATCACATAGTGCGCTTGGCTCCATGTCTTTTTCTTGCTCTTGGACGCTTGTCTTCAACGCATCTATTTGTACTTCAATGACTTTTCTCTGGGCTTTTAGCTCTTCAAGGTTAAGCCTCCTTCCGGTCATGGGGTCAAATCCTATCATTGGAGTGACTTGTGCAACTTTCCTACCACCATTATTTTCTTCCATCGCTTCCGGGCGGTTCTGAGGAGTGGTTTGATTTGGAAGAGTTGGTGGATTGACGACTTGAAGTTGAAGTTGGTCCGGAGGAACGTGGAGATGGTCCGGAGGATGTGGGTCATTGGGCGCTTGCGGGGCCCTTACCCTTCAATCGATTATTTCCCTCAAGTCTCTCGGAGCTCCTTGGGGACCTAGCCTTGATTGCAGGCCTTGGGGCCCTAGTCTCGATTGTACGCCTTGGGGTCCTAGCCTTGAGTGAATTGGCCTAGGACTTGCTAGAGATTGAGCTTCATCTTGAGCGGGATATGCTCTTGCTTGAATTAGTGCGGGTTCTTGCACTTGGGGCTGCCTTTGGGCCCTTATTTCTTCCTCTACTCTTACTGTCTCATTTTCTCCTCGGCACCCTTGGATGGTCAGGAGGAACAATCCGTACTGCGCCTCCGTGAATCCATAGTCCGCGGGACAAACAACTCGTCCGTTGGGAAGGGTAAAGTTAATTGCTGCCGGTTGAGCTTGCCTTCGGACCGGTTGGGCTTGCCTTGGGAGTGGTTGAGCTTGCCTTGGGAACGGTTGAGAGGAATGCCTTAATGCACCAAAACCGTATCCGACGGGGTTTCCTTGAGGCGCATTTTCATCAACCCTTTCCTCCGGAGCAGTGACTGTCGGGGCTCCATCGAGCAAGTTATCGTCCGTGTCGTTATCAACATTATCATTTCTAACTGCCCTACCACCATTGCCTCGCCCCCTTCCTCTACCTCTGCCTCTTAACGAGGGACGGCCCTGAGGACGAGCAGGTGGGGGCCCGCGACAGTGGTCGCAAGGCGGGTACTTCTTCTGGGATTAACCATCCTTCGGGCCGCGCTAGTAGGGCGAGGGTAACCTTTTGATTGATTCCCACAGACGGCGCCAAATGTTGATAGGTAATTAGCCCTTTCCTCTGGAGCGTCGTACTGATGACAGTGTTTTTTACACTATCATTCGAGTCTTTTTTCACCAATTTAGCTATCCTCTTGCATGCATTTTAGTGCATTTTGTTAGAATAGTGTCACGTTTCCATTTCTTTTGTTCTTTTCAGGTTTTTGGTGGAAATCGCATTTTTGGATGTAATTCATGGCGAGACAATGATGTTTTGGTGCAATGAGATCACCCGTGGTGTGTCAAGGAGTACCGAGACGAGTTTCAAGGCCAAATGACCAAGTTTCGGAGCTCAAAACCGTGCAAGGGGCCAAAATCGAAAATCCGGAGGAGGAATTTGGCACGGGCAAGATTCTGCCCATGCGAGGCGCACCGCCGCGTACAGGGCGCACCGCCGGGGAGCGTCCGACAGCAACTATATATATTTCCCAAATCTGCGAATTTTCATATCTTTCATCACTATTTTACAGACTTAAACCCTAGAGCTTGTTCTGGGTATATTTTCTATTAGAACCTTTGTAACTTAGCGAATTTGGAGCTAGAGAAGAGATTTGGACACCGATTTATCTCACCTTGCTAGATCTTTGTGAGTTTAGCAATTCACCAGAGATTGACAACCTTTGGTGGTAACCTTGTATCTCACAATTCTTCTATTTATCTTTCAATTCACCAGGTTTTCATTCATTATTGCTTCAATTATGATTGTTGATTGTGTTATTGATATGAGTAGCTAAGCATCTAGTTGGTGATAGTATGTGAATTTATAGCTAGGGTTCGTATTATGCATGATTGAGTTTCTGAGTCTTTTACTTGTTGATGAACGGTTTAGAACTTGTCAGATTCTAGTTAATCAAATAAATTTGTATTTAGCCAAAGGCAATTCACAACTACAACGAAACCGTAGTGTAGCTGTAAAATAACCTCGAGTGTCGATCTCTAAGGACTATAACTAGCTTTATCTAATCTAACTTAAGAATATAAAATCAACAAACTACTTAGCAAAGGTTTTTCTTATCAGATAATGGAGGTTAGTGATAGTATGATCATTCAAAGCATAGCAGGTTAATAATCATGCGTGAAGTACCCGGTTTTGCATAGAGATCTTTGATCAATGATTTGTCCAGTTGTGTTCGTTATAATTCAACACTACGAAGATAGAGGTTTTAGATAGATCAAAGAAATAAAGCAATAACTCAAAGTCTAATGCGCGATATAGCCATTAGCATAATTATTAACCCTTCGCTAAGAAATCACATACTATCACCAACGAGAAGTTTAGCTACTCGTAGATGTCATGCAATCAACAGAAATCATAGCAAGATTGAATGAAAACATGTTGAAAGATAAATAAATATAAATAGAAAAACTGTAAGATACAATGTTACCGAAGGTTGTCAATCTCCGAAGAATCGCGATCTTACAAGCTCCAAAACGCTAAGAAAAAGTATCTCCTAAGCTAAGAATCCCCAGAACAGGCTCTGGAGAATTCCTACCTAAAACTAATGAGAAGGTGAGAGAAAAGGTCTGAGAAAGTATCAAAAACGGAGAAAACTGAGCAACTATATAGTGTGATTCGGCAGGTGTGGGGCGAGTCGCCCCACACAACGGGCGATTCGCCTGGCGTGGGGCGATTCGCCCCACGTCCCGGGCGACTCGCCCGGGGGGTTCTGTTGGCTGGAAACGCGTTTTTGGATTTCTTTTCCTTTTCGGACTCGATTTTTGCCTTCTAGTGACCTTTTAGCCTTCAAACTCGACCCCTGGACTTCAAATCCTATCCGGAATCTTCTAGATACTCCAATTAGGCCTTCGGAACACCAATTCCTTGTCTACTTCAATATAATTGCCCGGAAAACCTCGTTTTTCACTCAAAACCTGTAAAATACAAACTAAAGGGAAACGTGACACTATTCTAATAAAATGCACTAAAATATAGCTAAATTAACATAGAGGATAGCTAAATTGGTGAAAAAAGACTCAAATGAAAGTGTAAAATACACGTTCATCAAACTCCCCAAACCGAACCTTTGCTTGTCCTCAAGCAACTAAGCTAGACTCTAATGCAAAAAACAATGCAACACAAAAAATGGAGTCTCATGCCAAATCAAATGAACTAATCTATTGAATCTATCAAAAAACATATGAACAAAAACCATACAAATCATAACATGAATATAGGTTGAAGAATGCCTCGATTGACTCATACATATTCACATAAGCACTTATGTCAAGACAAGATAGTCTCTCGTAACATTCTCTACCTGGACCTAGTCCGTGACGACGTAATGAAACATGTTAAAATACGAATGATTGTCCCGTGCCTATGAAACTGAGGACTTACTGTTGTTCACCAAGTTAAGACTTCCTCAAAGAGGTCGAACCAATACTGGCTCTCATCAAACGAAGGAGGGTTCCCTAAAAAAGATAACACTCCCCTATTCTACCCATCTCTCAAGCAAAACCTTAATCTATTCACCACTTCCTGAATGGCAGGACGAGGGTGGTCTAGAACAGATGACACTCAAATAAACAAAAGACAGAAAATTACAACACGATTACGAACATTACAAAAATTGAAAAATGAGACACAACACTTTGCTAAACAGCTTTTGGCTCTTTTTTTGAATCCTTCTTTGCTTTTTTTTTGTGGGTCTTTTCTTTTTTCTTTTTTTTTCTTTTCCAGTTTTTTTTTTTTTCCTTGAATTTTCCTTTTTTTCGATTTTTTTTTAGCCAGCAGTAGCACAAAAAAGAAACAATGACACACAAACGACCTCCCCAAACCTATACAAAAGAATAGGTTGGAGTACAAAATTTACGAAAAAGAAAAATAAAATAAACTCACAACACACACTAAAAAAAAAAAAAAAAATGAAAAAAAAGTCTAGTGATAGTGTAAGCCCCGCCCCAAACCTATTCGAAAGAATAGGTTGCAAACAAAGGATCACACAATCTCACACTACCTCCTTCCTAGGCATTTAGCAATCTCAAAGCAAGGTGAAGACTTGTTGCCTCTTAGGTACATAATTACTCGGGAAAACAACCATAAGACCCTAACATGCATCATCCTATTATAAAGGCCTTCGTGAACCGCAGTAGAGAAAACACCACTATCTGATGTCGAGACTACCAAGCTTAACTAAGTGCAATACATAAATGTGACAAGCCAAGCGAGAAAAACCTCAAACAAATTCATAGAGATGAAGCATATGTTTAATGTCATAATTAGTTAATCTACCCAATGAAAAAGTTCAAAAAATTTGGCAATAAACTCCACAGAAAACATGCAAGACTATCCTAGGATGAATGTAGTGAATACAACTAAATACTAAGAAAGCAGTAAACATGCAAATTCAAATGCAAACAAAAAATTTCACGAGTTTATCATAAGCAAGACAAGTATAGAGATAACCAGCGATAACCCCCCCCCCCAAACTTGAACGTCGTCACTCGTCCCGAACGTCGAAAGTGGATTCAAGGTGAGAGCTAATACTTGAATAAGTGACCTATAATACTCAATCAAACTCGTGAGAAAACAAAACGGGTGATAAACGAGGTAAAAAGATCGATAATTTAGCACAATAGGAGAAAATCGGGTTCCCTCCAAAAATGCTAAATTATCATCTAGAGACCTATTTTATCACCAAAAACATACGAAAATATGAAAAACAACACAATGATATGCCCAAAACACACTAACCTTTAGTAGAGGCGGTAAGGGTAAGCTCAAGGTGATCAACCTCCCTTTGATCACTAGATATCTCGAAGTATGGCTTCACTCGCTGGCCATTCATCTTGAAGGTATTGCCCGTCTTTGGATCAAAGAGTTCTACATCTCCATGGGGAGCAACTTTGATAATTTCGTACGGTCCATCCCAACGATTACGGAGCTTTCTAGGAAATAGTCGAAGGCGAGAATTAAATACCAAAGCTTTTTCCCCAGGAATCAGTTCCTTACGTACTATACCACGATCATGATACTTCTTAGTACGTTCCTTGTAGATCTTGGCATTTTCATAAGCACCTAGTCGTAATTCATCAAGCTCATCTAGTTGCAACAATCGTTCCTCGCCAGCTTTTCCCATATCAAGATTGAGTGCTTTGATAGCCCAATATGCCTTGTGTTCTAGTTCTACGGGAAGATGACATACTTTCCCATACACAAGTCTGTACGGAGTGGTTCCAATCACCGTCTTGTAGCTAGTCCTGTATGTCCAAAGTGCATCATTCAATTTTCCTGCCCAATCTTTTCTACTAGGCTTCACTACTCGCTCCAGGATCTTCTTAATTTGCCGGTTGCTAACTTCGACTTGGCCCGATGTCTGTGGATGATATGGCGTAGCGACACTATGGTGGACACCGTATCTCTTAAGAAGGGAGGCAAAGGTTCTATTGACGAAGTGTGACCCTCCATCACTGATGATTGTCCTAGGGCACCCAAATCTAGAGAATATTACTTCCTTCAAGAACATCATAACAACTGCGCCGTCATTTGTTTTTGTAGGAATTGCCTCCACCCATTTAGTCAGATAATCCACCGCAACAAGAATGTATCCATAACCTCCACTTGATGAAAATGGTCCCATGAAATCAATGCCCCATACGTCGAAAGGTTCGACCACTAGATTCCCTTGAAGGGGCATTTCGTCTTTCTTGCTAATATTACCACCTCGTTGACATGGGTCACAATTCTTCACAAAAATTCGAGCATCTCGGTATATTGTTGGCCAGAAAAATCCTGCTTGCAGTACTTTGCGAGCTGTTTTCAAGCCACTATAGTGTCCTCCACAATTAAGCTCATGGCAATGACTCAACACACTTTGTTGCTCTTCTTGTGGCACGCATCTCCTTAGAATCCCATCAGCTCCTTCTTTGAATAGATGCGGATCATCCCATATGTAAGTCCTGCAACGCTTGGCAAGAGCTCTCTTGTCGGAGGCTGAAAAGTTAGTGGGGTAAACATTCATAACCAAATAGTTCACAATATCAGCATACCATACCATGACTCTTCATTATCCTTCATTAAGTGCTCATCAGGGAGGTCCTCATTCATGGGTATCGAATCAACAGGGATATTTGGTATTCTAGACAAATGATCAACTACTAAATTCTCCCTACCAGCTCTATCCACTATGGTCAAATCAAAGTCTTGCAACAAAAAGACCCAACGGATTAACCTAGGCTTAGAATCTTGTTTAGCTATCAAATGTCTCAAAGCAGCATGATCAGTATGGACATTCACAGGATGACCAATTAAATAAGACCTAAAATTTTGTAAAGCAAAGACAACAGCTAAAAATTCCTTTTCAGTAGTTGTATAATTAACATGCGCGGAGTCTAGAGTCTTACTAACATAATAGATCACACGATACTGCTTATCAACTTTTTGGCATAAAACAGCACCCATAGCAAAATTCGAAGCATCACACATAATCTCAAAAGGAAGACTCCAGTCGGGTGGCACAACAATGGGAGCAGAGACAAGCTTTTCGTTAAGGGTATAAAAAGCAACTAAGCACTCACTAAAAAAATGGAAAACCACATCTTTTGCAAGCAAGCTACTTAAAGGTTTAGCAATTTTCGAAAAATCCTTGATAAAAGGTTTAGCAATTTTCGAAAAATCCTTGATAAACCTCCTATGAAACCCTACATGACCAAGAAAAGAGTGCAATTCTTTCACACAAGTAGGTGGGGGAAGTTTTTCAATGATTTCGATCTTAGCCTTGTCTACCTCAATACCTCTTTCAGAAACTATATGTCCTAGAACAATGTCTTCCCTAACCATGTAATGACTTTTCTCCCAGCTTAAGGTCAAATTGCATTCAATGCACCTCTTCAGAACAAGATCTAATCTTTGCAAGCATTCATCAAACGAATCACCAAAAAGGGAAAAATCATCCATGAAAACTTCAACAAATTTAGTTACCATATCAGAGAAAACAGAAAGCATGCACCTTTGGAAAGTGGCGGGAGCGTTTCATAGCCCAAACGGCATCCTCCTATAGGCAAACGTTCCGAATGGCCAAGTGAATGTCGTCTTCTCCTGATCCTCCGGTGCAATCTGAATCTGGTAGAAACCTGATAAACCATCAAGAAAACAATAGAATTTCCGCCCCGCAAGGCGGTTTAGCTTGTCATCTATAAATGGCAAAGGGAAGTGGTCTTTCTTAGTGGCGACATTTAATCTTCTATAGTCAATGCACATCCGCCATCCAGTGGTATTCCTAACCGGTACTAACTCTCCCTTCTCATTCTCTTCCACCGTGACTCCTGATTTCTTAGGAACTACATGAACCGGGCTCACCCATCGACTATCAGGAATGGGGTAAATCATATCGGCATCTAGCAACTTGATCACTTCTTTCTTTACCACCTCTTGCATGGCCGGATTTATCCTACGCTGAGGTTGCCTAACCGGTTTGGCATCTTGTTCTAGAGTGATGTTGTGCACACACCGAGTAGGGATAATTCCTTTGATATCACTAATACCCCATCCTATAGCTGCAGAATTTGCTTTCAAAACTTCAATTAGCCTACTTTCTTCATCTCTGGAGAGATGTGAGGAGACGATCACAGGCTTTTTTTGATTTTCTCCTAAGTAGACATACTTGAGGTGCGCAGGAAGTGGCTTTAATTCTAAGATAGGCTCTTCAGGGAATTTACTTTCTTCCTCTGCTTCATCCAAAGGTTCAAGCACTTCTTCTCCTACGAGAATTTCTTGGATGCTATCCATCATTTCAACCTAGTTCCCTTGCTTCTTCGGTCATGTAGCATGTCTCAGTCTGCATGGTTAGTGCCTCCTCAAGTGGTTTACGATTATCATGGCAATGATGAAATTCGGAAATCACGGAATCATAGCAATCGACAGAATTTAACTCTTCCACGACTTCCTTATCTCCGATGCTACATCCTACCAATTCAATCTTCTCACCCATTACCTCCATGGTTATTTTCTTGCCCTTAAGTTCGAGGCATGTGTTGGTAGTTGCCATGAATGGACTCCCAAGTAGTACTACGTGCTCGCGAACATGGCACTTCCCTTCGTCTACAGATTTCATCACTACAAAATCAGCTGGGATTATCAATTTGTCCACCTTCACAAGGATGTCCTCTATTATCCCGACTGGCCTCTTCACACTTTGGTCCGCCATTTGGACGACCATATCAGTTTGTGTCAATTCTCCGAGATCCAGGGCTTTGTATACCGAATAGGGCATCAAGTTAATGCTAGCCCCTAAGTCAAGCATTTCCTTCGTGGTTCGACCATTCCCCAAAACGATGTTGATGATGAAACTTCCAGGATCTTTCTTATTCACAGGTAATCCGGCAATTGAGTTGACCGTTTCAACCCCATTAACTTCCTTTCCTGAAGTAACCCTTTTGTTCTTTATCTCACGAAAGAATTTCGTATAAGCCGGAATGTTTTGGATTAACTCCAAGAAAGGCACATTGACTTCAACCTTTGAGAGGCGTTGGAATAGAGGCGACTCTTGAATATCCTTCTTGGCTGGCTTGATCCGACATGGGAATGGTACATGTGGTTTCGGAGGTACATATGGATTAGAAGATTTGTGAAGTACTGCTGGCGTAGGAGTTCCTACTTCGACTTCATCATCACCCATGTCTTCTACAGATGGTCTTGGTTCATCATCCTTCTCTGGAACTTCTTGAGGTTCTTTGGAACTTTTGCTAACCTCTTGTTCTGTGCTTGGTCCTGCAATTTCGGTCCCAGTAGATTCAACACGTTTAGGACGCACGAAGTTAGGAATTTTGGTCATCTTTCCTCCACGGAGTAGTAGATTCACTTCTTCGTACTCAGTTTCCTCGGTTATAACAGTTGGAAGTGGCTCGGGATCAGTTTCAGGTGTCAAAACGGGGGAACTAGGGTCGTCCAGTTCCCTAGAGCTGGGGGGCGATTCGCCCCCTACCTTGGGCGACTCGCTTGGGGAGGGCCGAGTCGCCCCAAACATTCTGTCTGTGGGGGGCGATTCGCCCCCCACTTCCAGGGGGCGTCTTCGACTGCTTTTCCGCAATTTTGACACTTCAACAGGCTAAGCTCCTTGATAAGTTGCTCAGTTACTTCAACCGCTTCAAAAGCCTTTTCGATGCGAAGATTGTTTTCAGCTTGCCCTGCGTGTGCTATCTGATGAACGTGTCAAGGTCAATCAAATAAATTTGTTATTTAGCCAAAGGCAATCCACAACTACAACGAAAACCGTAGTGTAGTAGCAGAATGACTCGAGTGTCGTTCTCTCAGGACTATAACTAGCTTTATCAAATCTAATTTAGAATATAAAAACAGCAAACAGATAGCAGAGGGGTTTCTAGCAGATAATGGAGATTGGTGATAGTATGGTCCTTCTTAACATAATGGGTCGATAATCATGCATAAATTCCTAGGTCTTGCATAGAGATCTTTGAATCAATCTAGTGTCCTGTTGCAAGTATTAAGCACTACGAAGATAATCTGGTCTGACTAGTCAATCACGGTTGTCCTAATGTGTTCCGTAATTATTCAACACTACGAAGATAATTGGTCTGATGGTCGACTAGTGTCCAATTGTGCATAATAATCAATACAGCATACGAGAATTTTGGTTACAACTGATCAACGAAATAAAGCAATGACACGGAGTATAATGCGCGATATAGCCATTAGCATGATTATCTTCCCTCGCTAAGAATTCACATACTACCACCAATGATAAGTTTAGCTACTCATATTATGCATACAATCAACAGAAATCATAGAAGAAAACATATTGAAAGATAAATAAAATAAGTAGAATAAAACTGTAAGATACAAAGTTACCGAAGGTTGTCAATCTCCGGATGATTGCGATCCTACGAGCTCCAAACTGCTATGAAAAAGTATCCCCTAAGCTACAGTACTCCAGGACAGGCCCTGGGAAGTTCCTACCTAAAACTATAGAGAGAGGTGAGAAAGTAGGTCTGGAAAGATATGATTTCGGAGAAAAACTGAGCATAGGCCCCGAAAAAACACGGGGCGGTTCGCCCCCGGGTAATTCTCGCGGAATTCCGCGTTTTCGACGCGTTTTTGGATTTCTTCACCTTTTCGGACTCGGTTTCTGACTTCTAGTAGCCTTCTAACCTCCAGATTCGGCCCCTAGACTTCAAATCCTATCCGGAAACCTTCAGATACTCCAAATAGGCTTCTGGAACACCAATTCCTTGTCAACTTCAATATAATTGCCTAGAAATCTTCGAATTTCAACCAAAACCTGTAAAATAAAATCTAAAGGGAAACGTGACACTATTCTAATAAAATGTACTAAAATATAGCTAAATTAACATAGAGGATAGCTAAAATAGGTGAAAAAGACTCGAATGAAAGTGTAAAATACACATTCATCAAACTTCCCAAACCGAACCTTTGCTTGTCCTCAAACAACTAAGCTAGACTCTAATACAAAAAACATGCAAGACACAAAATGGAGTTTCATGCCAAATAAAATGAACTAATCTACTGAATCTACCAAATAACATATGAACAAAAACCATATGAATCAAAGCATGAATATAGGTTGAAGAATACCTCGATTGACTTATACACATCCACATAAGCACTTAGGTCAAGACAAGATAGTCTCTCGTAACATTCTCTACCTGGACCTAGTCAGTGACGACGTAATGATGCATGCTAAGATACGAATGGTTGCCCCGTGCCTATGAAACTGAGGACTTACTGCTGTTCCACCATGTTAAGACTTTCCCTCAAAAGAGGTCGAACCAGTACTGGCTCTCATCAAACGAAGGAGGGTTCCCTATAAAAGATAACTCTCCCCTATTCTACCCATCTCTCAAGTAAAGTCTTAAGCAATTCACCACTTCCTGAATGGCAGGACGAGGGTGGTCTAGAACAGATGACACTCAAGACAAAAAAGATAAAAACACGATTACGAACATTACAAAAATGGAAAAGACTCAACACTTTGCTAAACTGCTATTTGGCTTTCTTTTTTTGGACCCTTCTTTGCTTTTTTTGGGGTCTTTTCTTTTTTTCTTCTTTTTTTCTTTCCAGATTCTTTCTTTTTTTCTTTTTCTCTTTTTTTCTGGAAATTTTTCTTTCTTTTTTTATCGATTTTTTCTAGCCAGCAGTAGCATAACAAAAAGAGAAACAATATGACTCACACGACTTCCCCAAACCTATTCGAAAGAATAGGTTGGAGTACAAAATTTACGGAAAAGGAAAATAAACTCACGATACGAAAATGAAAAACAGAAACAAGTCTAATGATGGTGCAACCCCCTCCCCAAACCTATTCGGAAGAATAGGTTACAAACAAAGGATCACACGATCTCACACTACCTCCTTCCTAGGCATTTAGCAATCTCAAAGCATGGTGAAGACTTGTTGCCTCTTAGGTACATAATTACTCGGGAAAACAACCATAAGACCCTAACATGAATCATCCTATTATAAAGGCCTTCGTGAACCGCAGCAGAGAAAACACCACTAAGTGATGTCGAGACTACCATGCTTAACTAAGTGCAATACATAAATGTGACAAGCCAAGCGAGAAAAACCTCAAACAAATTCATAGAGATGAAGCATACGATTAATGGCATAGCTAGTTGATCTACCCAATAAAAAAGTTCAAAAAATTCGGCAATAAACTCCATATAAAACATGCAAGACTATCCTAGGAAAGCAGTAAACGTGCAAATGCAAAAAATTTCACGAGTTTATCATAAGCAAGATAAGTATAGAGATAACAAGCGATAACCTCCTCCACAAACCTGAACATCGTCGCTCGTCCCGAACATCGAAAGTGGACCCAAGGTGAGAGCTAATGCTTGTATAAGTGACCTATAATACTCAATCAAACTCGTGAGCTAAAATCTAAAGCGGTAAAGAAAGCGATTAAAATTCCGGGTTACCTCCCGGATAGCGTCATTGTTTAAAGTCTTTGACTCGACTCCTGTCTGCGCCTATCTCTTCTTTTTGCGGGTACTAGGATTCCCCTTCATTGATCTCCTTTCCATGCCACGAACCTGTGAATAAGAAAGAATATAGGCTGCAAGACCACAGTAGTGAGTAGCAATATCAGGCGGTTCAGGTGGATCAGGTAGGGCTTTCAATACGTGTTGCTTGCCATCCACTTCGATGGTGCAAGTTCTTTGGTAGATGTCCATCACTGAGCGTAGTTTAGTCAAGAATGTTTGTGCTAAGAGTATGACATCCCCCGTCCCAGGTGCAGATGCCGGCATAACTACGAAATTGGTGTATATAGATGCTTCACCAATCTTGACCAATACGTTTTTCACAACACCCTCGGGTCTCATAAAGGATCCATCCGCCAGTCGCACAATAGCCCTTTGCTCAGATAGTTTTCCAAGGTTGCTCTTTTCAAACACATTCAAAGGGATTCTGTTTGAGTAGGATCCCGTGTCTAGTGTGGCACGGACATCTTCAAGCTCACCAATCCCTACCTTAACATCGAAACTTTGAGGGAGTGGCTCGGGATCCTCTTGCTCCTCTTCACTCTTGTTAGTACCAAGGTCCTTTTCTTCTTCTTCGGCTTGTGGGGGCAGTTCCCTCTTGCAACTCTCGCACTTAGCAACCTTCTTGATAGTGATTTCAACTGGTAGATCACCCACTAAGTTAATGGACAACGACTTCTCAGTGTTGCTAGGCAGTTTGCCTTGTCCCCTACTTGGTCCTCGGTCGATCAAGTCTTGCATCTTTTGATGGGCAAGCCTATTGCTCTCTTCCAACCTATCGAGCCTTGCCCTAGTTTTCTCAGAATCTTCCTCATAACGTTTGAGAAAACTTTGTGTGTGATCAACCATCTTCTGCAAGTTCTCCATCAGTAGAGCCGACTTCGACTTTGGTGGCTCTTTCGGAGCGGGGTTTTCGCAGTGATCATTACCATAGTTCAGCCTACTACGGTCTTGGTTAGGTCCATAAGTTTGGTTAGCCGGTGCATATCCCTGATTGTTGCGGTATCCTCTTCTCTAGAATCCACCTCGAGGATTCCTACCGTCTTGTCCGTAGCTAACTTCTTGAGTACCAAACTCCGTAGCAAAGGCTTCTTCTTCGCCTCCTCGAGCCCAGTTGCCATCATCGTATGCCATCTCCGATCTACACATATGAGCCCCATGCCCATAGTTCTTGCATATTCGGCATACTTCATTCGAAACAGTTGTTCCGGTGGCGCTCTTGAGGACTTGCTTCAATTCGTTGGTAAAGCACTCGAATTGATCCCCATTCCCCCTGTACATAGGGGCTTCTTGAGTCGGTGGAGCTTCAGGTCCACGTCTCCTAACCATTGCTCTTGGGTCCTTGAACTGCGAACCCTTAGCAAGCCTTTCGAAAACTGCCCAGACGACTTCTGCGGTTTCCTCCCAAATATTGCCTCGGCATTGGAAATCCACCACTTGTTGGTTCTCGAAGGTTAGCCCATTGTAGAAGTGCTGGACTAGGTCGGAGAGTTCAAAACCATGGTGAGGGCACTTGTTCGTGAGATCTTGGAACCTCTCGAACGCGGTGTAGATGGTCTCATCATAGTCCTGCTTGAATCCAGTGATTTGCGCCTATAGCGCGGTAGTCAAGGTGTGAGGGAAGTATTTCTCCATGAAAGCTGAAAAAACCTTCTCCCAAGTGTCCAGCGAGCCTGCTGGAAGAGAACTTAACCATGACTTGGCTCTGTCGCCAAGTCCCATAGCAAAAACCTTCATCCTCAACTCATCCGTTGTTATGTCAGCTCTGGGTCGTGGGAGTTGGTTGACGAAATCATCGATATCGTGCAAGTACCCCATCACATCTTCCCTTGATAAGCCATAGAACCTCGGAAGTTGTTGGAATGCGTGGTTCTTGATCTCCAGATCTCGGGTTGCAGACGAAAGAACAATCGCCGGTCCCCTCATACGATCCTTGGTGGGTTGAACCCATGCTTTCAGTGGTCTAGCTTTCTGCCATTCCGTCGATTTCCTTGAAGAGACTAAGTAGAGATTTAGAGAAATCGATTTCCTCTATTTCCTCTAGTGCGCGCCTTTCAAATAGTCGCCTTCTTTGGTGGTAGACTCTGTCGATCTCAGCAATTGAATCAGCAAGCGGTGTTCCTGCAGAACGTGTATGCGGCATACACAATCTGAAACAGACTAGGAAAGGTGATTAGAAACAGACTAGGAAAGCAGTATCAGAGAGAGATTGAAAAGGAAAACTAAAAATAATAGAATTAGGAATCTAAAGCTGTAGATATAAACAAATTAAATAGAAAAAAGGAGTATAGTCCCCGCAACGGCGCCAATTTGATGAACGTGTCAAGGTCAATCAAATAAATTTGTTATTTAGCCAAAGGCAATCCACAACTACAACGAAAACCGTAGTGTAGTAGCAGAATGACTCGAGTGTCGTTCTCTCAGGACTATAACTAGCTTTATCAAATCTAATTTAGAATATAAAAACAGCAAACAGATAGCAGAGGGGTTTCTAGCAGATAATGGAGATTGGTGATAGTATGGTCCTTCTTAACATAATGGGTCGATAATCATGCATAAATTCCTAGGTCTTGCATAGAGATCTTTGAATCAATCTAGTGTCCTGTTGCAAGTATTAAGCACTACGAAGATAATCTGGTCTGACTAGTCAATCACGGTTGTCCTAATGTGTTCCGTAATTATTCAACACTACGAAGATAATTGGTCTGATGGTCGACTAGTGTCCAATTGTGCATAATAATCAATACAGCATACGAGAATTTTGGTTACAACTGATCAACGAAATAAAGCAATGACACGGAGTATAATGCGCGATATAGACATTAGCATGATTATCTTCCCTCGCTAAGAATTCACATACTACCACCAATGATAAGTTTAGCTACTCATATTATGCATGCAATCAACAGAAATCATAGAAGAAAACATATTGAAAGATAAATAAAATAAGTAGAATAAAACTGTAAGATACAAAGTTACCGAAGGTTGTCAATCTCCGGATGATTGCGATCCTACGAGCTCCAAACTGCTATGAAAAAGTATCCCCTAAGCTACAGAACTCCCAGGACAGGCCCTTGGAAGTTCCTACCTAAAACTATAGAGAGAGGTGAGAAAGTAGGTCTGGAAAGATATGATTTTCGGAGAAAAACTGAGCACTATATATAGGCCCCGAAAAAACACGGGGCGGTTCGCCCCAGCCTGCAGCGGTTCGCCCCCGGGTAATTCTCGCGGAATTCCGCGTTTTCGACGCGTTTTTGGATTTCTTCACCTTTTCGGACTCGGTTTCTGACTCTAGTAGGCCTTCTAACCTCCAGATTCGACCCCTAGACTTCAAATCCTATCCGGAAACCTTCAGATACTCCAAATAGGCTTCTGGAACACCAATTCCTTGTCAACTTCAATATAATTGCCCAGAAATCTTTGAATTTCAACCAAAACCTTTAAAATAAAATCTAAAGGGAAACGTGACACTATTCTAATAAAATGTACTAAAATATAGCTAAATTAACATAGAGGATAGCTAAAATAGGTGAAAAAGACTCGAATGAAAGTGTAAAATACACTATTCATCACTATCTCGAAAACACTCTCAATGGCCTTAATGCCTGCGTACAACGCAAGTTCTTCCTCTTCCCTGATATCTTCGTCTTCAGAATATCCTTCGTATAACCCGTCAGTTTCACCCCGATTTGAATTTATGTTGGTGACTTGACTCGACATTATCTTCTCAGATTGTGCAGATCCGTTGGCGTACTTTTGAAAGACCTTCTCTGCCTCTTCAACTGTACATTCTTCTAATCCTCCGCACATCCCATCCACTTGAAGCCTAACATCATCACGTAAACCACCAACAAAATACTAAATCAGCTCCCCGTCGTCGAAACGGTGATGGGGGCACTCATGTTTATACAGCTCAAAACGCTCATAGGTGTCACAGAACCTCTCACACTCTCCTTGCTTGAAGTGTTCGATCCGACTCCGCAAGGCAATTGTCACATGGTAAGGCATGAAACGCGCCAAGAACTCCTCTACTACTTGGCTCTAGGTCCTCAGTGATCCTGGTGCTAACCTTGCTATCCAAATCCTCGGTTCATATCCCAGAGCAAAAGAAAATAATTTCCTGCATAATTGGTTCTCGGTGAACCCCTTTGCTGGAACTTTTGCTATTTCTTCCTCATAGGACCTGATGAAGCTTAACGGGTTCATCCCGACTCCATCTTCGAACCTCGGTATTGATGAACGTATTTTTGACGCGTTCATCTTGTCTTTTTTACCTTCTTTTGCTATCTTTTAGCCTTGTTTTTTGGTTAGTTTTGTAGAATAGTGTCACGTTTTGTGTTTTCTGCATTTTCAGGCACTTAGGTACGAAACGACGTTTTTGGAGCTAAAAACGAGCCTTTTTGATGGAAAAGATGGCCCCGTTGAAGTTCCCCAATCTCCGTGGCTTGTTCGTGAGTGTCTGAGCCCCAATAAGTGCCGAGAAGGACGAGCCCAAGGCACCCGAGGGCCGTTCGTGGGCAAAAGATCGAGTTTTGAGGCCAAAATCTGCCCAGGAGGAAAGCCCTTCGCTTGGAATTGGAGAAGCGGGACGCTTGGAATTTCAGGAGATTTCAAAAGAGGAACAGGAAGCAAGCGCTTCGCTTGGCTCTGCCCAAGCGAAGCGCTTGGCAGCCGTTACAGATCCAGATTTCGCCTTCATTACTTGATTTTGGAGTTACATTTTGATATACAGAACATTGAAGACGAGTTTTGGACAGCCCGAAGCCCCAAAAACTCAGAGAAACTCATAGATTCATTGTAATTTAGCTTGGGATTCAAGATTTTGATTGGAATTCATCCTTTGTAATCATCTACGGAGAGGTTTTCTTTGATTTCCACCGATTAGTGACAGCTTTGGTGGTAACTTGTATCACTCTCTTGTCTTGTAGTTTGATATGATGTATTCTGATTATTATTCATATGAATTGATGTCTATGTTGATGAATATGAGTAGCTAAATCCTTTGTGTTGGTGGTAGAATGTAGAATTATGCATGTTATGGATTATGCTTATGCTTACATGAGGTTGTGAGTCAATCTTGCTGCAAATTACTTCATATGATTCGTAGTTGCCTATAAAATATATTCGAATAGAGTATGTGACAAACTCGTTGGTCAATGAAAGCTATAGGATTGTATGTTAGTGATTTGCAGCATGCTAGATAAATGGTGTTAGTGACAAACACCTCTAAATTATTGATAGTGGCCTTTCATGATGTGTGTCTTGAAAGTTACCTAGACAAGTTGCTTAGCAGACTTAGTTGAAGGTTTTACGCACTGAACTTGTGAGCATATTCGTAATCCATGCATGTGTATTCGATTTCTACCACCGACTGTTTTCCAAACTTGTTTACAAAAACTCTTGATTTCTCACTTCCTTTGTTCAAACATCTTTCTCAAAAATCATCATCTAGTTGACTGAAATTAGCTAGAAAAAACCTTGATCAAAGCCACATTAGGTCCCGAGATAACGACACTCGGGGACAACTTGCCATTGCACTCTGTTTGTGTAGTGAAAGGTGTTCTTTGGCTTTTTAAACAAATTTAATTGGTGAAAAACGTACATCATCAATTTGGCGCCGTTGCCGGGGACTTAACTCCTTTGGTTGGTGTTTTTGTTTGGTTTTTTCAGCCAACATCTCTTCTTTGTCTCATTCCTGTTTTTGTTTTTTTTGCTTGAGATACTCACTATCTTGTATTTCAGGTGTGTGTATGCCTAGAACCCGAACGGGTGGGCCTAACATTGAACCTTACATAAACGAAATCGATCGCTTGTATCGGAGGAGAACAAGGAATCTCAATTCTCAGTTTGAAAGGGTAGCATCTAGAGCTTTCACATCTAGAAGTAGAGAAGAATCTTTCTCACATCTCTCTGAACCAATTCTTGATTCGGTTTTCGTGGAAGGTGAAATGGCGGAGCAACCTATTCGTTCACTCACCAAGCCAACAGTTGGGGCTAGAGGACCAGCAATTGTCCTCAATGATGCCACTAGGAACCTGGAGATAAAGAACCACATGTTCCAACAACTTCCCAAGTTCTATGGGATGGTTAATGAGGACGTGATTGGGTTCTTGAATGAGCTCGAGAACTTTGTTCTCCATCTTGGGCGACCGGGTGCTGGAGTGACGGACGATGATCTTCGCATGAAGGTTTTCTCCATGGGTCTAGGTGATCGAGCAAAGGCTTGGCTCGATACTCTAGAGGTTGGGTCTTTGACTACATGGGCGCTCTGTTTCGACAAGTTCATGGATCGGTTCTACCCCGCTTCCAAGACGATGGCTATGAAGAGCCAAATTAGCACCTTTGATCAGCGATATGATGAAGCTTTTCACGAGGCTTATGATTGTTTCATGGGGTTGCAACATAGATGCCCTCACCATGGGTATGATAAAGGTCAGCTTCTCCAATTCTTTTACAATGGCTTGTATCCTGAGATTCAATCTCAAGTGCATAGCATTTGCGGTGGAAGTATGGGAGAGTTGACTCCTACTCAAGCTCAAATGAAGCTAGACACGATGTACCGGAATTCTCAAAACCGGAATGTTAGAGCTCGTGTGCTTCAAAAGGAGCAAAGGGGAGAGGCAAAGGTAGTAGTGGAACAAGATGCCTTTGATGGGTTCGCCCATGAGGTCAAGCAAGCTTTGAGGCAAAGTGTTCCTATCCCTTATACGGAGATTTGTGGTGTCTGCAAGAATTATGGGCACCCGGCCTATCTATGCCGTTCTGAGTTTGCTAGAGAGCAATTCATCAAGAACGAGGTCCGTCAAGAGGTCTATGCTGCTGCCGAAGGGGAGCAAGTGACCGAGGACGTGAACTATGGCCAAGGATATGGCAATGTTAGGCTACAAAACCGTGGGGGACAAGGACCACGAGGTGGGCACCAGAACCAAGGCAACCGTGGTTATGTCCACAACCCGGACCAATATGCCTATGGTCCACATCAAGATCGAAGCCGTCTCAGCTATGGGAACAACTGGTATGAAGGAGCACCACCTTCTAATCCCACACCCCCACCTCCGGTTGCTTGTTCAGGACCGCAAGGTGGAGGGGTTCTCCCTTCTCCTCTTGTTACTTCACTCAATGATCTGGTTATGAAGACGAACAAATTCATGGAGCATTACTATCGTAATGAGGCTACTAACAATCACCGCTTTGAGAAGCTTGAGGCTAGTAGTAGCAGTCTCCATAAGAAGCTACAAGAGCTTATAGATTGAGGGGCGAGTAGAGAGCAAGGGAAGTTTCCCGGAAACACGGAGAAAGCCATGGCTATAACCGTGGTGACTGATTTGCCCGTGGAGATCACGGTTGTGACAGACAATGCACTAGTTGAGGTGCCAAGTTGCAAGATAACTGAAACTTGCAAAGTGAGTGAGGAGCTTGAGACTCCTAAGGTAGTTGTGGAAGAGAAAGTGGTCGCACAATCTGATGCGATAGTGGAAGAAGTGAATGAAAACTCATCATCTGAGGATGAGTTGGTGGATATGGTGGAAGTGCCTATCCAAGAGAGCTTTGATGTGGAAATCGGCTTGGGTAAGAAGGATGGAATAGTGGCAACTCTAGACACAGGAGAGGGTGTGAATGTCATACCTTTGAACGTGTACGAAGAGTCGGGTTTGTCTGGCTTAAGACCAATGAAGTGCATGGTGCAATTGGCGGACGGGTCTATGAAGAAGCCATTGGGTGTGATCGAGAATCTAGTGGTAAGAGTCGCCGGTGTAGAGGTCAAGACGAACTTCATCGTCATGCCTACATCCTCCGCAAAGCTCAAAGATGTGGTTCTTTTGGGTAGAGCCTTCATCAACAAAGTACATATGGTGATAGACATGTATCGTCGTACATGTAGCTTCGAGGTAAATGGCAAGCAACATACGTTGCGAGCCATAATTATTCATGCGCTTATGTTGATACTAACGAACTTGTAGGATTCTTTGGTCCTCTTTATGTTCGTCAAGATGTGCAGGGACTTGATGCTTTGAAGAGCACTTGGACGGGGAAGTTTAGTACCCGATGCGAAATTAATCCCGCATGAGTTAAGACGAGTCGAGCCAACAACTTCTAAACAAAGGCGCTTCTCGGGAGGCAACCCGAGGTTGTAGGTAATTGCATATAGATTAGAAGCATGTTTAAATTTTGTTTTGTTGAGTAGACAAGGTTTTTGAGGTGAAAAATTGAGAAAAAGTCGGAAAAAAAAATGAAGTTAGGAGCTCCAGGTCCCAAGCGCTCCGCTTGGCTCAAGCCAAGCGGACCGCTTGGCCAAGCGCTCCGCTTGGTTCAAGCCAAGCGGACCGCTTGGATTTACAATAGGAACTTCTCCTACTGTAAATCCAAGCGAAGCGCTTGGGGCGACCCAAGCGTCCCGCTTGAACCAAGCGCTTCGCTTGGGACGCTTAAGCGGCTCGCTTGGCTTCTTTAAAAGCCAAGCGAGCCACTTGAGTTTTGAAGCTCTCCTCTTCATTCTTTTTCATCTTCTTCCCGATTTTTCACCCCAAAAACTTCAATCTCACTCAATTCTCCATCATTTTTTGCAATCTTGTGCATTCTAAAGAGCCCATCACCTGCTCTATCATCTAAACCGAACAAATTTCACATTTGAAGCATCATTCACAAGGAATCGAAGGTAACCCTCAAGAACCCTAACTTTCTTGAATTTGGGATTTTGATCTTATTGGCTTCAATTGTGTTATGTATTGGTAAATTAGAGTTTGATATTGATTGTTGAGCATGTTTCTTATTGGATGTGATGTCTAAATTCGAATTTTGCTTACTTTGATTTGATGAACTCTATGGCTTGAATTCTTGCTAGATAATTGTTTGCATGATTGTTAGCTCGAAATTTGAGTATTGATATGATGTTGGTGTTGTTTAGATTGCATGAGAATGTGTAGGATTGGTTGGGTAGTTCTAATGGCGAGTTTGTTTGGTTGGTTTGATTCGAATTAGCTAATCGTAACGAAGTGTTAAAGCTTCTCGATTCGCTATGTTTGAATTTTAGCAAGCCTTCAAACTCGTTAAAAAGAACACTTGAGTGAGTTTTGGCGTCTAAGAGTCGACTTGTTGCGTTATGACTTGTTTTAAACGAAGAACGTATACTTGTCTTAGAGTAGAAGTAGATTGTTGGTAGTAGTGTAAGAGTCTAGTCATTTTGATCTATTGGAATGGTCTAATGGGATTTTTCTAGGTACCATATCGACAAGAAGGAACAAGAGAACCCGATGAGAAGGATCCTCAAGGGATGATCAAAGGGGAGCTCGGTATCAACTAACGGATAAAGCGAGGTTATATGAAACTCACTTGCATTCTAGACCCCACACATACATTGGGGAGAGGAGCATTCGCTTTACGGCTAGCGAAAATGAATTGCCCGGTGTTGGTGAGCTCAACGCCCTAATCACCAAGCGGGGATGGAAGTACTATGGAGAAGTTATGCCCAATTGGGACCAAGCCGTGGTGGAGGATTTCGATTTGGTTGTATGATGCTATGACTTATGACTCTTGTACTCTTAATTTGCTTTTGTAGTTGTGGCCTGTGTGCCTTTTGTCGTGTTTAGAGTAGCTTAGCCTTTTGTCTCGGTGCCTTAGTTGGTTAGAATTGAGAAAAATCGAAAAAATGGGGAAACAAGCCAAGCGCCCCGCTTGGGCATCACCAAGCGGACCGCTTGGGCCCTGTTCCCCCATATTTTCCCTTTTTCTCATTTCTCCACCTTTGTGCACCCGTTTTCACATGTTTCTTGAGTCCTTTCAGGTACTACTCATATATAGGAGATTGGACACGAACCTTATTCTCAGGGAAGTGTACTTTCAATCCAATTTTTCCTTTTCATTCAACTTTTCTTTGCTCGAGGACGAGCAAAAGTTTAGGTTTGCGGAGGGGGTATTGGATTTTCAGTACTATATGCTTGTGTGATTCGTACATGCCTGATTTTACTCAAGTTCATGTGATTTTTCGTGTTTTTTCAAATTTTTGCATGCATATCATCCATAGATTAGTTGTTGCACGTTGTTGTGTGGAGTCTATCGCCAAGTTTTTTCGAACTTTTCTATTGTGTAGACTAAGTGCTTATGTTAGGAAACTTGTAATTTTGATGAGCAATTAACCATGCTAAATTAAGAACAGTCCAGTAACTAGTACTCTTAAGGTCCATAGAAATTTAGAATTTTAAGGACATTGTAAAAGAGGAACGTTTGCTGCTGACTTAGTTAGGTGTTAGATAAGTTTTTCCATTTGTGGATGATGTATCTTGTTTTCTGAAACGAAAATGAGTTATTGACACATTTGTGGATGACGTACCTTAATTTCTGAAAAGAAATTAATCTATTGACACATTAGCGTATGATGTATTTTATTTTCTGAAAAGAAAATATCTTATTGATGCTTAGCTTTGATTTTCTGAAAAGAAAATGACCTATTGAAGTATTTGCTGAAGATGTATTTTGTTTATTACAAACAAATTATTGAAGCAAATAAGAAACCGGTCAGAATCTTGAAGACTTTTGAAGATCTGAAGACTTGAAGACTTGAAGACTTGAAGATTGCTGAAGACTGGTAAGGCACGTGTTGCTCAGAAAGTGAAATTTTCAGCAACAGCATTGCATAAGTGAAAATCTGAAAGACAGAGTAGGTTGTGCTTGCTGAAACTGAGAATAAACACTTGCTGATGGAACATATGTGACCTCTTGTTGAATGTACGTGAATTTGCGCTCCAATGTTACTGTTTGAATTCTATTCAAAGGTGCATTTAATGCAAAGCTTACACACGAAGGACATGAAGAGTAGAAGACAAACAAAGGTTGCTGCTGAAAGTACAAAAGCAAGATAGTGACATGTTAAGGAACAAAAGCCTTAGGATTTGAAATTCAAACGGCTCCTTACTTGCACTATAAATAGAGGTCATCCGGCAAAGAGTTGAAGTGTGTCAACAACGTGATCAAACTCTCACTTGTGCTTAAAACTCACAAACCTTCAAATACTCTTACTGCCATTGATCCGTTCCAAGACTTAAAGCTTGAAAAAGCTACTTGTGAAGAAGTAGAACAACTCGACTAAGAAATTAGTAAAGTGTTCTTTCTTTCGAACAAGAACAAGTCTTGACACCAGAAACAATCAAACTTGTTTACTGCAAAGTATTCCAAGTTGTGTTTCTTAGATTACTTGTTGTAACTGAATAAGTTATAATTAAGTTATCTCACCCCAAAACTCTCTAACTGAAAATACACCCTTTCAGGCGTGATATTCAGGGGGAACTTAATCAAGCATAGTTTTGCTGATTATAAGTACCAAGTTTGGTGGAGAACAAGGTTGAGTTCTCTAGTTTAGGTTGGAGACGAAGCAAGTGTGCTTTGGTTTCTGTTGAATCGCTTTAGATAGGAGATTGTAAGGAACCTCAATCATATCTTAGTGGATTCAGTCCTAGAAAGGACAAAGTGGATTAGTTGGGAGATTACGCCACTCTCAGATACCACTCTAAAAGCGTTTGTGTGATTTACTTACTGCATTTAGCTTTCAGCAAATTATATCTGTTTGTACACAGTCACTCACATCACTTGCTGAAACACCTTACTTGCTGAAAAAGCACTTATTGTTTCAAAGACTTCCGCTCTCTGATTTTAAGTATCAGCAAACCGAGTTACTGGAAAGTAACTTACGATTGCTGAGAAAGTTAAGTATCAGCAACCTCATTACTGAAAAGTAATAAGTACTTGCTGAGAAAGTTTTAAACGACGAAAGTTTGAAAAGACTATTCACCCCCCCCCCTCTAGTCTTTTCTTGTTGTTTAAAGGGACCAACAAGTGGTATCAGAGCAGGAGGTTCTTTAGCCTTCTGCACTGAACCTAGATCCCCTTAAGTGCTTTCCGTAAATCACTTTCACTTGATCAGTTTGGTAGTGCTTTGCTGACAGGATGTCTTTAGGAGATGCTCCCTTGCTGAAGCTGGAAAATTACGAGAAATGGCGAAACAACATGATGTTACATCTTGAGGCCATTAGTGATGAGATGGTCACCGTCATTAATGATGGACCTATCAAAATCGCCAAGGTTGTAAGGAGTTTCCCTCACAGAACCACTGAAGCAGGAAAGGAAACCATCCAAGGCGAACCTTCAGATACTGTTGTGCCAAAACCAAGAGAGGAATGGACTTCTGACGAAGCTAAGAGATTCCGTCTTGATGGCCAAGCAAGAAATATCATCATCAGATCAACTCCGGATACCATACAGTGCAAACTGTGGGGTGCTAAGACTGCTAAGGAGGCTTGGAAAATGGTTCAAGATCTTTGTGCTGGATCTGACAAGACCAAGGAAAACAAACTTGAAGTACTTAAGCTGAAGTTTCAAAACTTTAAGCAAGGTGCTAACGAGTCACTGGAAGACTTGGACTTCAGATTCACAACTCTTGTTAGTGAAATGGCAGCGCTGGGTGTTGGAAATTTTTATTCAGATTCTGAGAAAGTGAAAACTATCATCAGGAGTTTGAATCAAGAATGGATCCATACTCAGAATTTCTATTACAATCAAGGAATGCCTGACATTACACCAACTGAGTTGTTCTCTCATCTTGCTACTGTCAACTATGAGACAAAGCAAAGAGAAAATGTGTTTGCTGAAAAATCGCAAAACATTGCTCTTGCTGCAAAGCCGTCATCTTCTGAAAAGAAGAATGATAAAGAGCCTGCTGATGAAAATGCTTTAGTTGTTAAAAACATGAAGAAATTCATCAGTAAGGAACTTGAAAGGCGAAAAGCAAAAGAGAAGCTGAAAAAGCATCTTGGTAATAACTACCATAAGTACAAGAATGATACTAGCTCGCTGAACAAGCAAGCTCAGCAAGCTACATCATCAGAAGAGCCAGCAGTTGGAAATGATCTATGTTTTTACTGCAAAAAGCCTGGACACTTCAAAGCAAATTGCCCCTTGCTGAAAGGCAAATCTGCTGAAAAGAAGAAGAAGTTCAAAAGAGCTTTCATTGCTGAAGAAAAGAAGAAGCTTCAAGCAAAAATCGATGCATTATGCATTGAGACAAGCTCCGAGGACAGTGAGGATGAAAGTTCAGACACCGACGATGAGGAAGCCACTCTAGACGTAGAGATTGGCAAAGAAGTGTGTGGAATAGCTATGGAAGCTTATCCAGACGTGTCGAACTACGAATTCTGCCTCATGGCCGGTCAGGTAAATGATTCTACCTCTGACTCTGATTCAGAAAGTGAAGACGAGATTGACCTTGACAAGATTCAAGGAGAAATCGAAAGATTTGAGAAAACTCTCAGCAAACAGCAAGAAAAACTTCAACTTGCTGAAACTCTGACCAAGCAAACTACTGAAAAGTACGTTTTGCTGAAGGAAGAGACAGAAGAAAAGGATGCTGAAATAAGGCGTCTTAAGAAGTTGATTGCTGAGGCTGCAGAGAAAAATTCTCAAATGGCGTTAGAATTAGAAGAGTATCAGTCTTCAATTCTAAAGTTACTTGCTGAAATCCAAGAAATGAAAAAGATGAAAATCAATTTCAAATCTTATGTGGAAGCAAGTAATACGCTGACTGAACTAAACTCTTATTTGAGAGATCCATCTCAGAAAGAAGGTTTAGGAGCAACGTGTGAAGGTGATAACCTAGAAATCTTGAGAAAAGATAAATCACCTATCTCCTTTGTACGTGCTACTGATAGTAGTCCACCAGTGATCTATCAGTTTGGTCAAACTAAAGTTGCTGAAACATGCAATCAAGTACCTATGACCATAAAGCCCGCTGTTGCTGCTCAAAGTCACAAGACTTTAAAAGGAAAACAGGTTGCTGTGAAGCAAACTGGAAAGAAAAAGAATACCGTGAAGCATTCCGCCAAACAAGTTGCTGAAAAGCAAGTTGTTAAGTCTAAAGGCAAGATTACCAAAAGTAATCAGAAGTCCTTTGCTGACAAACCTGAATCAAGTAAGGTTGCTGATGCTAAAGCTCAGCATTCTCCAAAGAGTGGACTCGGTTACAAAACCAAGCAAAGTCAACTCTTTCATGAGTATAAGCAAAGTCAGCAAAGATACTTCAAAGAGATGAAGAAAACCAAGCCTAAGAGTTCTGAAAAGACTCCTAATGCTAGGACTAGAAGGAACCTTGCTAGAAAAGAACTTACTGAAAAGAATGTTCAGCAAAAAGGTCAACAGAGCAAGACACCACATCAGAAAGTGGATTTGACCAGCACGAGTCAAAAGTCTTTTAGCTCAAAACCTCCTAGTTCCTCAGCAAGTAGAAAACAAGTCAAAGTTGAAAAACTTCAGACTTGGGTTTCCACTGGACGCATTCTTGAACATGTTAATGGACATCCATCAATGGATAATTAACTTGTTTGCTCTTGATTGTGCAGACTACAGCCACGGAGACAAACGATGCAATCTGGCACATTGATAGTGGTTGTGGAAAGCACATGACGAGCAACAAGAATAACCTTATAAACTATAGACGGTGGTCTAAAGGTCCAACAATAAGGTTTGTTGGTGGAGGCTCCGGATCTACAAAAGGCTTTGGTGATGTGAAGTTGGGATGCATAACCATTTCTGGAGTTCTTTATGTCAAAAATCTTAAGTTTAACCTTTTCAGCATGAGTCAGTTTGCTGATAAAGGATACTTCATCGAAATAAAAAGTGATGAATGTAAACTTGTAGACTTTGAGACTAAAAAGGTTATAATGATTGCAAGAAGATCAGGAGGCTTGTACACCGTTGATTGGTCTTCAGCAAACATTGAAAAATGCCTTGTCTCAGATCATGATTGCCTTGCTGAAAAGCATGGTTATGGCATAAACGAACAAGTCATCTAAACTTCAAGACGCTGAATAAGCTGTCTAAGAAGGCACTTGTAGTTGGATTACCTAAGGTTACTTTTAAGAAGGATGGTGTTTGCAACGCATGTCAGCAAGGAAAGCAAACCAAATCTTCTTTCAAGAACAAGGCAGTATCGTCAACTACAAAACCTTTACAACTCTTACACATGGACTTGTTTGAATCTTCTTCAACAAGCTATGCTGGTAAGAAGTATGGTCTAGTCGTGGTAGATGACTATTCAAGATTCACTTGGGTAGTATTCATCAAGCACAAATCTGAAACCAAGACTGAAATACCTAACTTGCTGAATAAGCTTGAAGTCATGAAAAATGACAAGGTAAGAGTCATAAGGACAGACCATGGTACTGAGTTTGTAAACCAGTACATAACTGAATATTGTACCTCCAAAGGTATTCAACATCAGTTATCCTCAGTAAGGACACCACAGCAAAATGGTGTTGCTGAACGGAAGAATCGTACCCTGAAGGAAGCCGCAAGAACAATGCTTGCTGACACTGAAATAAGTGAGGCTTACTAGGTTGAAGCGATTAATACCGCCTGCTATACTCAGAATAGATGTTTGATTACTAAGGAATACAACAAAACTCCTTATGAATTATTTGTTGGAAGACCTCCTAACATCACTCATCTAAGAGTATTTGGTTGCAAGTGTTTCGTTCTTAACAATGGTAGAGAGTACCTAAGAACATTTCAACCAAAGGCAGACGAAGCGATATTTCTTGGCTACTCCTTGCATAGTAAAGCTTACAGAGTTTACAACAAAAAGGCACAAAAGATTGAAGAATCTGTGCATGTTGTATTCTACGAAAAGACGCAAGGTGTGCCTGCTGAAGAAGAAATATCAGAATGTATGAAAAAGCTAATCATACATGAGCAAAGAACTGAATTTGACGCTAGGCAATTCAAGTCAAATGAACTAAATGATGATTCTGACAATGATTCTCCTCCCCCGAGTCATGACAAGATGAATATAGTTCACGACAAGGAATTTCCAGCAAAAGATGCGGTTGCTCCGGAAGTTGCTGAAATTACGCAATCTCCAGTGCCTGCTGATGAAATATCTCAACCCAGCAATGCTGAACAAGCAGTTGCTGACGATCAAATCTCAGCAGAGACACAAATTCCCAGTAGTACTGAACAAGTACATACTGAAGAGTCACATGTTGATGAGCAAACATATCCTGATCCAACAAACAGGAAACCTGTTAATAAATGGATTAGAGATCATCCCTCTACGGATATGATTGGCGATATTAATAAACGCCAAGTGACTAGATCCAAAGCTACTCAAGGACTTGCTGAAGAAGCAACTGTCGTCGAAGTAGAATCTTTATTCTCTTGCTTTGTATCAGAAATTGAACCTAAAACCATAGAAGCAGCTTTGAAGCATTCTGAATGGATAAAGGCAATGCAAGAAGAATTGGATCAATTTGAAAGAAACAAAGTCTGGAAACTTGTGCCACTTGCTGAAAATAAGAAAGCTATTGGTACAAAGTGGGTGTTCAGAAACAAGCTGAGCGAGTCTGGTGAAGTAACAAGAAACAAAGCACGCTTAGTTGCTCAAGGTTACTGTCAGACTGAAGGATTGGACTATGATGAGTCTTACGCTCCAGTTGCAAGATTGGATGCAATTAGGCTTTTCTTGGCCTTTGCTGCTCACAATGACTTCATTGTTTACCAAATGGATGTTAAGAGTGCATTCTTAAATTGTGAACTTGCTGAAGAAGTCTACCTAGAACAACCCCCCGGATTTGAACTTCCCTCAGAAACCAAGATGGTATATAAGCATCAGAAAGCTGTATATGGTCTAAAGCAAGCACCAAGAGCATGGTATGATACCTTAGCTAAGTTCTTGCTGGAAAATGGTTTCAAGAAAGGTGAAGTTGACAAAACTCTTTTTACCATGAATCATGATGGTAAATTAATCTTAGTTCAAATCTATGTGGATGACATAATTTTTGGATCTAAGGACAAGCAACTTTGTGATGATTTTGCCAAACTCATGACTAATAAGTTTGAAATGAGTATGATGGGAAAATTGAATTATTTCCTAGGGTTTCAAGTCAAGCAACTCAAAGATGGAATATTCATAAATCAAGCAAAGTATGCGAAAGAAATGCTCATAAAGTTTAGGATCAAAGAGGATGAGAAACCTGAAAAGATCCCTATGAGTGTTGGTACCAAATTGGGCTATACTAAAGAGGACAAAAGTGTTGAAGAACACAAGTATAGGAAGCTCATTGGTTCCTTGTTGTATTTAACAGCAAGTAGACCTGACATTCAGTATGCTGTTTGTGTGTGTGCAAGATTCCAATCTGATCCAAGAGAATCACACTACAAAAAGGCAATTAAAATACTGAAATATGTTAAAGGTACAGTCAATGTTGGATTATGGTATCCTAAAGATTCTGGACTTGAATTGGTTGGCTATTCTGATGCTGATCATGGCAGATCAACTCTTGATAGAAAAAGTACCTCTGGAACTTGTCAGTTTTTGGGTACTAGATTAATATCATGGTTCAGCAAGAAGCAAACATGTGTCGCCAATTCATCTACTGAATCTGAATACATTGCAGCTGGTTGTTGCACAGCTCAAATCCTATGGATTCAGCAACAATTAAGAGATTATGGTATTTCTGCAAAGAAAACACCAATCTTTTGTGATAATACAAGTGCTATTGCAATTACGCAAAATCCTAAGTTTCACTCTAGGACCAAGCACATTGATATTAGACATCATTTCATTAGAGATCATGTGGAAAAAGGTGATATTGAGGTTGTGAAAGTAGGTACTGAAGATCAGCTTGCTGACATCTTTACCAAGCCCCTACCGGATAATAGGTTCGCAATGTTAAGGTATAACCTTGGATTGATTGAACTACCTCAGTAAAGGATACACTTGGCAGAATGCTGAAACAGGTATTCAGCAAGCTAAAGTATTTCTGTCCAAAAAGACCAAGTCACTGATTTCTTCTAAGAAATGATAAGTTACAACATGATTGCTGAAACAGGCATTCAGCAAGTAATTCCTTCAAAACAGGTATTTGTTAGGAAACTTGACCATTTGCTGAGACAGGCAAAAGAACTTAAGGATTGCTGAGACGGGTACTAAGGCAATCAAAAGATACTGAAACAGGTATTCAAGTATCAAAGGAATTTTCTGAGACGGGAACTCAGAAAAAGAGCAAAAGCTCATCTCTCAGATTTCACCAATGAATGTCTCAAGTACAAAAGAATTTACTGATACGGGAAGTCAGAAATATCTTTTAAACTTAGAAAATATGAGATATCTAAGTAAGGGGGAATTTCAGCAAGCATCCAGATTGTTAATTCAAACTCGCTGAAAAGATTCTTGTCTATTTCAGCAAGCAATCTATCCCTTATTACTCGGTAAAATCAATTTGTGACGTTAAGCTGGCACAGATAAACTCGCAATAAATCATGACATGAAATTCAATCGTGGCCATTGATTAAAAGGAGTTATTAATCTAACGGCTAACAAAACAAAGAGAGAGAGTGCTCTGACGGTTTTAGTTAGTGGGCCACTACGCATTCAATGCAAAGGCACCACTATCTCCAGTGTTTCTCTATTTTACCCTTGCTGAGAACTCAAAACGATTGAGTTTCTCACACACCAGAGACACTATATAAAGAAGGAGTTAGAGAAATGACAAAATTCTTTAACTCACATTTCCTTTCTCTGCATTTTCTAGCCTGAAACTACTGTACCTCCGATCAAAAAGCAAACTATCTTTTTCGTACAATTTCTTGCTCTATATAAAGAAATGGCTCCCAAGAGACAGTCATCAAAGTCCTCAAAATCGTCAAAGGTTGATAGTGCTGAAACACGCACTACTCCGGTAACTGCTCCGGTGACTTCTCTGACCCAAAACACAGCGAAAGTTGTGTTGAAAAACGACCGAATCACCGAAAAACCTATGCCTCCGTCATATCTTGACACTGCAAAGTGTGAGATGTTGATGCAATGGGGAGGATTTGAAAAAGAAAAGTACATTAGGTACTTTTATGAACAAGAACTTGATGACCAAAATGAAGAGGCGCTTGAGTTCATCAAGCAACAAGGCCTCATGAACTTTATCTCTGCTCGCACTAAGCAAGTGAGCATGATTGATACCATGGAGTTCTACAATAATGCAGAAATCCAGTCCCTTACAGACAGTCCAAGACTCCTCAGTCAATTCCCAGACAAATGCTGAAACGCATTTGC
>CM051458.1:37112665-37136877 GCA_028274465.1 Plantago ovata
CGACCATTTTCCAAACTTGTTTACAAAACTCTTGATTTCTCACTTCCTTTGCTCAAAGATCTTTCTCAAAAATCATCATCTAGTTGACTGAAATTAGCTAGCAAAAACCTTGATCAAAGCCACGTTAGGTCCTGAGAGAACGACACTCCGGGACAATTTGCCATTGCACTCTGTTTGTGTAGTGAAAGGTGTTCTTTGGCTTTTTTAACAAATTTAATTGGTGAAAAACGACATCATCAATTTGGTGCCGTTGCCGAGGACTTAACTCCTTTGGTTGGTGTTTTTGTTTTGGTTTTTTCAGCCAACATTTCTTCTTTGCCTTATTTCTGTCTTTTGTTTCTTTTTGACTTGGAAACTCACTACTTTTCATTTCAGGTGAGTGCATGCCTAGAACCCGAACGGGTAGACCTATTATTGAACCTTTTGTAGACGAGATCGATCGTTTGTTTCAAAGGAGAAGGAGGAATTTGAATCTCGAGTTTGAAGAAGTAGCATCTAGAGCTTCCACTTCTGGTATTCGGGAAGAGTCTTCTTCTTATCTTTTGGAGCCAATTCTTGAATCTGTTTTCTTGGAAGGTGAAATGGCGGAGCAACCTATACCTACACTTACTAAGCCTACGGTTGGGGCTAGAGGACCAGCAATTGTCCTCAATGATGCCACAAGGAACTTGGAGATCAAGAATCACATGTTCCATCAACTTCCCAAATTCTATGGGATGGCTAATGAGGACGTGATTGGGTTCTTGAATGAGCTCGAGAATTTTGTTCTCCATCTTGGGCGACCAGGAGCTGGTGTTACGGATGATGATCTCCGTATGAAGGTCTTTTCTATGGTGGTAGGTGATCGTGCAAAGGCTTGGCTTAATACTATGGAGGCTGGGTCTTTGACAACATGGGATCTTTGTTTTGATAAGTTCATGGAGCGTTACTACCCCGCTTCCAAGACGATGGCTATGAAGAGCCAAATTAGCTCCTTCGAGCAGAGGTATGATGAGGCTTTCCACGAGGCCTATGATCGATTCATGGGGTTGCATCATCGATGCCCACATCACGGGTATGATAAAGGTCAGCTTCTCCAATTCTTTTACAATGGTTTACATCCCGATATTCAATCTCAAGTGGATAGTATTTGTGGAGGTAGTATGGGGGAGTTGCTTCCTTCTCAAGCTCAAGTGAAGCTGGACATGATGTACCGGAATTCCCAAAACCGGAATGTGAGGGCTCGTGTGCTCCAAAAGGAGCAAAGAGGTGAGGCCAAGGTAGTGGTAGAACAAGATGCCTTCGATGGGTTCGCCCATGAAGTGAAGCAAGCTTTGAGGCAAACCGTTCCTTCTCCTTCTACGAAAGTTTGTGGTGTGTGCAAGAACTGTGGGCACCCGGCCTATTTATGCTGTTCTGAATTTGCTAGAGAGTAATATATCACGAACGATGTCCGTCAAGAAGTGTATGCTTCTGAGGGAGAGCAAGTAGTTGGAGATGTGAACTACGGGCAAGGATATGGCAATATGAGGCCACAAAACCGTGGGCCCCGAGGTGGGTACCAGAATCAAGGCAACCGTGGTTATCTTCATAACCCGGATCAATATGCCTATGGACCTAATCAAGATAGAAGTCGTCTCAGCTATGGGAACAATTGGTGTGAAGGAGCACCGCCTTCTAATCCGACACCTCCACCTCAGGTTGCTAGTTCGGGACCACAAGGTGGAGGGGTGCTTCCTTCACCTCTTGTCTCTTCTCTCAACGATCTTGTGTTGAAGACGAATAAGTTTATGGAGCATTACTATCGTAATGAAGCTACTAACAATCAGCGGTTTGAGAAGCTTGAGGCTAGTAGTAGCAACCTCCATAAGAAGTTGCAAGAGTTGATAGATCGGGGGGCTAGTAGAGAGCAAGGGAAGTTTCCCGGGAACACGGAGAAGGCTATGTCCATAACCGTGGTGACTGATTTGCCCGTGGAGATCACGGTTGTGAGAGACAATGCACGAGTTGAGGTGCCAAGTTGCAAGATAACTGAAACTTGCAAGGTGAGTGAGGAGGTCGAGACTCCTAAGGTGGTTATGGAAGAGGAAGTTGTCGCACAATCTGATGCGATAGTTGAAGAGGTGAAAGAAAACTCATCGTCTGAGGATGAGATGGTGGATATGGTGGAAGTGCCCATCCAAGAGAGCTTCGATGTTGAAATCGGCTTGGGGAAGAAGGACGGAATAGTGGCAACTCTAGACACGGGAGCGGGTGTGAATGTTATACCCTTGAACGTGTATGAAAAGTCGGGTTTGTCTGGCTTGAGACCTATGAAATGCATGGTGCAATTAGCGGATGGGTCCATGAAAAGGCCGTTGGGTGTGATTGAGAACTTGGCGGTGAGGGTTGCCGGTGTAGAGGTGAAGACTAATTTAATCATCATGCCTACATCCTCCACAAAGCTCAAAGATGTGGTTCTCTTGGGTAGAGCCTTCATCAAAAAAGTGCATATAGTCATAGACATGTATCGCCGAACATGTCACTTTGAGGTAAATGGCAAGCAACACACGTTGCGAGCCATTGTTAATTCATGTGCTTATGTTGATACTAACGAACTTGTAGGATTTTTTGGTCCACTTTATGTTCGTCAAGATGTGCAGGGAATTGATGCTTTGAGAAGAAATTGGAGGGGGAAGTCTAGTACCCGAGGCGAAATCAATCCCGCATGAGTTGTGAAGAGTCGAGCCAACGACTTTTAACCGAAGGCGCTTCTCGGGAGGCAACCCGAGGTTGTAGGTACTTGCATATAGATTAGTAGCACGTTTAAATTTTGTTTCGTTGATTAGACAAGTTTTTTGGGGTGAAAATTTAGCAAAAGTCAAAAAAAAATTGATTTGGGAGCTCCAGGTCCCAAGCGAACCGCTTGGCAAGCCCAAGCGGAGCGCTTGGCACGTCCCAAGCGGACCCCTTGTCAAGCAATTCGCTTGGGACGGCCCAAGCGCTTCGCTTGGCTTTCCTGTGAGCCTTTTGTCGTGTTTCGTTTAGTCTAGTGTTTGTCTTGGTGCCTTAGGTGATTAAGATAGGAAAAAACATCGAAAATCTGGAAACAGAGCCAAGCGAAGCGCTTGAAAGGGCCAAGCGGTCCGCTTGAATCTTCAGTAAATCAAAAAGTTTACTGGAATTTCAAGCGGAACCGCCTGGAGCCTCCCAAGCGCTCCGCTTGACAAGCGGACCGCATGGCTCCTGCCAAGCGGTCCGCCTGGACCATGTACCCAAATGTTCCTCGTTTTTTCCATTCTTCTCACCTTTGCGCACCCGTTTTCACTTGTTTCTTGAGTCTTTTCAGGTACTACTCTTCTATAGGAGTTGGACACGAACCATATTCAGGGAAGTGTACTCTCAATCCAATTTTTTCTTTCTAAATCAACTTTTCTTTGCTCGAGGACGAGCAAAAGTTTAGGTTTGGGGAGGGGTTATTGGATTTTCAGTACTATGTGCTCTTTTAGTTCGTGTGTACCTGTTGTTAGCTCAATTCTCGTGATTTGTTGTTTTTTTTGTTAATTTTTGCATGCATATCATCCTTAGGTTAGTTGTTGCACGTTGTGTGTGGAGTCTATGACCAAGTTTTTTCGAACTTTTTTTTATTGAGTAGACTAAGTGTTTATGACCATTGATCATATGTTGCATCACTTTGCAAGTACTTTGAGGCTTGTCTCGCTTGGTTTGTCACATTCGCATGTGCACTAGTTAAGCTTAGTAGTCTCGACATCACCTCGAGTGGTGTTTCTTCTACTGCGGTTCACGATGGCCTTATAGAATGATGCATGTTAGAGTCTATGGTTGTAACCCATGTAATTATGTACGTAAGAGGCGACAAGTTCTTCACCTGGATTAGAGATTGCCAAATGCCTAGGAAGGAGGTAGTGTGAGGTGTGCGATTCCTTGTAGTAAACCTATTCTATCGAATAGGTTTGGGGAGGGGGTTGCCTTATTGATCTTGTCTTTCGTCCTTGAGTCGTTGTAAAGTTTTCTTTTTCTTTTTTATTTTTATTTTTGTTTTTTGTCCCAACCTATTCTTTCGAATAGTTTTGGGGAGGTGTTTTGGACATTTAGTACTGCTGCTTGCCCCTATATATATATAAAAAAAAAAAAAAAGAGAAAAAAAATATTAAAAAAAAAGAAAAAAAAAAGAGAAAAGAAAAAGAGAAAATAATAAAAAAAGAAGAAAGAAAATAAAGAATAAGACCCAAAAGCAAAAGAAGGGTCATCGCAAGCCAAAAGCAGTCTCGTAGTGTCAAGTGTCATGTAAATATTTTGTCCTTGTGAAGTATCGAGTTGTAAATTCTATCTTTTGTTTTCTTGTCGCCTTTGTCCAAGGCCTGTTCTTGACCACCCTCGTATTGCTATTCAAGAAGTGGTTGAAAGAGGCTCATTCTTGAGAGTCTGCGTAGAATAGGGGAGTGTTATCTTTCTAAGGGAACCCTTCTTCGTTTGATGAGAGCCAGTATTGGTTCGCCCTCTCTTGATGAAAAGTCTCGCTTGGTGAACAGTAGTAAGCCCTCGGTTTCATAGGCACGGGGCAATTGTAGTATGATAACATGCATCATTGTGTCGTCACTGAACAGGTCCAGGTAGAAGATGTTACGAGAGACTCCTTTGTTTAACAAAGTGCACATATGAATGTGTATATTCGCAATCGAGGCATTCTTCAACCTCCTTGCATGTCATGCTCATTTGGTTTTTTTCATAAGCATTTGGTAGATTCAGTAGATTAGTTCACTTTACTTGGCATGAGACTCCTTTTGTGTTGCATTTAGGATAGTTTGTTGCTTCAGGACAAGCAAAGGTTTGGTTTGGGGAGTTTGATGAACGTATTTTTGACGCGTTCATCTTGTCTTTTTTACCTTCTTTTGCTACCTTTTAGCCTTGTTTTTTGGTTAGTTTTGTAGAATAGTGTCACGTTTATTGTTTTTTGCATTTCCAGGCACTTAGGAACGAAATGGCATTTTTGGAGCTAAAAACGATCTTTTTTGATAGAAAATGGCCCCGTTGAAGTTCCTTGATCTCCACGGCTTGTTCGTGAGTGTTTGAGCATCAATAAGCATTGAGAAGGATGAGTCCAAGGCACCCGAGGGCCGTAGAAGGGCAAAAAGATTGAGTTGGAAGACAAAAATCTGCCCAGGAGCCAAGCTAAGCGCCTGGAATAGTGAAGCGCTCCGCTTCATTTTCCAGTAGTTTTGGCACAGCAGCCAAGCGAAGCGCTTGGAGGGCCCAAGCGCTTCGCTTGCCAAGCGCTCCGCTTGGCCTCTCCAAGCGGTCCGCTTGGCAGCGGTTACGTTTTTGTATTTTCCTTCTTAAATCTGATTTTCAGTTACTTTTTCCATACTTTGGAACATTGGCTTCGTTTTGGCAGAGCTCCTAAGCCCCAAAACTAAGAGGAAACTCATAGATTCATTGTAATTTAGCTTGGGATTCAAGATTTTGATTGGAATTCATCCTTTGTAATCATCTACGGAGAGGTTTTCTTTGATTTCCACCGATTAGTGACAGCTTTGGTGGTAACTTGTATCACTCTCTTGTCTTGTAGTTTGATATGATGTATTCTGATTATTATTCATATGAATTGATGTCTATGTTGATGAATATGAGTAGCAAAATCCTTTGTGTTGGTGGTAGAATGTAGAATTATGCATGTTATGGATTATGCTTATGCTTACATGAGGTTGTGAGTCAATCTTGCTGCAAATTACTTCATATGATTCGTAGTTGCCTATAAAATATATTCGAATAGAGTATGTGACAAACTCGTTGGTCAATGAAAGCTATAGGATTGTATGTTAGTGATTTGCAGCATGCTAGATAAATGGTGTTAGTGACAAACACCTCTAAATTATTGATAGTGGCCTTTCATGATGTGTGTCTTGAAAATTACCTAGACAAGTTGCTTAGCAGACTTAGTTGAAGGTTTTACGCACTGAACTTGTGAGCATATTCGTAATCCATGCATGTGTATTCGATTTCTACCACCGACCGTTTTCCAAACTTGTTTACAAAAACTCTTGATTTCTCACTTCCTTTGTTCAAACATCTTTCTCAAAAATCATCATCTAGTTGACTGAAATTAGCTAGCAAAAACCTTGATCAAAGCCACGTTAGGTCCCGAGAGAACGACACTCGGGGACAACTTGCCATTGCACACTGTTTGTGTAGTTAAAGGTGTTCTTTGGCTTTTTTAACAAATTTAATTGGTGAAAAACGACATCATCAATGCTGAGAATATTAGACCTAATTCACCAAAAACATCCATTGAGAAAGTCCAGCTGGTACTGACATAATTAAGCCAGCAAATGGATTTGGAGATTGATGACACCTCCAACAAGTCAGTAGATGTGTTCATGACAAGCAGTGAACTTGAAGGTCAAGATGTCTCTGCTCAACTTGTCAATTCAGAGACAAGGGAAATTGTGGAATCTGCACAGCCTTCTCAAATAGAGCAAGAAAAGAAGTCTGCTGAAGAACAAGTCCCAGATAATGAAGATGTTGTCATTGCTGAAAGGACTGAGTCACCACCTGCCCTTCTTCAGCAGGTAGTTAACTCAGACATAAGCAAAACTTCAATATCTGAAACTATATCTTTTGCTGATATCATTGTTTCCTTACAGACTTCTCAAGATACAAGTCAGAAGATTGCTTAAACTTCTGCACCAGAATCCACAACTCCTGTTCAGCAGGTAGATGAAGTTTTTAGTAAATCTACTAAGTTTGACAACTTAGTACTTGTATCTAACTTAAAATTATTTCAGGATGAACAATTCAAGGATGCTGCTCAAGCTCCTAAAGCAATTGAAATAGTGCCAGCACAACAAAGTGTGCAACATGAGCTTGCTGAACTTCAGCAGGTAAATCATGTTCCAGTCTTAGACTCTAAAACTATTTTCCAAAACCTTCCTGAACTTAATTTTATTCTTTTTCAGGCTCAAAAGGAGACCACTGAAGTGGTTTACATCACTGAAGATTTGGAAGTAAGTTCAGAAGAACTTTACTCGAACTTCAAAAGGAATACCTTGACTAGAGTTGCTAAATCTGTCAGCAACTGGCAAAGGTATAGAAGGATGGATTTCTCTGATCTTCACCTTCATCTGTCCAACGAGAAAAAGAGAATCTCTTTACTGAGACTCGAGACCTTTGTACATTGCATACTTCCAGAAGAGCTGACATATTCTTAGTGATGAATGTGTATTTTACACTTTCATTTGAGTCTTTTTCACCTATTTTAGCAATCCTCTATGTTAATTTAGCTATATTTTAGTGCATTTTATTAGAATAGTGTCACGTTTCCCTTTAGATTTTATTTTACAGGTTTTGGTTGAAAAACGAGGATTTCCGGGCAATTATATTGAAGTTGACAAGGAATTGGTGTTCCAGAAGCCTATTTGGAGTATCTGAACGTTTCCGGATAGGATTTGGAGTCTAGGGGTCGAATCTGGAGGTTAGAAGGCCACTAGAAATCAGAAACCGAGTCCGAAAAGGGGAAGAAATCCAAAAACGCGTCAAAAACGCGGAATTCCGCGAAATTTACTCCCGGGCGAACCGCCCGGGACGTGGGGCGAATCGCCCCACACCGGGCGAATCGCCCGGTGTGTGGGGCCCTTCGCCCCACACTATTTCGAAGCCTATACATAGTTGCTCAGTTTTTCTCCGAAATTCATACTTTTCTAGACTTATTCTCTCACCTTTCTCTGTAGTTTTAGGTAGGAACTTCCCAGATTCTGTTCTGGGGGTTCGTAGCTTAGGAGATACTTTTTCATAGCAGTTTGGGGCTTGTAAGATCGCGATTCTTCGGAGACTGACAACCTTCGGTAACATTGTATCTTACGGTTTATTCTACTTATTTTATATATCTTTCAACATGTTTTCTTCTATGATTTCTGTTGATTGCATGACAACTATGAGTAGCTAAACTTATCGTTGGTGGTAGTATGTGAATTCTTAGCGAAGGGAAGATAATCATGCTAATGGCTATATCGCGCATTATACTCCGTGTTATTGCTTTATTTCGTTGATCAGGCTCAGCCTATATCCTCGTATGTTGATTAATTATTATGCACAATTGGACCCTCGTCGACCTATGCATATCTATATCCTCGTAGTGTTGAATAATTACGGAACACAATAGGACAATAGTGATTGACTTGTCAGTATCTTTATCTTCGTAGTGCTTAATAATTACAACAGGACAATTGATTGATCAAAGATCTCCATGCAAGACCGAGGAATTTATGCATGATTATTGACCCGTTATGCTTTGAAGGATCATACTATCACCAATCTCCATTATCTGTTAGAAAAACCTCTGCTTTACCGTCTGCTGGTTTTATATTCTTTACTTAAATAGATAAAGCTAGTTATAGTCCTTAGAGAACGACACTCGAGGTCATTCTACTGCTACACTACGGTTTTCATTGTAGTTGTGAATTGCCTTTGGCTAAATAACAAATTATTTGATTCGTTCGCGTTGGAACACGACACCAGCGCGTTTCATCAAATTGGCGCCGTTGTCGGGGGCTATACTCCTTTTTCTGTTTAATTTGTTTATATTTTCAGCATTCAATTCCTAATTCTAGTAGTTTTAGTTTTCCTTTTTAATCTCTCACTGATACTGCTTTCCTAGTCTGTTACAGATAGTGTATGCCACATACACGATCTAAAGGAACACCACTTGCTGATTCAATTGCTGAGATCGACAGAGTCTACCACCAAAGAAGGCGACTACTTCAAAGGCGTGCACTAGAGGAAATAGAGGATACCGATTTCTCTGAATCTCTACACAGTCTTTTCAAGGAAATCGACGGAATGGCAGAATCTAGACCACTGAAAGCATGGGTTCAACCCACCAAGGATCGTATGAGGGGACCGGCGATTGTTCTTTCGTCTGCAACTCGCGATCTGGAAATCAAGAACCACGCGTTCCAACAACTTCCGAGGTTCTATGGCTTATCAAGGGAAGATGTGATGGGGTACTTGCATGATATCGATGATTTCGTCAACCAACTCCCATGACCCGGAGCTGAAATAACAACAGATGAGTTAAGAATGAAAGTTTTTGCTATGGGACTTGGCGACAGAGCCAAGTCATGGTTGAGTTCTCTACCAGCAGGCTCGCTGGACACTTGGGAGAAGGTTTTTTCAGCTTTCATGGAGAAATACTTCCCTCACACCTTGACTACCGCGCTAAAGGCGCAAATCACTAGATTCAAGCAGGACTATGATGAGACCATCTACACCGCGTTTGAGAGGTTCCAAGATCTCACGAACAAGTGCCCTCACCATGGTTTTGAACTTTCTGACCTAGTCCAACACTTCTACAATGGACTAACCTTCGAGAACCAACAAGTGGTGGATTTCCAATGCCGAGGCAATATTTGGGAGCGCGGAAGCCGTCTCGGCAGTTTTCGAAAGGCTTGCTAAGGGTTCGCAATTCAAGGATCCAAGAGCGATGGTTAGGAGACGTGGACCTGAAGCTCCACCGACTCAAGAAGCCCCTATGTATAGGGGGAATGGGGATCAATTCGAGTGCTTTACCAACGAATTGAAGGAAGTTCTCAAGAGCACCACTGGAACAACTGTTTCGAACGAAGTATGCCGAATATGCAAGAACTATGGGCATGGGGCTCATATGTGTAGATCGGAGCTTGCGTATGATGATGGCAACTGGGCTCGAGGAGGCGAAGAGGAAGCCTTTGCTACGGAGTTTGGTACTCAAGAAGCTAGCTACGGACAAGACGGTAGGAATCCTCGAGGTGGATTTTGGAGAAGAGCATTCCGAAACAATCAAGGATATGCACCGGCTTACCAAACTTATGGCCCTAACCAAGACCGTAGTAGGCTAAACTATGGTAATGATCACTGCGAAAAGCCCGCTCCGAAAGAGCCACCGAAGTCGAAGTCGGCTCAACTGATGGAGAACTTGCAAAAGATGGTTGATCACACACAAAGTTTTCTCAAACGTTATGAAGAAGATTCTGAGAAGACTAGAGCGTGACTTGATAGGTTGGAAGAGAGCACTAGGCTTGCCCATCAAAAGATGCAAGAGTTGATCGACCGAGGAGCAAGTAGGGAACAAGGCAAACTGCCTAGCAACATTGAGAAGTCGAATTCCATTACATTGGCTGGTGATCTACCTGACGAAATCACCATCAAGAAGGTTGCTAAGTGCGAGTGTTGCAAGAAGGAAGAACTTCGACAGGCTAAGGAAGAAGAGAAGGACCTTGGTTCTGACGAGAGTGATGAGGAGCAAGAGGATCCCGAGCCACTCCCTAAAAGTTTCGATGTTAAGGTCGGGATTGGTGAGCTTGAAGATGTCCGTTCCACACTAGACACGGGATCCTACTCTAACATACTCCCTTTGAATGTGTTTGAAAAGAGTAGCCTTGGAAAACTATCAGAGCATGTAACGCCCCAGATTTCAGAAGCTTAAAAGGGTTGAGAACGCTACTCATACCAACAAGGTGCACCTTTCTTTTCGGAAATCCACCTAGAAGAACTTCAGAGTTAAGCGTGCTTGCTCTGGAGCAATTCTAGGATGGGTGACCCACTGGGAAGTTCCCGGTGCGCGCACGAGTGAGGACAAAGTGCACGGATTAGAACCCGTGTTGGTCTGTGGGGCCAGCATATCACCCCAGAGAGCGCCCATGAGTAACCTTGCCGGCCCGTTGGGCTGGGTCTCGGCCCGTTAGTGGGCCGGGTCGTTACAAGTGGTATCAGAGCGGGACTATCCGAAACTGCAGGAGCTAAGTGCCATACGGGGCAAAGTGATACACTGTATGGCCGGTGGGAGCCACCTCTTGATCCCGTAGGGGCCACCTCTAGAGTCCTGCACGGATGGTTGGTCTCAGGACAGCGCGCAACGAGGACGTTGCGCAATTTAAGAGGGAGTGATTGTAACGCCCCAGATTTCAGAAGCTTAAAAGGGTTGAGAACGCTACTCATACCAACAAGGTGCACCTTTCTTTTCGGAAATCCACATAGAAGAACTTCAGAGTTAAGCGTGCTTGCTCTGGAGCAATTCTAGGATGGGTGACCCACTGGGAAGTTCCCGGTGCGCGCACGAGTGAGGACAAAGTGCACGGATTAGAACCCGTGTTGGTCTGTGGGGCCAGCATATCACCCCAGAGAGCGCCCATGAGTAACCTTGCCGGCCCGTTGGGCTGGGTCTCGGCCCGTTAGTGGGCCGGGTCGTTACAGAGCATAGGGCTATTGTACAACTGGCGGATGGATCCTTTATGAGACCCGAAGGCGTTGTGAAAAATGTGTTGGTCAAGATTGGTGAAGCTTCTGTATACACCAATTTTGTAGTTATGCCGGCATCTGCACCTGGAACGGGGGATGTCATACTGTTAGGACGAACGTTCTTGACTAAACTACGCTCCGTGATGGACATCTACCAAAGAACTTGCAGTATTGAAGTGGATGGCAAGCAACACGTGTTGCATGCCATATCTGATCCACCTGATCCACCTGATAATTCTTACACAACTCACTACTGTGGTCTTGCAGCCTATGTTCTTTCTTATTCACAGGTTCATGGCATGAAGAAGAGATCAATGAAGGGGAAGTCTAGTACCCGCAGAAAGAAGAGCTAGGCACAGACAGGAGTCGAGTCAAAGACTTTAAACAATGGCGCTATTCGGGAGGCAACCCGGAGTTCTTTATCGCTTTCTTTACCGCTTTATTGCATGCATTCATTCTTGAACAATTTGCTTTTTCATATGTGAATTTGTTCATGTCTGTGTCGTATATGCTTATGTTTGAGTGAGATTTTCCAAGTGGTTTTATGAGAAAATTGGTTTCAGGGATTAAAAACCGCGTTTTTTGTCGAAACGACCGTCTCCCCGCAACGGGGAGCGGGGGGCGAATCGCCCCCCATGGAGGGCGAATGGGCGAGTCGCCCCACGGTCCCAGTAGTTAAAAAACGCGAGGTTCTTCCCTTTCTCCTCATTTCTTCATATCTTCATCATTCCTCCTCCCCAAAAACCGAAACTTGCGAAAATTACTTCAAAACCTCATCTTCTTCATTTCTTGACCAAATTTAGTGTTCTTTAGCTTCAATCGAAGCCTATTACATGATCTATCTTTTCATCCGAACAGATTTCATCCTAGTGCATTAGTTTTTCAGATCTGAGGTATCTTCTTATGAACCCTAATTTTCAAATTTGGGGGTTTTTCAATTTGAGCTTCAATTATGCTTATATGATGCATGGGTAGGTTGTTTGTGTGGTTAGAAGCATTATTTACTATCAATTGCATTCTTAATTATGCTTGGATTGTTGATTTAGGAATTTTGCTACTTGATGATATATCTTGTTATGCAATATATCTTTATCTTTGATTTCTTGCATATGATTGTGTTTATTGATGTAATGATGATGGATTTGATGATAAAATGCTTAATTGTTGAGTATGAAGATTTATGATGTTAGAATTTTTCGCTACTATGGTATGAATTGAGCCTTGTTATCTAGGTTATTGGTTGTCTAGCAAGAGGATAATGTGATGTATTGCATGTAGTAGTTACATTGGTATGTTGCATATTGAAGAAGCTAGGCTAGGCATATAAGGTTTGGGGAGATTGATTGTTGATTTTATCACTTGTGTGTTTCGTTCTTACACTAGCATATGCATGAGTCAGTTTTGTGTCATACGAGGTACTAACTATTGTTTGTAGGAACCATGCCAAGGGAACGGAGCATTCCCGTATGATTACTATGAAGTATTGGAGGGGGATCGATTACAACCATGTCAAGAAGAGTGACCTCGTTAGATGTGCGTTCGAGCCACGGGATCTTGCAACAACATCGTGGAATATCCAAGAGGAGGAGCTAGAGTACACTTGGAGTAAGGACTCCTATGCCTATTCATGCACCACCAAAGGGACAGAAACCATTATTACGTCAGCAACCCATCACAAGGACTGCAAAGTTCGAGTGAACTGGAAGGCACCGGGACAATCTTGTCGCGACAGATTCAATCTTGAGTTCGCAGTTGCTAGAAGGTTCCAAAGCGCTAGCTTGGTTCCAAAACATAATGACATGGGTGCCCAGCCCCTCGTGGGGTGCCCCTTGACTGCCTCTAAAGGGAGCATCATATAGACATCGGTCGGATCAACCGTAGAGAATGTGGTCGACATTGGAAAAGATGGTAGAATACTTCTGAGTATCTGAGCAGCTTACTGTAACCACCTCGGGGTGTAAAACGCTGGAGGGGGAGGTCCTGATACCACTGCTCTTTCTCCTTCAACAGTTCACATCCTATTGGAGGGCTACAGGATGGAGGATTCCATAACAGCGGCGGCTAATCTTGAGGATTCTACTCGACACTGCAACTCTGGTGAGGATGTGCATGACAGTAGTGACAATGAAGGCCATACGGGCAATGATGATACTAATGGAGGAGTTGTTCCTATCCGGCCTATAATTGAAACTACCACGCCTACCAGAAGACCTGATGACACCCTATAAAGCTCCCAGAGCAATCCCAATAACTCACAAACAGCATACTCAGCCGACCGAGGCCAAACCATGGGGTAACATCTAGTATCACATCTTATTTCCTCATTTTCTTACTGCTAGGGACTAGCGTTAATTTCATGAGGGGGATGGGATTTAAGTGATCTAGTATTGTTAGTTTGGAGCTTGACATTGGTAGGCTGAGTATAGTACCTCCCATGATTTATCCGTTTGCATTTACATTTGCACGTTTACTGCTTTCTTAGTTTTTTAGGTTGCATTCACTACATTCATCCTAGGATAGTCTTGCGTGTTTTATATGGAGTTTATTGCCGAATTTTTTGAACTTTTTTATTGGGTAGATCAACTAACTATGTCATTAATCGTATGCTTCATCTCTATGAATTTGTTTGAGGTTTTTCTCGCTTGGCTTGTCACATTTATGTATTGCACTTAGTTAAGCTTGGTAGTCTCTACATCACTTAGTGGTGTTTTCTCTACTGCGGTTCACGAAGGCCTTTATAATAGGATGATGCATGTTAGGGTCTTATGGTTGTTTTCCCGAGTAATTATGTACCTAAGAGGCAACAAGTCTTCACCATGCTTTGAGATTGCTAAATGCCTAGGAAGGAGGTAGTGTGAGGTTGTGTGATCCTTTGTTTATAACCTATTTTTCCGAATAGGTTTGGGGAGGGGGTTACACCATCATTAGACTTGTTTTCGTTTTTCATTTCCGTATCGTGAGTTTATTTTTCCTTTTCCGTAAATTTTGTACTCCAACCTATTCTTTCGAGGTTTGGGGAAGTCGTGTGAGTCATTTTCTCTCTTTTTGTTATCCTACTGCTGGCTAAAAAAAAAATCGAAAAAAAAAGAAAGAAAAATTCCAGGAAAAAAGAAAAAAAAGAAAAAAAAGAAAAAAAAAAGAAACTGGAAAGAAAAAAAAAAGAAACAAAGAAAAGACCCCAAAAAAGCAAAGAAGGGTCCAAAAAAAGAAAGCCAAATAGCAGTTTAGCAAAGTGTTGTGTCTCATTTTCCAATTCTTGTAATGTTCGTAATAGTGTTGTAATTTTCTATTTTTTTATCTTTTTGTTTGAGTGTCATCTGTTCTAGACCACCCTCGTCCTGCCATTCAGGAAGTGGTGAATAGCTTAAAACTTTACTTGAGAGATGGGTAGAATAGGGGAGTGTTATCTTTTATAGGGAACCCTCCTTTGTTTGATGAGAGCCAGTACTGGTTCGACCTCTTTGAGGGAAAATCTTAAACTTGGTGAACAACAGTAAGTCCTCAGTTTCATAGGCACGGGACAACCATTCGTATCTTAGCATGCTTCATTACGTCGTCACTGACTAGGTCCAGGTAGAGAATGTTACGAGAGACTATCTTGTCTTGACATAAGTGCTTATGTGGATGTGTATAAGTCAATCGAGGTATTCTTCAACCTATATTCATGCTTTGATTTATATGGTTTTTGTTCATATGTTTTTTGATAGATTCAGTAGATTGGTTCATTTTATTTGGCATGAGACTCAATTTTGTGTCTTGCATTGTTTTTTGCATTAGAGTCTAGCTTAGTTGCTTGAGGACAAGCAAAGGTTCGGTTTGGGGAGTTTCTAGAGTCTTTTTCACCTATTTTAGCTATCCTCTATGTTAATTTAGCTATATTTTAGTGCATTTTATTAGAATAGTGTCACGTTTCCCTTTAGATTTTATTTTACAGGTTTTGGTTGAAAAACGAGGATTTCCGGGCAATTATATTGAAGTTGACAAGGAATTGGTGCTCCAGAAGCCTATTTGGTGTATCTGAAGGTTTCCAGATAGGATTTGCAGTCTAGGGGTCGAATCTGGAGGTTAGAAGGCCACTAGAAGTCAGAAACCGAGTCCGAAAAGGGGAAGAAATCCAAAAACGCGTCGAAAACGCGGAATTCCGCGAATTTTACTACCGGGCGAACCGCCCGGGACGTGGGGCGAATCGCCCCACACCGGGTGAATCGCCCGGTGTGTGGGGCCCTTCGCCCCACACTATTTCGAAGCCTATATACTTTTCCAGACCTATTCTCTCACCTTTCTCTGTAGTTTTAGGTAGGAACTTCCCAGAGCCTGTTCTGGGGGTTCGTAGCTTGGGAGATACTTTTTCATAGCAGTTTGGAGCTTGTAAGATCGCGATTCTTCGGAGACTGACAACCTTCGGTAACATTGTATCTTACGGTTTATTCTACTTATTTTTATATATCTTTCAACATGTTTTCTTCTATGATTTCTGTTGATTGCATGACAACTATGAGTAGCTAAACTTATCGTTGGTGGTAGTATGTGAATTCTTAGCGAAGGGAAGATAATCATGCTAATGGCTATATCGCGCATTATACTCCGTGTTATTGCTTTATTTCGTTGATCAGGCTCAGCCTATATCCTCGTATGTTGATTAATTATTATGCACAATTGGACCCTCGTCGACCTATGCATATCTATCTTCGTAGTGTTGAATAATTACGGAACACAATAGGACAATAGTGATTGACTTGTCAGTATCTTTATCTTCGTAGTGCTTAATAATTACAACAGGACAATTGATTGATCAAAGATCTCCATGCAAGACCGAGGAATTTACGCATGATTATTGACCCGTTATGCTTTGAAGGATCATATTATCACCAATCTCCATTATCTGTTAGAAAAACCTCTGCTTTACCATCTGCTGGTTTTATATTCTTTAGTTAAAGAGATAAAGCTAGTTATAGTCCTTATAGAACGACACTCGAGGTCATTCTACTGCTACACTACGGTTTTCGTTGTAGTTGTGAATTGCCTTTGGCTAAATAACAAATTTATTTGATTCGTTCGCGTTGGAACACGACACCAGCGCGTTTCATCACTCAGCTAATGAGCTCCAGTCTGATTGCTCTAATCAGAGAAAATATGAAAGCTAAATTCAAGAGTGCCTCTCCAGCTGAACAAGCTGTGATGCTCAAGGGTTCTTTTGTACCCGTGGTGGCTGATCCCCACAAAATCAATGAGGAAGAGGAAGTAACTAGCGCAGCTATGTACAAACACCTCGAGTTAGTTATACTAACGGACGATGATGAAGAAGAAGAGGATGAAAATATCCCAAAAGATCCAAGTGATGATGAAGGAAAAGATTCCAAGGAAAAAAAGGATGATGATGATGATAATCAAGGTCCTAGTCCTGATGCTGGTGGAGTTAAGCTGACAGTTGCTGAGACTGAACATCAAGTTACTAAAAATTAGCAAGCTGACCAAACTCCCAGTCAGCATCAAGAATCTACTCCTGCTCCTGATGAGACAAGTACTCAAGCAACTGAACAAGTTGTTGAAACTGAAGAAGAGTACGCCAGAAAGCGTGCTGAACCGAAATTAGGCAAAAACAAGCTTTCTGATGCCGAGTTAGCTTTACTCGATGCCAAGGTCACTGAACCAAACCTTGATGATGAAGATTATCAAAGAGCACTTCAAAACAATCTACAGATTCATGCTAGGCATACGCAGAATCTAGACATTGCTCAATCTTCAAGAGTGAAGAACACGGAAGTCCCCTCCCTTCCACTTACTACTGGTGAAACTCCAGTTGTTGAGTCTAAAGAGTTGCCCTCAGCAACCACTCAACCACAAGTGATTGAAGCTAAAGATTTAGGAACCAAGGTTGCTGGCCTTGATGAATCTGATGACGAAGAAGATCTCTTCAACTTCTCAGTCAATGAAGAAGAACTGACAAAGAAATTTGAACCCACAGTGGTTGAAATTCCTCCTCCATCTCTTGACCATGATGAAGGAGATGCTGAAAGAAGTCGTTTGATGAGAAATGATGATCAATTCGCTACTGAGATCAAAGCTCATTCACTCACTCCCTCTTTAGTGTCGTTCCCTAATGTTGAGGATTTTACTCCCAGAATTAAGGCACTTATGGCTGTTCACAAAGCATGCCAAGAAGAGGATGATGCACTGCTTGCTGAGAGTCCGCTTGATATTGGCAAGATACTGGCTACTGTGATGAAATGCACTACTTCTCTTACAATAGCTCAGAAAGACATAAGTCTACATCATAAAAGCTATGAAGAAGATGTCAGTCAAACACTCAAACTGGCTAAAGCTGCATTGAAAAAGGCTCAGACTTACATTGAAGAAAAAGTCGACAATGAGCGCAGACATGAGGAGAATTTGGTGAGTATTAAAGAAGATCTGTCCAAGCTGACTACTGATCGGCAAGAAATAATTCTCAAGTACAATAACCTAAGTAAACTTGCTGAAAATTGCAATGAATTTTTCTCTCTTCACATTCACCCAATGATGCAATCCATATCTAAGGGGGAAGATAAACAAAGAAAATCTTCAAGAGCAAAGGAAACCCCTGCTGAAGCGCCATTGATACTGCCTAGTCCACCTCCCAGAGAACCTCTTGCTGAAAGAGAGCAAAGTTCAAAGAGACGAGCTAAAACAGATTTTGAGAGAAATTCAGCAAATCGGAAAAGGAGAAGAACATCTGCTGAAACTCAAGAATACTGTCACACTGAGAGTCATCAAGATCTGAATGAAGATGATGATAATGATGATGACCAAACAATAGCTCAAGAAATAAGAGCTAGACCAATTACAGCCCTAACTTTTTCTGGCCATTCCAAACATTTCTCTTCTGACTCAAGATCTTCAGCAAGAGATCAAGAAAATGCTAAGTCAAGAAGAAGAAGGCAAAGACAGGAAGAAAAGAGGCTAGCCAGCATTTCCATTGGCTCTGGCATTAAATACACAAAGACCAGCAATGAACAAACAACTCAAAATGTGATCAGAAACCTACATGGTTGCTGGGTTTTAAAGCTGGAAGATTTGTTGGTCAATGATTTCTTTCCAACTGCTGTACTGAATCAAATGTACACTTGGATTGAATTAAAAGTGCAAAGAAAAGAAAGGGATCCTCCTCCCTACCCAAGTAACATTGCTGCAAAATGGCTGAATCTGGAAGTCTTAGTAAGAAGAACTTCTATCGGCAAGTTAATGAAGCAAGAGCCTGATTTAATCAAGCCGATTGATGTTACTTGTGATCCTTTAACCAAGAAGTCAAAGAAGAAATATGGCTTGATTCCTTATGAGTATTTTTATCTCACTGCCAAGGATCAAGAAGAAGATCTTCTCTAGTTAAGAAAGATTCATGCTAACAAGGGAATTTCAGATACACAACTTCTTCATGCCAGAAATTGGGGCATGCACTTGTGGGTACTTCACTACAAAGAAATGAATGGTGAAAACCATCATTATACTGCCCGCAAGAATGCAAGGATCATTCAACTTGAAGTCCGTAAGCTACTTGAAGATTACGTGAAGGACTGTGTTGATTTTCTGCGCTTTCTGAGAAGAGTGTAAGGGAGATTATGAGGAAATCTTCTGCTGGAATAGCTTAAGTCCCTTGTAAAATCTTTGTTTGCCTTTGTTTGCTGATTTTTGTAGTTATCTCTAAACTTTCCTGTAAACTTACAGAAAGATAACGATCAGCAATAAGCTTTTGACTCTTATTGGTTTTTGATTAAGCAATCTACTTATGCTTACTGTTTTATTATTCAAGTATGTTTGCATTATTCAACTGATTTATTCAACATCAGAAACCTCTAAAAGGGTACCAATTAATTTAGCCATGGATTGCTAACATCAAAAATGGGGAAATTTGTTAGGAAACTTGTAAATTTTGATGAGCAATTAACCATGCTAAATGAAGGAAAGTCCAGTAACAAGTACTCTTAAGGTCCATAGGAATTTAGAATTTTAAAGACATTGTAAAAGAGGAACGTTTGCTGAAGACTTATTGTAGGTAGTAGTTAGGTGCTTTAGGTTGCTGATGATGTACTTTGTTTTCACAAACGAACTATTGAAGCACTAGAACCGTTCAGAAACTTGAAGAATTCGAAGACTGAAGACTAAAGAAGATTTCTGAAGATGGTATCTACAAAGGCACATGTTGCTCAGAAAGTGGAAATTTCAGCAACAGCTTGCATAAGTGAAAATCTATATGACAGAGTAGGTTGTGCTTGCTGAAACTGAGACTGACCGCTTGCTGAAATACATATGTGACCTCCTTGCTGAAACTTGCATTTGCGCTCCAACGTTCAAATATGAATTTCGTTCAAATAAACATTAAATGCAAAAGTAAGCATGCGAAGAACATGTAGACTAGAAGACAAATGAAGGACGGTGCTGAAAGTACAAAAGCAAGATAGTGACATCTTAAGGAACAAAGCCTTAGAATTTGAAATTCAAACGACTCCCTTGATTCACTATAAATAGTGGTCATCCGGCAAAGAGTTGAAGTGTGTCAACAACGTGATCAAACTCTCACTTGTGCTTAAACACTCATCTTCCTTACTCTTTACTGCCTATTGATCCGTTCCAAGGCTTACAGCTTGAAACAAAAGCTACTTGTGAAGAAGTAGAACATTCACGGCTAGGAAATTATTTAAGTGTTCTTTCTTTCGAACAAGAACAAGTCTTGACACCAGAAACAACTTAACATGTTTACTGCAAAGTATTCAAAGTTTTGTTTCTTAGATTACTTGTTATAGCTGAATAAGTTATACTCAAGTCATCTCATCCCAAACCTGTCTAACTGATAAACAACCTTTTTCAGGCGTGAAATTCAGGGGGAATTAATCAAGCATTGTGTTGCTGATTATATGTCCCAAGTTTGGTGGAGAACAAGGTTTCGGTCTCTAGTTAGGTTGGAAACGAGGCAAGAGTGCTTTGGTTTCTGAAGAATCATTATACATAGGTGTTGTAAGGAACCTCAAGCTTATCTTAGTGGATTCAGTCCTAGAAAGGACAAAGTGGATTAGTTGAGAGATTACGCCACTCTCAGATACTACTATAAAAGTGTTTGTGTGATTTACTTTACTGCATTTAGTTTTCAGCAAGCTTTTCTTTCTATACACTGTCACTCTTCTCACTTGCTGAAACTAGCGCTTACTGATAAGCACTTATTGTATAAAAACTTCCGCACTCTGTTTTTAAGTACCAGTAAAACTCGTTACTCAAAATTAACTAGTACTTGCTGAGAAAGTTAAGTATCAGCAAACTCATTAGTTAAAATAATAAGCCCTTGCTGAGAATGTTTTTAAACGACGAAAGTTTGAAAAGACTATTCACCCCCCCCCCCTCTAGTCTTTTCTTGTTGTTTAAAGGGACCAACACAGTTTGTGGACTAGCTATGGAAGCTTATCCAGATGTGTCAAACTACGAATTCTGCCTTATGGCCGATCAGGTAAATTGTCCTACCTCTGACTCTGATTCGAAAAGTGAAGATGATATTGACCTTGATAGAATTCAAGGAGAAATCTAAAGATTTGAGAAAACTCTGAGCAAACAGCAAGAGAAACTACAGAATGCTGAACTTCTGACTAAGCAAACTACTGAAAAGTATGTCTTGCTGAGCGTTGAGTCAAAAAAGAAGGATGCTGAAATATTGCATCTCAAGAAGTGAATTGCTGAAGCTACAGAGAAGAATTCTCAAATGGAAATAGAATTGGAAGAGTATCAGTCCTCAATTCTAAAGTTACTTGCTGAAATACAAGAAATGAAAAAGATGAAAGTCAATTTCAAATCTTATGCTGACGCTAGTAACACGCTGAGTGAACTAAACTTCTATCTGAGAGACCCATCTCAGAAAGAAGGTTTAGGTGCAACGTATGAAGCTGATGATGTAATAATCTTGAGTAAAGACAAATCACCAATCACCTTTGTTCGTGCAACTGATAGTGGTCAACCAGAACTCTATCAGATTGGTCAATCTAAGGTTGCTGAAATAAGCAATCAATTACCTACGACCTTAAAGCCTGTTGTTGCCACTCAAAGAAACAAGACTTTAAAAGGAAAACAGGTTGTTGAAAAGCAAACTGTTCAGAAAATGGATGTTGTAAAGCATTCCGCCAAACAAATTGCTGAAAATCAATTTGTTAAGAGTAAAGGCAAGATTACTAAAAGTAATCAGAAGACCTTTGTTGACAAACCTGAATCGAGTAAGGTTGCTGAGACAAAAGCTCAGCATTCTCCGAAAAGTGGACTTGGATTCAAAACCAAGCAAAGTCAACTTTTTCATGAGTATAAGCAAAGGCAGCAAAGATACTTCGAAGATATGAACAAAACCAAGCCTAAGAGTTCTCACAAAACTCAAAATGCTAGGACTAAAAGGGACCTTGCTAGAAAAGAACTTACTGAATGTTCAGCAAAAGGGTCAACCAAGCAAGACACCACATCAGAAAGTGGATTTGATTAGCAATGATCAAAAGTCTTTCGGTTCAAAACCATCTAGTTCCTCAGCAAGTAGAAAACAAGTTAAAGTTGAAAAATTCAAGACTTGGGTTTCCACTGGACGTTTTCTTCAACATGTTAATGGAGATCCAATATTGGATAATTAACTTGTTTGCTCTTGATTGTGCAGACTTCAGCCACTGAGACAAACAATGCAATTTGGCACTTTGACAGTGGTTGTGGAAAGCGCATGACGGGCAACAAGAAAAACCTTATATACTATAGACGGTGGTCTAAAGTTCCAACAATAAGGTTTTCTGGTGGAGGCTTTGGTTCTACTAAAGGTTATGGTGACGTGAAGTTCGGATGCATTACCATTTCGGGAGTTCTTTATGTCAAAAATCTTCAGTTTAACCTTTTCAGCATGAGTCAATTCGCTGACAAAGGTTACTTCATCAAAATCAAAGAAGGTTATTATGGTTGCTAGAAAATCAGAAGGTCTCTATACCGTAGATTGGTCTTCAGCAATAGTTGAAAAATGCCTTGTCTCAGATCATGATTGCCTTGCTAAAAAAGCTTGGTTATGGAATAAACGAACAAGTCACCTAAATTTCAAGATGCTGAATAAGCTGTCTAAAAAGGCACTTGTAGTTGGATTACCTAAGGTTACTTTTAAGAAGGATGGTGTTTGCAATGCATGTCAGCAAGGAAAGCAAACAAAAACTTCTTTCAAGAACAAGGCGGTACCGTCAACTACAAAACCTTTACAACTCTTGCACATGAACTTGTTTGAATCTTCTTCAACAAGCTATGCTTGCAAGAAGTATGGTCTGGTTGTGGTAGATGACTATTCAAGATTCACTTGGGTACTATTTATCAAACAAAAGTTTGAAACAAGGACTGAAATACCTAACTTGCTGAACAAGCTTGAAGTCATGAAAAATGACAAGGTAAAAATCATAAGAACATACCATGGTACTGAGTTTGTAAACCAGTACATAACTGAGTATTGCACTTCAAAAGGCATACAACATCAGTTATCTTCAGTAAGGACACCTCAACAAAATGGTGTTGCTGAAAGGAAGAATCGTACCCTTAAGGAAGCAGCTAGAACAATGCTTGCTGACACTGAAATAAGTGAAGCTTATTGGGTTGAAGCGATTAATACCGCCTGCTATACTCAAAATAGATGCTTGATAACTAAGGAATACAACAAAACTCCCTATGAGTTATTTGTTGGAGGACCTCCTAACATCACCCATCTCATAGTATTTGGTTGCAAATGCTTTGCTCTTAACATTGGTAGAGAATACTTAAGAACATTTCAACCAAAGGCAGACGAAGCGATATTTCTTGGTTACTCCTTGCATAGTAAAGCTTATAAAGTTTACAACAAAAGGGCACAAAAGATCGAAAAATCAGTGCATGTTGTATTCTATGAAAAATCACAAGGAGTCCCTGCTGAAGAAGAAATATCAGAATGTATGAAGAAATTACTCATACACGAGCAAAGAACTGAATCTGATGATAGGAATATCAAATCAATTGAACTAAATGATGATTCTGACAATGACTATCCTCCCCCAAGTCATGACAAGATAAATATAGTTGATGATAAAGAATTTCCGGCTAAAGATGCGGTTGCTCCAGATGTTGCTGAAACTACGCAACTTCCTGTGTTTGTTGACGAGTTACCTCAAACCAGCAATACTGAACAAGCAGTTGCTGATGAACCAATTTCAGCAGAGACACAACAAGATACTAGTAGTACTGAACAACTACATGCTGAAGAGTCACATGCTGAAACGCAAACTTATCCAGATCCAAAGAGCAGAAAACCTGTTAATAAATGGATTAGAGATCATCCCTATACGGATATGATTGGTGATATTGACAAACGCCAAGTAACTAGATCCAAAGTATCTACTAATCAAGAACTTTCTGAAGAAGCAAACATCATTGAAGTAGAAGCTTTGTTCTCTTGATTTGTTTCAGAAATTGAACCTAAGACCATAGAAGAAGTTTTAAAGCATTCTGAATGGATCAAGGCAATGCAAGAAGAACTAGATCAATTTGAAAGGAACAAAGTCTGGAAACTTGTACCCTTTGCTGAAGCAAAGAAAGCAATTGGTACACAGTGGGTGTTCAGAAACAAGTTGAGTGAGTCTGGAGAAGTAACACGGAACAAAGCACGTTTAGTTGCTCAAGGTTATTGCCAGACTGAAGGAGTGGACTATGATGAGTCTTATGCACCAGTTGCAAGATTGGATGCAATTGGACTTTTCTTAGCCTTTGCTGCTCACAATGACTTCATTGTTTATCAAATGGATGTTAAACGTGCATTCCTAAATGGTGAACTTGCTGAAGAAGTCTACCTAGAACAACCCCCTGGCTTTGAACTTCCCTCAGAAACCAAGATGGTATACAAGCTTCAGAAAGTTGTATATGGTCTAAAGCAAGCACCAAGAGGTTGGTATGATACTTTAGCTAAGTTCTTGCTGGAT